>OW026523.1:30997306-31359820 GCA_932274085.1 Protocalliphora azurea | reverse complement strand
ATTGAAAGTTACAGATTTATTTCCAAAATTATAGGGTTTCATTTACTATTTCGCCATTATGTAATGGGCAAAGAGCTGTGAGAATAAAAAAATTAACAGAGAGAGAGTCAAAATATTACTGCAACACAATGGGAGAAGAGGTCATCAACTTTCCACAAGAAAACGAAATTTATAACTTATTGAAGAACATTGTTATAAACCTGTTTACCGTTTAATCGAACCGGTTAATTTGAAATGTTCAATTTCAGTTAACCGGTTTAACCGGTTTTTTGTGTCGGCTAACCGGTTTTAAAAATTTGCTAAAAATATCACTAAATTTCTTCCTTTTGTTACTTTTTCCGAATTTAAAATATATGAACATTTTTTGGAAGAACCAAAAATGCTTGCTGTTTGAGTTTAAGCATTCCATTTATAAGAACGTTAATTTAATGCGATAGAAATTTACCAAAAGAAGAAAAATACCATTACATACCTACTAATGGATAACTTATGAGAAAAGTAAGATTTTATATAGGATACAAGGAAGAAAGGAAGAAGTAATTCTAAAATACAAACTGTTCACCACTTCAAAAATAGAAATAGATAAATTCACTTTTAAATTATTAATAATTTTTCTAAAAAAGTAAAAATAAATCTCTTTTTAGCAGGAAAAAAGTTAATTATTTTACCAATTTTATCCAAGAATTTTTATTAATTTCATTTTTTTATAAATATTATATACACATTTCTTTAAGAGAAAAACTTCAAAAGCGATGAATATAAATCATAATACATTCTTTTTTGTTGAGATGCTTTAAAATTTCGATAATTCGATTTGATTTTTAAAACAGAAAAGAAATTAATGTTAAAAAAGCTGTATAGAAACATTTTACATCGTTATAAAGCTTTTAAAGACGTGCTAAAAGATGCCAAATTAAAATTGTTTTTAGAAATTATGTTAAAACTGACTAGGCTAAAAGGCTGAAAAACCGTATTAAAAAAATTTAGCACTACGATAAACGTTAACTTATTACGTCTAGGTAAAAAAAAAATGGACCGAATATAACCATTTTAAGCAAAATAAGCACAAAAGTTATTCATGCGTATTTTGAAAAAAAAAAAATGTGTTCATTTATTCTCCTTAATGCAACAGCGTGTAATGTCTATTTACTTATGTACATTTGTTGAATTACTAAGTAATACAACTCTATACGGCTAGGACTTCTAGTTTTTTTAAAATGTTAACAAAAGACGAACTAAATTGAAAAAATATTTGTAATTTTTTTGATTATTTTTATATACATATACACCACCACAGAATTATTTATATTTTAACTCAGATGACAACGAGAGAGTCAAAGAAAAAATTGCTCAAAATTTGACAGTAGTCTACTAACAGGTGGTACTTGATGGGAATAGTGTTGAATTTCATATAACTACGAGGGAAGTTCGAAAAGTCACGGACTTATTGATCCGCCCTCGTATAAAACCATTGAAAAAAATAAAAAAAAATATGGTCAAAAGTTTTTCGAAGAAAATAATGTGTATAGTTAAAAGTCAATTTGTGGTGAAAATTTGTTTGGAACAATTCTAAAATCATTAGTTTTGGATGGCTACATGTTTTCTCACTAATGTGCAAATTTGCATAAAAATAGGGGTTCTAGTTTCTTCAAAATATTAATGTTTTCGATAGAAATTTTTAACTTTTCAAAATTCTGATTTTACTGCATTTATTGGTTTATATATTAAGCTGAGTACTGATTTTATAAAAAGAAACGTCGAGGTATATTATTCAATAAGAATAATATGTATCTTTACAAAAACGACATTATGATTTCGAGGGGTTGGAAAAATCTCAAAATTTATTAAATTTGTAAAATTATGAAATCTTCAAATATTTCTAAATTAAAACCGAATCTTTAAACGCATGATTAAAAAGTCCTCCGGAACTGATCTAAAAGTGTATGAAATAATAAGTTATCCTTTAAAGATATTATATAAGATTTATGTTAATTCTTGGAAAAATTGTAATAATTTAATTTAGTTGCAATATAAAATTTCAGTTCTGTCATTAATTTTTTACTTTAGTCAATTTAAAATGGCCAAATGTCACAATGTGCACTTGTATAAAAAGTGTACAAACAAAGTTTGAATTTTTTGAGAAATGTTTAAATAAAATGCTATTTTTTATTAAATTTTAACCATAATTACTGAAAAATAAGTTTTTTGTTTATGCAGGATAATTCAAAACCCTTTCCATACTTGGTTATAAAATGTTAATTTTTTTAACTGTTTCAGAACTCCAATTTCAAACTACTAAAAATGTTGTTAAACAAATTTCAAAAAAAAAAAAAATCGAAAAAACTAGATAACACCACAAGAAATAAATTTTAAAAAGTATTAGGTCAATGCGACGTACATTTGGTTTGAATTCTTATGTTTGAAAACATTGCTATTAGAACACAAAACTTAGAAAATCTCGCCAATGTGCAGTGTCATATTTATTCAAATTAGAACGACAAAAAATACGAAAATAAAAACTTATTAATTAAAGTAATTTTTTCGCAATTGCTAGTAGCAATACCGTGTGGAGTCTTTTGCTGCACTTACTTCTATCGAACGTGTCCCCAGGCGACGGATTGGGGGGGATTGGTTGTAAGGCACATGACGTGTACACTTTGGTACATGGTGCATACAGGCCCATAACTTAATTGTTCAGATCATGTGTATTATCTCTGGTCCTAGAGTTCCTTAGAGTCTCTCGCGGACCAAATAAATGCAGAGCACTTTAAGGTCAAGGTGGTTGATAGCAGTGCCGGGGACCTGAATGGTTAGTTGGTGGTTAAATAATCTAACAGCTCCCCTCCAATTTCTATGGCACGGGTTGGTTGTAAGCATCAGACTAGTCCACGCACGCCGTCACTGTGCGAGATGGTCGGTCCTCCTTGGGACGAAATAGATTTTTCAATTACTAATTCCATTCGGACTGAAGACGAACGGTCGTAGGGCGATAGGACAAACACGGACAATACGGAAGACGATTTATTGATGATAGGAGTCCAACGAGACATTCTACCACAGGAAAAGTCAGTTGTTGGGTCTACTGTCGGAGACGGATGATATTATGGGCATCTCGAGGAATTCCTTTGCTGTGACCAGTGACACACAAAAGCTCGGGGATCTTTCTCTTAACACGCGCTCAGAGTCAAGAGAGGAACCGGAGCGTCGAGGCGAGGTCGAAGCGGGGGGACTGGCTCAGGATATCATACGGCCAGCGGCAATTTAGTTCGAAAGACGCGGTAGTGCAAGATGCGACAACCGATGTCACATGCCGAACTAAAGAAGAGAAGGCTCGGAATGGTGCAAGAGCTTCTCCTATCTATCTGCATAAGATAAGTAAGAGAGGCTCAATACCACTTGCAGGCAAGGATGGGTACCTGTGACTCTCTTGAAATGTCTTATCCTGAAGCATTGAGTGAGAATATGGACAGCACTCCAGAGGTGTCTCATGAGATCACAGCAGCACGGTCAATATCCTCAACGATACGTACCGGAGCAGAAAATAAGGGTAGTGGCGAAGCAGCCGAACCTGCTGGCAAGCCAAAGACTACCGGTGGTGAGGCTGTTCATGCACCAGCCAGCAAATCTGTCAATTCGCAAAAGATTGTTAGGGATGCTAGGCCTGTATATGATCAGCTGGTCAGAGGCCGACCAGCTTTACCAGTGGAAACCGTAAGGACACCATTGGTGTCCTTCTAACGCTGTTGGTGAAAACCCACACGGTCCTTCTCAGGGTCCCCAAAAGAGGGTCATTAAAAGGGCCATTAAAAGGGTCTGGGGATGGCCAGCAAACCTCGATAGCCAAGAAGGCTGCTCGCACACCTTCCAGCTCCGCTAAGGCCCCCACAAGGAGGTTATTAAAAGAGATGGGAAGCGAACAACCCTCAACATCGAAAAAGGCGAAGGAATCAGTGTTGCAGAACTGTATTCAAGCTGCTGTCATTGACAAAGTTGATCCAGATGGGTGGATCAGCGTTGAGCAATGGCCATAGATTGAACAAAAGAAGAGATCGCCTTCGTAAGAGGAAGGCCGGACAAGGTATCCTTCAAAGGCGCAGACTGGATGAAAGGAGTTAAAACTATCAACTGCAGTAATAATAAATCTTTTGAATTTATTATTTTTTCTTGCGAAATCTGATAAACCCAAAGAGGCTGTCAGTGGTGCAAATTAATTTGCATCACTGTGAAGCAGCCTCAACCGAATTGACAAAGCTTCTCATTGACTCTAAAGTGAACGTAGCCCTTATCCAGGAACCCTGGATTAACAACATCAGGGTATGTGGTTTAAGGACCACTGGATATAACCTGGTATTGTTGGTCTCGGGTAAATTTCTACCCACGATCAGCGAGGTCATGCAATCTGTTCATACCGTCCACATTGTAGAAGGTACGGACATGTATATTAGCTAGGAATGATCTGAATATTAATCTTCTTCATTAACTGGAGGCAGTATGCTTGTACTGGCATCCGTGTACATGCCATATGAGGCGGCCGTTACACCATTCATCGCTTTGCAGCATTTGGCGGAGCAGAGCAGGAGAAGAGGAGTGTACATGGTTCTGGAATATGATCAACAAGACGGGTGATTTGGTATTTGAATTTATAACTAGTTGTAATCTTCATATCTGTAATAAGGGTAACGATAGCGAACCAAGAGGATGAATTTGTCAAGGACTGGAGGGTGGCTATGAGTTATTCCTTTTCGGAAAATAGCATGATATCCTTCAGTCTTGACTTTTTGAGACCAAAAGGAAAACCTTATAGGAACTCCAGAAGGACGGACTGGAAGTCCTTCGGTGAGTTATTTGATAGGGTTTTGAGAGATACTGAGGGCTGGAGGAATTCAGCTGAGGGTATCTAGGAAGATCACATCAAATCAGGGAATTGAGGGTCCAACGGTCTACAGTTAGTAAGCTGTTCAATAGAGCCAAGCTAACGAGGATTCAGACTGATTGGGACAGCTATAGGGAATGCTTTGCTAAGTATAAGAAGGACATAAGACGGGCGAAACGCACATCATGGATGAAATTCTGTGAATCCGTGAACTCGGTTAACGAGTTGTCTAGATTTAGACGGGCATTATGCAAGGACCTTGTGACACCTGGATATATACAACGTGCGGACAACTCGCGGACTGAGTCTGGCTCGGAGTCCCTCAGCTTACTGATGGAGACTCACTTCCCAGGCTGTAAGGATATTGAACCTGATGGGAGGACAGGTAGTGTCACTAATAACCTACAGTCTAGACCAGAAGAGGGTGATATCTTTGCGGTAGAGATGATCAAGGATGGGCGGTAAACTCATTTGGGCCATATAAGGCACAAATGGCAGTTTTCCGGCAATGTTACAGAATGTCAATAATAGGGTCATCTCACTACTAATGAAGCTATTTAGAGAATGTCTTAAAGTTAGATATACTCCCAGGGGGTGGAGAGAGGTAAGGGTAATTTTCATACCCAAAGCGGGTAGGACGATTCACTCGAAGCCCAAGGACTATAGACAGGTCAGGATATCGCCTTTTCTATTCAGGACAATAGGAAGAGTATGTGAACCCTGGTAATCGGCGACGCTTAACGCGCCTATCTTAAGGGTAAATCTGTTGAGAGTGCTCTGCATGATGTGGTGAGTTTCATTGAACGGGGTCTGCTACTTAAGGAATACAACATTAGAATAGAGGAGATTCAGGAATCGCTTGCTTCTGTGGGTATTAGTGTCTAAAACCGGTAATTGTATATTGCATATACACATCGGTTGTTCGGTATGGTGGGAGGACGTTTAAAAAAGGGACGTAGAGGAACCTTCTTTCTAAAGTTCAGAGATGTGCTTCGATTGGCGTTACGGGTGCCGTGAGAAGTACACCTCAGACAACACTGGACATCATTTTCAACCCTCTTCCAAATGTCCGTGAGAGGAATGGCTGTGTGGAGCTTATTTAGACTGAACGAATTGGAATTAATAGGGAGCTTCACAGCGGGGCATGTTAGCATACTTAACGAAGTCAAGTTTGATACTTGAACATTATTCTCCTCCGCCCAAACGGACCATGTCGGTACTATAATTGACTTCGAGGCTACTTCCGTTATTGAAATCCCTAGTAGGGACCCCTGGACTGGAGCGGAGAAGCTCCATGGAGGGTGTGCTATCTTCACGGATGGCATAGGGACGGGTGTTTACTTCATGGGTACAGATCAATCTAAAAGATCGTCCCATATTTGCAGCATTTTCTAGGATTACTGGAGGAGAATATTGATAGGGACACTGAGGAAGCTATCTATTTGGATAGTCAGGCATCACTGACGGCAATGAAATGGCCAGAGCTAGCTCGTAATGGCTCGGAGTTGGACAGGTCTTTTGTGGAGGTATCGATTCGGATTCCGATTGGATCATATTTCATAGCCATAAAGGAATGGACTATAGGTAGAACGAATCATGCTTGGAGGAGTAGAATGGACTACAGGTATCTAAAGGTTATGGCCTCGAATTAAACCAGTAGATTCGAAGCATTTTCTGGGTATGAGTCGTGGGAATCTAAGGATCATTGTTGGCATGATTACTTGTCACCTCGCAATAGGGAATACGACCAGTAAGTGGTGCACCGGCACGTCAGACTATTGTAGGAAGTGCGATGATGTGGAGGAGCTAGAGACTGTAGGGCACATACTCTATCATTGTGTAGATCTTCAACGTAATAGACTGAAGTGGTTGGGAGCCATATTCTACACGAACTGGAGGAGGTTGCGGGTAGTGTACTCCGCAAACTTATAGGGCTCGTAATGGGGATGAAGTGGCTTAGAGGTAGTCAGGGTTGATTGATAGGTTTTGGGTTCCACACTTTTCTTTCCTTATATTTCGTTTTCTTTCTACTCTTGTGCCTTATTCTACTAGGGATCTTCTCTTTCTTAATTTTATTAGCTTTCTCTGATATTTATAAAGGGATCACAATAGATCGAATGGTCTCTGGGTAGAGGCGTGAAGACGCCGCCCTTTTTAACCTAACCTACAAGTAACCATATCATATATTATAATTATGATTTTTGGTATATAATAATAAATGTATTTAAATTATATTATTATAATTTATTAGCTTTTTTTTAAATTCTATTTTTAATGAACTAGAAATAAAAAGATTCACCATCATCTACTTAACTTAAATCCTTTTGATAAATGGAATCTGTATCTTATTTTGCCTATATGTTATTAAGTAAGATTTACGATAAATCTTTAAGGTTTACGATAAATCTTTTTTACAATAATTTTGTATTCTCCTTTTTCAATTATTATTGTTTATATGCTTAAAGCTACCAGTTAGGTTGTAAATTTTACACTGTATTCTTCTAAAATTATTCAATGAATTTGACCCGAAATGCGAAAATTCTAAAAAAAAACTATATAAAAAAGTTCAACAAAAAACTATAAGCTAATTAATAATAAACAAAATAAAGTTCTCGTTGCTATTACGTTCAATAACACCGAATATACAGATGCCAAGAATTGGTCAACCTAATTCCATATAAAATTTATTGAACATCCCGTTTTGCAGAACCGGACCAAAAGAGCCATAATCAGGAGTGCCATGAATCTCACTCTAGACTGGATGTGAAGGATACCCAGTGAAGTCGAGAATATTATCTACAATGCAAAACTTTCCAAAACTCTCCGTACGGATGACATCTCTATGTTAATGCTCAAGAAACTTTGTCCGCTAGTACTGCAATATCTCACATAACTTTTGGATCTCTCCCTATGTCAATTGGTAATTCCAGATATCTAGAAAGTTGCTCTCGTGCAATCCTATCGCCCGATTTCTCTTTTATCATCCGTAGCTAAGGTTTTAAAATATTTACGACTACCATTCTTAAAAGAACATTTCTCACTCAACTCACACCAACAATAGCATTTCTCACTCGCCTCACTCCAACATGGCTTCATTAAAATGCAAAGCACAATAACGGGAATAAACCTCATAACCACCCAGATTGCCAATGGTCTCAATCAGCAAAGACCATGCCAACGGACAGTAACTGCAGCCTTGGATTTACCCAAAATCTTTGATACGGTCGATTACTCCAAGCTGATATATGAAATCACGAACTCAATCCTGTCTAACGACATTAAACGCTGCATCGCCAACTACCTCTCTGGTAGACAAACGCTCGTTCTGTTCAGAGCCAAAAATCAAAATACCGCAAGATAAAAATGGGCATGCCTTTCACCTATGTCCTTAAATACTTATCTTCCGAATCTCCCCGCCCGGCCCCAAGATGATTCTATGGTGTCGCATGCTAATGATTGCACCGTAATTTCATCTGGTGTCAACCTTGACCACATAAGCACCACAATTTCCCAATATCTGGTCGCCATTGCGTGCTTTTTACAGGAACGCAATCTTAGGTTATCCACTTCAAAATCTGCGGTGTCTCTATTCACCTCTTCGACAGAGATTTCAAAGATAGATTTATTCCTGCGGGGGAAAACGGAAATCCTAGGGGTAGTCCTTGACATCCTACTCAATTTTTCCTCGCTCGCCACTTACATCAACCAAAAGGTAAGAAGTAGAAATAAGGCCTTAAAAATTATCGCTAGCACCGCTGGGGGCATGAATAAGGCGTGGTTTACAAACGGCCCAAAACAATGCACTCCTTACATGAACAGACCAGGATGCCGTCAAGTAAGCAACATAATGTGTTGCTGACTAGTCTATTCCTGATGACATGTCACCAACGAAGTCACCCCAACCATCAGATTTTAATGCAGGATCTCCTTCCTCGACACATCTGGATGAACTACCGTCGCTATCGCGCGGACATTCAGGACGTCATTCCACTCGACGCCGACCGATTACCCTTGGCGAATGCACAGAACACATTGCATCAACAGCAGGTAACCGAAGCCATCAGTGGCTATAGATGCAATAGGGTCCTAAACAAACATCCACCTGCAATTTCGGACTGTGAGAGACATTTCCCCATGCGCACTAGATTCAACTTGGCACAATTAAGATTCGGCTGGCGCAGTGTTCTCAACTGTTATCACGAGCGTACTGTCACCGGCGCAATAAATCGTTTCTCTGCCTGCCTACAAACTACTCATGACACTGAGCATCTATGTAACTGTTCCAAAGGCCAACTGACTTGCGCCACATTAACCTATGGTTAAGACCAACCGAGATTTCACAATTCCTCCACCTCCCACTACAACCAACAGCCACTAATACAAATAATTAAATATTTTTACTTTTCCACCTTTCAGGGAAGAACTTGCAACGACAGCAGAACTGTTACAACAACCATCATAGAACCGTCGAACAGGGTTATCATTCACGGCGTTCTGATAGCACTATATCAGAGCGCTCTTATGACACTGTTACCATCATGAAGAGCGCTATGCGAGTGTTTTCATGTTAGTTTATATTCTGCCTGGGTTAGTTTATTGTGGTTAACGATTGTACCAAATATCATTACAAAAAAAATATATACACATATATACATATACATATACATATACATATACATATACATATACATATACATATACATATACATATACATATACATATACATATACATATACATATACATATACATATACATATACATATACATATACATATACATATACATATACATATACATATACATATACATATACATATACATATACATATACATATACATATACATATACATATACATATACATATACATATACATATACATATACATATACATATACATATACATATACATATACATATACATATACATATACATATACATATACATATACATATACATATACATATACATATACATATACATATACATATACATATACATATACATATACATATACATATACATATACATATACATATACATATACATATACATATACATATACATATACATATACATATACATATACATATACATATACATATACATATACATATACATATACATATACATATACATATACATATACATATACATATACATATACATATACATATACATATACATATACATATACATATACATATACATATACATATACATATACATATACATATACATATACATATACATATACATATACATATACATATACATATACATATACATATACATATACATATACATATACATATACATATACATATACATATACATATACATATACATATACATATACATATACATATACATATACATATACATATACATATACATATACATATACATATACATATACATATACATATACATATACATATACATATACATATACATATACATATACATATACATATACATATACATATACATATACATATACATATACATATACATATACATATACATATACATATACATATACATATACATATACATATACATATACATATACATATACATATACATATACATATACATATACATATACATATACATATACATATACATATACATATACATATACATATACATATACATATACATATACATATACATATACATATACATATACATATACATATACATATACATATACATATACATATACATATACATATACATATACATATACATATACATATACATATACATATACATATACATATACATATACATATACATATACATATACATATACATATACATATACATATACATATACATATACATATACATATACATATACATATACATATACATATACATATACATATACATATACATATACATATACATATACATATACATATACATATACATATACATATACATATACATATACATATACATATACATATACATATACATATACATATACATATACATATACATATACATATACATATACATATACATATACATATACATATACATATACATATACATATACATATACATATACATATACATATACATATACATATACATATACATATACATATACATATACATATACATATACATATACATATACATATACATATACATATACATATACATATACATATACATATACATATACATATACATATACATATACATATACATATACATATACATATACATATACATATACATATACATATACATATACATATACATATACATATACATATACATATACATATACATATACATATACATATACATATACATATACATATACATATACATATACATATACATATACATATACATATACATATACATATACATATACATATACATATACATATACATATACATATACATATACATATACATATACATATACATATACATATACATATACATATACATATACATATACATATACATATACATATACATATACATATACATATACATATACATATACATATACATATACATATACATATACATATACATATACATATACATATACATATACATATACATATACATATACATATACATATACATATACATATACATATACATATACATATACATATACATATACATATACATATACATATACATATACATATACATATACATATACATATACATATACATATACATATACATATACATATACATATACATATACATATACATATACATATACATATACATATACATATACATATACATATACATATACATATACATATACATATACATATACATATACATATACATATACATATACATATACATATACATATACATATACATATACATATACATATACATATACATATACATATACATATACATATACATATACATATACATATACATATACATATACATATACATATACATATACATATACATATACATATACATATACATATACATATACATATACATATACATATACATATACATATACATATACATATACATATACATATACATATACATATACATATACATATACATATACATATACATATACATATACATATACATATACATATACATATACATATACATATACATATACATATACATATACATATACATATACATATACATATACATATACATATACATATACATATACATATACATATACATATACATATACATATACATATACATATACATATACATATACATATACATATACATATACATATACATATACATATACATATACATATACATATACATATACATATACATATACATATACATATACATATACATATACATATACATATACATATACATATACATATACATATACATATACATATACATATACATATACATATACATATACATATACATATACATATACATATACATATACATATACATATACATATACATATACATATACATATACATATACATATACATATACATATACATATACATATACATATACATATACATATACATATACATATACATATACATATACATATACATATACATATACATATACATATACATATACATATACATATACATATACATATACATATACATATACATATACATATACATATACATATACATATACATATACATATACATATACATATACATATACATATACATATACATATACATATACATATACATATACATATACATATACATATACATATACATATACATATACATATACATATACATATACATATACATATACATATACATATACATATACATATACATATACATATACATATACATATACATATACATATACATATACATATACATATACATATACATATACATATACATATACATATACATATACATATACATATACATATACATATACATATACATATACATATACATATACATATACATATACATATACATATACATATACATATACATATACATATACATATACATATACATATACATATACATATACATATACATATACATATACATATACATATACATATACATATACATATACATATACATATACATATACATATACATATACATATACATATACATATACATATACATATACATATACATATACATATACATATACATATACATATACATATACATATACATATACATATACATATACATATACATATACATATACATATACATATACATATACATATACATATACATATACATATACATATACATATACATATACATATACATATACATATACATATACATATACATATACATATACATATACATATACATATACATATACATATACATATACATATACATATACATATACATATACATATACATATACATATACATATACATATACATATACATATACATATACATATACATATACATATACATATACATATACATATACATATACATATACATATACATATACATATACATATACATATACATATACATATACATATACATATACATATACATATACATATACATATACATATACATATACATATACATATACATATACATATACATATACATATACATATACATATACATATACATATACATATACATATACATATACATATACATATACATATACATATACATATACATATACATATACATATACATATACATATACATATACATATACATATACATATACATATACATATACATATACATATACATATACATATACATATACATATACATATACATATACATATACATATACATATACATATACATATACATATACATATACATATACATATACATATACATATACATATACATATACATATACATATACATATACATATACATATACATATACATATACATATACATATACATATACATATACATATACATATACATATACATATACATATACATATACATATACATATACATATACATATACATATACATATACATATACATATACATATACATATACATATACATATACATATACATATACATATACATATACATATACATATACATATACATATACATATACATATACATATACATATACATATACATATACATATACATATACATATACATATACATATACATATACATATACATATACATATACATATACATATACATATACATATACATATACATATACATATACATATACATATACATATACATATACATATACATATACATATACATATACATATACATATACATATACATATACATATACATATACATATACATATACATATACATATACATATACATATACATATACATATACATATACATATACATATACATATACATATACATATACATATACATATACATATACATATACATATACATATACATATACATATACATATACATATACATATACATATACATATACATATACATATACATATACATATACATATACATATACATATACATATACATATACATATACATATACATATACATATACATATACATATACATATACATATACATATACATATACATATACATATACATATACATATACATATACATATACATATACATATACATATACATATACATATACATATACATATACATATACATATACATATACATATACATATACATATACATATACATATACATATACATATACATATACATATACATATACATATACATATACATATACATATACATATACATATACATATACATATACATATACATATACATATACATATACATATACATATACATATACATATACATATACATATACATATACATATACATATACATATACATATACATATACATATACATATACATATACATATACATATACATATACATATACATATACATATACATATACATATACATATACATATACATATACATATACATATACATATACATATACATATACATATACATATACATATACATATACATATACATATACATATACATATACATATACATATACATATACATATACATATACATATACATATACATATACATATACATATACATATACATATACATATACATATACATATACATATACATATACATATACATATACATATACATATACATATACATATACATATACATATACATATACATATACATATACATATACATATACATATACATATACATATACATATACATATACATATACATATACATATACATATACATATACATATACATATACATATACATATACATATACATATACATATACATATACATATACATATACATATACATATACATATACATATACATATACATATACATATACATATACATATACATATACATATACATATACATATACATATACATATACATATACATATACATATACATATACATATACATATACATATACATATACATATACATATACATATACATATACATATACATATACATATACATATACATATACATATACATATACATATACATATACATATACATATACATATACATATACATATACATATACATATACATATACATATACATATACATATACATATACATATACATATACATATACATATACATATATATATATATATATATATATATATATATATTATGCGTGATGTATAAGAAAAAAAATGTTGCCATATTTTCACAGTTTTTTTTAAATTTTTTACCAGCGTTACAATTTTAAATCATTTGCCTTCGGAGTTTGCTTTAATGTTACACATATGACATTAACATTAACATATGCAAACATAACGTTTTGCGCCATAAATTTTATTATATGAAAGAAATAAAGTCGAAATACACAATTTATACTGATGCGACATTTACATAATTTATATCATAGAAAATAGACATATATAAAAACAATTATACGAGTTAACTACGATACAAAATGAATATTGATTTTCTTTTTTCTAGAGAACTGTTACATTGAAGGATTTGAAAATCTGCGTGAATTACATACTTACTAAATGTGTTATTTTTGATAAAAAATTTGTCGGGTAGGTCGAGCAGAAGTGATGCCCCCATACAAACCAAATATTATTTATAATATACCTCGAGAATTATTATAGTGAAGGTCTTGACAATTTGCATGATTGAGCTTCTTACTAAATAGGTCCTTTTAGATAAAAAAAAATTGGGAGGATAAGTCCAGGGGAGGTGGTACCCCCCATACAAACCAAATAGTAATTATAGTATATCTCGAGAACTATTGCAGTGATGGTATTGAAAACTTGCATGAATAGGCTTCTTACTACATAGGTTCTTTTTCTTAAAAAATTTTGTGAATAGGTCCATGGAAGGTGGTACCACCAACACAAACCAAACATTAATTTTCGTATATCTTCAGAGTTATTATAGTGGAGAAGTTGACAATTTACATGAATAAGTTTCATACTAAATAGATCCTTTTTGATAAAGAAAAATTGGGCGGGTAGATCTAGGGGAGATTGTACCCCCCATACAAACCAAATATTAATTATCGTATATCTCGAGACCTATTGCTGGTGTGGTCTTGAAAATTTCCATGAATATGCCTCTTACTACATAGGTTCTTTTTCTGGAAAAATTGTGTGAATAGGTCCAGGGGAGGTGGTACCACCAATACAAACCAAATATTATTTATAGTATATCTCGAGAACTATTATAGTGCAGGACTTGAAAGGTTGCATGAACAAATTTCTTCTTATAGAAAATTTCCTTTTCTAACGCCGTTAGAAAATTTTCAACAACATGCTTCGACATGTAGAAATGTTGCCGCCAAAAAACTGAGGAGAGTACATTCTACAAACAGCTGACTCGTCGTACACACAAATGTCAAACTCCATATAAAAAAGCTCCTTCTAAAACAACATTTGGGCGCACTAAACTGCGCGCGCAAATAAAACCTGAAGTATTAAACGTCAAACAACAAAAAGTCGTAGGACTTTTTCACAGGCTATTGTCATTTTTTATACATATAAAAATCAATCCATGTTTGTTATTGGACTGTCTTTGTTTATTTGGATAGAAACTATACGTTATATATGTTTATTTAAATCTGAACATATTTTGCGGGAAATCTTTAGCCCCAATACAAACCAAATATTATTATCGTATATCTCGAGAACTATTATAGTAGAGATCTTGACAATTTACATGAATATGTTTCTTACTAAATAGGTCCTTTTTGATAAAAAAAAATTGGGTGTACAGGTCTAGAGGAGGTGCTACGCCCCTTAAAAAATAAATATTATCGTATATCTTGGAAATCCATGTTTGTTATTGGACTGTCTTCGTTTATTTGGATAGAAATTATACGTTATATATGTTTATTTAAATCCGAACATATTTTGGGGGAAATCTTTAGCCCCAATACAAACCAAATATTTATTATCGTATATCTCGAGAACTATTATAGTGGAGGTCTTGACAATTTACATGAATATGTTTCTTACTAAATAGGTCCTTTTTAATAAAAAAAAAATGGGTGTATAAGTCTAGAGGAGGTGCTACGCCCCTTAAAAAATAAGTATTATCGTATATCTTGGAAACTATCATAGTGAAAGACTTGACAATTTACATGAATAAGTTTCTTATTGAACAGGCGGTTAAGTTAAGAGCAGGTGGTACCCCGCATACAAACCAAATATTAATTATCGTATATGTCGAGAACTATTATAGTGAAGGTCTTGACAAATGGCATGAATAAGTTTCTTTCTAAATAGGTTCCTTCTGAAACAAAATTTGGCGGGTATGCCCAGGGAGATAGTACCCTCCCTACAAACCAAATATTAATTATCGCATCTAAAAAACTATTTTAGTGAAGGTTTTGACAATTTGCATGAATAAATTTCTTATTAAATAGGTTTTTTTTTCTTTTCTTAAAAAATTGTACAGGTAGGTCCAAGGCAGGTGGTATCCTCCATACAAACCAAATATTAATTATCGTATACTTCGAGAGTTATTATAGTGAAGAAGTTGACAATTTGCATGAATAAGTTTATTACTAAATAGGTTTTTTTTGATAAAAAAAAAAAAAATTGGCCGGGTAGATCTAGGGAAGGTGGTGCCCTCCATACAAACCAAATATTAACTATCGTATATCTCGAGAACTATTGTAGTGGACTACTTAGCAATTAGCATGAATAAGTTTCTTAATAAATAGGTCCTTTAAATAAATATTCTACTAAATGTTGTAGGTTCATGATTGTTGTGTAATTGCCAAATATTTTAAAACTTTTGCTTTCACGTTGTCTTCATTTATATGTACCCAAAAATCTACTTTAAATAGGATTTCAAACAAAATCTTCATAATTTTATTGCATTTTCCAAACAAATTATAATTTAGTTTCTAATAAGATTTCACAAAACCTGGTAAGATCTTACTAGACTTAAAAAAATATCGATAGTAATTTTTTTTTCAGTTTGTTAGCGAAATAAAATGATGAGCTAAATAAAGTTTACTTTTAAATGTAAAAATATTTTTAAAATTAAAATAAAACACAAATACACAAGGTAATCTCAGTTGAACAACTGATTATTACTAATGATTGTTACAACCGTCAAACTGTATATATAAAAAACGAATTCGTCTTATTGTTGTTTTTGTGCAACTGTTGCCACATTCCATAAATTCGCGTTAATTTTGACGTTTGCATCTGCACTCTATTTTTTGTAACAGCCCATCTAGACGTAACATAATATGCAAGATCCTTGAGTCAGAGAGTGTCGAATTCGCTCTCTTAGAGAATTTGGCACAATTTTATGCAAACTTTATTAATGCAAATATCAGATACTTGCTAATTTTAACATCTTGCTATATATTATTAATTTTAATTCACTTAGGCTCCGATTTGCGTCGATTCGCTTTGCATCACTGTTTGAAATTTCAATACTTATATTTGCGATCAAATATATGCAAAATATTTTTTTCTTTGGAAGCTAAAATAGCTTAAATAACTGTATGTGAAAACTTTATTGATTCATTGATTTTTTTTATTAAATTCTGTTTGTAATTTGAAAATCAAAATATAATTTATATAACTATTTTAAATTCACCTCTGTACAAAAAAATGCTCCTTTTTATTAAAGATTAACTTCCTTTCTGTTCAGATATTTTTATTCTGAAAGCAATTATTAAGAAAATAATACAAATGCATAGAAAATATTGATTCGGTTTGTGTTTCAGTTTGCATCGTAATTCTCCTGTCACCATTAACGACGCAAACCGGAGCTTTAGGTATTGAAAATGTTAAAAAAATACGCGTTCCAAAGTTCCGTTAAAAATTGTAGATAGCGTATACTTTTGTTGACTATTTGTACAAAATGTTACATATTTCATATTACAGCTATAAATTATGAAAAGTTTAAATTCAATGTACTTAGCTTATAACTTTGTCTGTTTTCAAACTTTTTGAAAATAAACGAGCAAACTTACACCTCAGTCTAAGAAAGTAAAAAGTCTAAAATTAACGGTAGACTTTATATGTTAATATTATAACAAAATACATTTTTATAAAGCAAATTGAAATAACCCAGAGTTGGCAACACCTTGCATTTGCCTTTTTACAGAGACCTTCGCCGAACTGCTAAAATTCGGCTAAGCTGAGCTGCCGAGAAAATTTGGAAGCCGCCGCCACTTATGTTGTATTTAAATACAAAAGGAAAAATATTTGCATCATTTTGAACTTCGAATAATTATAAATCAACCAAGTATTTTTGATGACTTATAATTGATTATTTTTGATGTTAATGTGTAAAAAAATAATACTAACAGTTGCTAATAACTTTTAATGAGCCTTGATCCTCTGAGAAATTTAAAAAAACTCGTACACAAGATTTTTTCAGCTAATAAATCACTGCTATTGACTAGTAATATTAAGTCGAAATGGGGTTGGTGTATTATCAAAATAATGATATAAAATCCATTATTTATTGTACCTTTTTATTTCTATTTCTTAATAATTGATATGTTTTTATATCAGAGCAGACCATTCCTCATTCTAATATGCAAATAATTATTTTAGTATTTCATGTAAGAAATCCAAAAATATTTTTAGATCACTCCCATATTCTTTCTTTAAAATATTTGTAATAAATTAATAATTCGGTTTATACTTTCGCTAGAAAAAATCTCGTAGTCCTATTTTTATGAACAATGTTAATCAATGGGGCATGAAAATATAAAATTTTTAATTAAAAAAATGTATGTTTAATTTCAACCGGCTAACAGTTGATTTTAAGCTGGCGCCGCCGAGAAAAATGTATGTTTAATTACAACCGGCTGACAGCTAATTTTAAGCTGCCGCCGCCGATAAAATTCCTCGGCTCATGTTTCTGGTTTTTTATGACACGCTTAAATTATAACGGTGAATGGAATGGCTTGCATTCTTAAAAAATTTCTGTCGGAGCAACAGGTAAGTACCAATTTTTAAGTTTTTAAATATTTTCTTATAGTTTCTTTATTTATAGATCTATGCCAAAAAGACCGAACGTGAGCAGAATTTTTCACACATGAACAAAACATATATTCATATGAAAGCAGACATTTCGTGATAGGACTGTTCGAAAATTCTTTTAAAAGTACTTCAAAATTTCTAAGGTAAGTTTTTTTTTTAATAACCAATCGACTCAGAATCACTTTTTAAATCAGTCTTAACGTGTCCGTACGTCCGTCTGGATGACTGTCCATGTAAACCTTGTACAAAAAGTACAAAGATAACTCAATGAAATTTACCATGAGAAGTTTTTACAATACAAGGACGAAGCCTATTGAAACTGGTTGTGATCGGTCCACTATTTCAACTAGCCTACATACAAACGTCTACCCGGGATAGAGTTTAAACACTCCAAAATGCTTTAAAAATAATATTTTAATGAAATTCAGTGCAAAGAAGCTCTTTACAAGTATCAATCTTTATAAAAAAATTTATGAAGATCTGTCCACAATTGACCATAGCTCCCATATAAAAACCTCTTCCGAAAATCACTTTAACATGCATAAATCTCATATGAATATTAGTATCAAGTTAATATTCAATACAAATAAGTTTTATGCAAATAGAAACATCATTGCCAAATTTTATGAGAATCGGTCCATAATTTACCATAGCTCCCATATAAACCCACTTCCACATATCGCCCTAAAATGTATAAAAAGATGTTAGTATCAAAGCATTATTCTATATTTATATATTTTATTTTACATTTAGTAAAACTGGCCATAGGTGTAATATAAGTCCCCTTCCCGAACCTTTATGCTCGTACACAATGGTGTAGGGTATCATATAGTCGACCTTGACCGACTATATCTTTCTTTGTCGTTTTAAAATGTGTTAGCTGCTCAACTCTATCCCAATCGGTAACAAATGAGAGAATAAAATTATATTTTAATATATTTTACATTATATATTATACGTTATGTATTATATATTATATGTTATATATTATACGTTATATATTATATGTTATATATTATACGTTATACGTTATATTTTATATATTATATATTATATATTATATATTATATATTATATATTATATATTATATATTATATATTATATATTATATATTATATATTATATATTATATATTATATATTATATATTATATATTACATATTATATATTATGTTATATATTACATATTATATATTATATGTTATATATTACATATTATATATTATATGTTATATATTTACCGTTATATATTATATGTTATATATTACATATTAAATATTATATAATATATTATATATTACACGTTATATATTATATATTATACGTTACGAATTATATGTTATATATTACATATTATATATTATATAATATATATTATATATTTTGTGTTATATATTATTTATTATTATTATGATTATATTATATATTCTGTATATTATATGTTATATAATATTTATTATATATTGTGCATTGTATATTATATACTATATGTTATAATATATTATGTTATTTTATATAATATAATATATTATATTAAATTATTTTATATTATATTATATTATATTATATTATATTATATTATATTATATTATATTATATTATGTTATGTTATGTTATATTTATATTACATTTAAGACTTACATTATATTACAAAACTCTTTCTTGCAATTTCAGATGTTTTCGCTTGTTAGGTTTCACAACCAGAAATTTTCAGTGTAAATTCAAAAATTTTTGGAAAAAATTAAAAAGTACCTGTGTTGTAAAATACAATGGTGGGAAATATTCGGCGTTTATCGTTACTCAAAATGGTAAGTGAATATTTTATCTTAATATTGTTTTAATAATGCAGATTATACTTAAATTAAAATATTTCGAACATTTGTAATATTTCCATACAATGTTGTGAAATTATTAATAATGCAGATTATACTTAAATTAAAATATTTCGAACATTTGTAATATTTCCATACAATGTTGTGAAATTAAGCCAGTAAAAAATCACATTAATGAATAGTGATTAAAGTAGAGTAGCTTATAAAAGCATTTAGAAAAAAACTGAGAATTAAGTTATAAATTTATGCTATATTTTAGATAATAGGACATACCTTCTTGATCTCAAACGGAAAAAAGAAAACAAATTTTCTAGGTTGTCAAAAAATGATCAAAATACTGTATGTAAAAAACGCATCTCTTCTTCTACTTCATTTGAATCAAAAAATGTCGATGACCATGTAGCACAGACTAACCCTAACCGCAGACTTGTCTTTAATTTAAATCAAAATGGCAATGTTTTATGTACTCGAACCAAAACAAATAAAAATTTAGGAAAATCGAGCAATGCAGATATTAAAAAATCTAACACCACGGAAACAGATATTGTTGTGGAAACACTCAATACTCTTCATAATTTTATTGCATTTTCCAAACAAATTATAATTTAGTTTCTAATAAGATTTCACAAAACCTAGTAAGATCTTACTAGACTTAAAAAAATATCGATAGTAATTTTTTTTTTTCAGTTTGTTAGCGAAATAAAACGATGAGCTAAATAAAGTTTACTTTTAAATGTAAAAATATTTTTAAAATTAAAATAAAACATCGAATAAATCAAATTTGTTATATGTGTATTTTTTTGACAGTTCATCTTATAAGATGGTTGTGTAGAGAAATCTCATCACAACAGTCTCATAATACATCTTATAATACTAATATTTGAATCTACATATGAAATAATTCTCTCAGACAGCGAATTTGACACTTTCTGTTACAAAAATCTTACATATCATGTTACGTTAATTGATTAGGACAAAATTATATCAAGACAAACTTCAAAATCAGCGCAAATCTACACAAGGTAATCTCAGTTGAACAACTGATTATTACTAATGATTGTTACAACCGTCAAACTGTATATATAAAAAACGAATTCGTCTTATTGTTGTTTTTTTGCAACTGTTGCCACATTCCATAAATTCGCGTTAATTTTGACGTTTGCATCTGCACTCTATTTTTTGTAACAGCCCATCTAGACGTAACATAATATGCAAGATCCTTGAGTCAGAGAGTGTCGAATTCGCTCTCTGAGAGAATTTGGCACAATTTTATGCAAACTTTATTAATGCAAATATCAGATACTTGCTAATTTTAACATCTTGCTATATATTATTAATTTTAATTCACTTAGGCTCCGATTTGCGTCGATTCGCTTTGCATCACTGTTTGAAATTTCAATACTTATATTTGCGATCAAATATATGCAAAATATTTTTTCTTTGGAAACTAAAATAGCTTAAATAACTGTATGTGAAAACTTTATTGATTCATTGATTTTTTTTATTAAATTCTGTTTGTAATTAGAAAATCAAAATATAATTTATATAACTATTTTAAATTCACCTCTGTACAAAAAAATGCTCCTTTTTATTAAAGATTAACTTCCTCTCTGTTCAGATATTTTTATTCTGAAAGCAATTATTAAGAAAATAGTACAAATGCATAGAAAATATTGATTCGGTTTGTGTTTCAGTTTGCATCGTAATTCTCCTGTCACCATTAACGACGCAAACCGGAGCTTTAGGTATTGAAAATGTTAAAAAAATACACGTTCCAAAGTTCCGTTAAAAATTGTAGATAGCGTATACTTTTGTTAACTATTTGTACAAAATGTTACATATTTCATATTACAGCTACAAATTAATGTAGTATTATGAAAAGTTTAAATTCAACAATTTTTTTAATAGGCGCTAAATGTACTTAGCTTATAACTTTGTCTGTTTTCAAACTTTTTGAAAATAAACGAGCAAACTTACACCTCAGTCTAAGAAAGTAAAAAGTCTAAAATTAACGGTAGACTTTATATGTTAATATTATAACAAAATACATTTTTATAAAGCAAATTGAAATAACCCAGAGTTGGCAACACCTTGCATTTGCCTTTTTACAGAGACCTTCGCCGAACTGCTAAAATTCGGCTAAGCTGAGCTGCCGAGAAAATTTGGAAGCCGCCGCCACTTATGTTGTATTTAAATACGAAAGGAAAAATATTTGCATCATTTTGAACTTCGAATAATTATAAATCAACCAAGTATTTTTGATGACTTATAATTGATTATTTTTGATGTTAATGTGTAAAAAAATAATACTAACAGTTGCTAATAACTTTTAATGAGCCTTGATCCTGTGAGAAATTTAAAAAAACTCGTACACAAGATTTTTTCAGCTAATAAATCACTGCTATTGACTAGTAATATTAAGTCGAAATGGGGTTGGTGTATTATCAAAATAATGATATAAAATCCATTATTTATTGTACCTTTTTATTTCTATTTCTTAATAATTGATATGTTTTTATATCAGAGCAGACCATTCCTCATTCTAATATGCAAATAATTATTTTAGTATTTCATGTAAGAAATCCAAAAATATTTTTAGATCACTCCCATATTCTTTCTTTAAAATATTTGTAATAAATTAATAATTCGGTTTATACTTTCGCTAGAAAAAATCTCGTAGTCCTATTTTTATGAACAATGTTAATCAATGGGGCATGAAAATATAAAATTTTTAATTAAAAAAATGTATGTTTAATTTCAACCGGCTAACAGTTGATTTTAAGCTGGCGCCGCCGAGAAAAATGTATGTTTAATTACAACCGGCTGACAGCTAATTTTAAGCTGTCGCCGCCGATAAAATTCCTCGGCTCATGTTTCTGGTTTTTTATGACACGCTTAAATTATAACGGTGAATGGAATGGCTTGCATTCTTAAAAAATTTCTGTCGGAGCAACAGGTAAGTACCAATTTTTAAGTTTTTAAATATTTTCTTATAGTTTCTTTATTTATAGATCTATGCCAAAAAGACCGAACGTGAGCAGAATTTTTCACACATGAACAAAACATATATTCATATGAAAGCAGACATTTCGTGATAGGACTGTTCGAAAATTCTTTTAAAAGTACTTCAAAATTTCTAAGGTAAGTTTTTTTTTTAATAACCAATCGACTCAGAATCACTTTTTAAATCAGTCTTAACGTGTCCGTACGTCCGTCTGGATGACTGTCCATGTAAACCTTGTACAAAAAGTACAAAGATAACTCAATGAAATTTACCATGAGAAGTTTTTACAATACAAGGACGAAGCCTATTGAAACTGGTTGTGATCGGTCCACTATTTCAACTAGCCTACATACAAACGTCTACCCGGGATAGAGTTTAAACACTCCAAAATGCTTTAAAAATAATATTTTAATGAAATTCAGTGCAAAGAAGCTCTTTACAAGTATCAATCTTTATAAAAAAATTTATGAAGATCTGTCCACAATTGACCATAGCTCCCATATAAAAACCTCTTCCGAAAATCACTTTAACATGCATAAATCTCATATGAATATTAGTATCAAGTTAATATTCAATACAAATAAGTTTTATGCAAATAGAAACATCATTGCCAAATTTTATGAGAATCGGTCCATAATTTACCATAGCTCCCATATAAACCCACTTCCACATATCGCCCTAAAATGTATAAAAAGATGTTAGTATCAAAGCATTATTCTATATTTATATATTTTATTTTACATTTAGTAAAACTGGCCATAGGTGTAATATAAGTCCCCTTCCCGAACCTTTATGCTCGTACACAATGGTGTAGGGTATCATATAGTCGACCTTGACCGACTATATCTTTCTTTGTCGTTTTAAAATGTGTTAGCTGCTCAACTCTATCCCAATCGGTAACAAATGAGAGAATAAAATTATATTTTAATATATTTTACATTATATATTATACGTTATGTATTATATATTATATGTTATATATTATACGTTATATATTATATGTTATATATTATACGTTATACGTTATATTTTATATATTATATATTATATATTATATATTATATATTATATATTATATATTATATATTATATATTATATATTACATATTATATATTATGTTATATATTACATATTATATATTATATGTTATATATTACATATTATATATTATATGTTATATATTTACCGTTATATATTATATGTTATATATTACATATTAAATATTATATAATATATTATATATTACACGTTATATATTATATATTATACGTTACGAATTATATGTTATATATTACATATTATATATTATATAATATATATTATATATTTTGTGTTATATATTATTTATTATTATTATGATTATATTATATATTCTGTATATTATATGTTATATAATATTTATTATATATTGTGCATTGTATATTATATACTATATGTTATAATATATTATGTTATTTTATATAATATAATATATTATATTAAATTATTTTATATTATATTATATTATATTATATTATATTATATTATATTATATTATATTATATTATATTATATTATATTATATTATATTATGTTATGTTATGTTATATTTATATTACATTTAAGACTTACATTATATTACAAAACTCTTTCTTGCAATTTCAGATGTTTTCGCTTGTTAGGTTTCACAACCAGAAATTTTCAGTGTAAATTCAAAAATTTTTGGAAAAAATTAAAAAGTACCTGTGTTGTAAAATACAATGGTGGGAAATATTCGGCGTTTATCGTTACTCAAAATGGTAAGTGAATATTTTATCTTAATATTGTTTTAATAATGCAGATTATACTTAAATTAAAATATTTCGAACATTTGTAATATTTCCATACAATGTTGTGAAATTAAGCCAGTAAAAAATCACATTAATGAATAGTGATTAAAGTAGAGTAGCTTATAAAAGCATTTAGAAAAAAACTGAGAATTAAGTTATAAATTTATGCTATATTTTAGATAATAGGACATACCTTCTTGATCTCAAACGGAAAAAAGAAAACAAATTTTCTAGGTTGTCAAAAAATGATCAAAATACTGTATGTAAAAAACGCATCTCTTCTTCTACTTCATTTGAATCAAAAAATGTCGATGACCATGTAGCACAGACTAACCCTAACCGCAGACTTGTCTTTAATTTAAATCAAAATGGCAATGTTTTATGTACTCGAACCAAAACAAATAAAAATTTAGGAAAATCGAGCAATGCAGATATTAAAAAATCTAACACCACGGAAACAGATATTGTTGTGGAAACACTCAATACTCTTCATAATTTTATTGCATTTTCCAAACAAATTATAATTTAGTTTCTAATAAGATTTCAAAAACCTAGTAAGATCTTACTAGACTTAAAAAAATATCGATAGTAATTTTTTTTTTCAGTTTGTTAGCGAAATAAAACGATGAGCTAAATAAAGTTTACTTTTAAATGTAAAAATATTTTTAAAATTAAAATAAAACATCGAATAAATCAAATTTGTTATATGTGTATTTTTTTGACAGTTCATCTTATAAGATGGTTGTGTAGAGAAATCTCATCACAACAGTCTCATAATACATCTTATAATACTAATATTTGAATCTACATATGAAATAATTCTCTCAGACAGCGAATTTGACACTTTCTGTTACAAAAATCTTACATATCATGTTACGTTAATTGATTAGGACAAAATTATATCAAGACAAACTTCAAAATCAGCGCAAATCTACACAAGGTAATCTCAGTTGAACAACTGATTATTACTAATGATTGTTACAACCGTCAAACTGTATATATAAAAAACGAATTCGTCTTATTGTTGTTTTTTTGCAACTGTTGCCACATTCCATAAATTCGCGTTAATTTTGACGTTTGCATCTGCACTCTATTTTTTGTAACAGCCCATCTAGACGTAACATAATATGCAAGATCCTTGAGTCAGAGAGTGTCGAATTCGCTCTCTGAGAGAATTTGGCACAATTTTATGCAAACTTTATTAATGCAAATATCAGATACTTGCTAATTTTAACATCTTGCTATATATTATTAATTTTAATTCACTTAGGCTCCGATTTGCGTCGATTCGCTTTGCATCACTGTTTGAAATTTCAATACTTATATTTGCGATCAAATATATGCAAAATATTTTTTCTTTGGAAACTAAAATAGCTTAAATAACTGTATGTGAAAACTTTATTGATTCATTGATTTTTTTTATTAAATTCTGTTTGTAATTAGAAAATCAAAATATAATTTATATAACTATTTTAAATTCACCTCTGTACAAAAAAATGCTCCTTTTTATTAAAGATTAACTTCCTCTCTGTTCAGATATTTTTATTCTGAAAGCAATTATTAAGAAAATAGTACAAATGCATAGAAAATATTGATTCGGTTTGTGTTTCAGTTTGCATCGTAATTCTCCTGTCACCATTAACGACGCAAACCGGAGCTTTAGGTATTGAAAATGTTAAAAAAATACACGTTCCAAAGTTCCGTTAAAAATTGTAGATAGCGTATACTTTTGTTAACTATTTGTACAAAATGTTACATATTTCATATTACAGCTACAAATTAATGTAGTATTATGAAAAGTTTAAATTCAACAATTTTTTTAATAGGCGCTAAATGTACTTAGCTTATAACTTTGTCTGTTTTCAAACTTTTTGAAAATAAACGAGCAAACTTACACCTCAGTCTAAGAAAGTAAAAAGTCTAAAATTAACGGTAGACTTTATATGTTAATATTATAACAAAATACATTTTTATAAAGCAAATTGAAATAACCCAGAGTTGGCAACACCTTGCATTTGCCTTTTTACAGAGACCTTCGCCGAACTGCTAAAATTCGGCTAAGCTGAGCTGCCGAGAAAATTTGGAAGCCGCCGCCACTTATGTTGTATTTAAATACGAAAGGAAAAATATTTGCATCATTTTGAACTTCGAATAATTATAAATCAACCAAGTATTTTTGATGACTTATA
Organism: Protocalliphora azurea; assembly: GCA_932274085.1. Lineage (NCBI taxonomy): Eukaryota > Metazoa > Arthropoda > Insecta > Diptera > Calliphoridae > Protocalliphora > Protocalliphora azurea. The sequence goes on along the minus strand of OW026523.1, from coordinate 31,330,553 downwards.
ATTGATTATTTTTGATGTTAATGTGTAAAAAAATAATACTAACAGTTGCTAATAACTTTTAATGAGCCTTGATCCTGTGAGAAATTTAAAAAAACTCGTACACAAGATTTTTTCAGCTAATAAATCACTGCTATTGACTAGTAATATTAAGTCGAAATGGGGTTGGTGTATTATCAAAATAATGATATAAAATCCATTATTTATTGTACCTTTTTATTTCTATTTCTTAATAATTGATATGTTTTTATATCAGAGCAGACCATTCCTCATTCTAATATGCAAATAATTATTTTAGTATTTCATGTAAGAAATCCAAAAATATTTTTAGATCACTCCCATATTCTTTCTTTAAAATATTTGTAATAAATTAATAATTCGGTTTATACTTTCGCTAGAAAAAATCTCGTAGTCCTATTTTTATGAACAATGTTAATCAATGGGGCATGAAAATATAAAATTTTTAATTAAAAAAATGTATGTTTAATTTCAACCGGCTAACAGTTGATTTTAAGCTGGCGCCGCCGAGAAAAATGTATGTTTAATTACAACCGGCTGACAGCTAATTTTAAGCTGCCGCCGCCGATAAAATTCCTCGGCTCATGTTTCTGGTTTTTTATGACACGCTTAAATTATAACGGTGAATGGAATGGCTTGCATTCTTAAAAAATTTCTGTCGGAGCAACAGGTAAGTACCAATTTTTAAGTTTTTAAATATTTTCTTATAGTTTCTTTATTTATAGATCTATGCCAAAAAGACCGAACGTGAGCAGAATTTTTCACACATGAACAAAACATATATTCATATGAAAGCAGACATTTCGTGATAGGACTGTTCGAAAATTCTTTTAAAAGTACTTCAAAATTTCTAAGGTAAGTTTTTTTTTTAATAACCAATCGACTCAGAATCACTTTTTAAATCAGTCTTAACGTGTCCGTACGTCCGTCTGGATGACTGTCCATGTAAACCTTGTACAAAAAGTACAAAGATAACTCAATGAAATTTACCATGAGAAGTTTTTACAATACAAGGACGAAGCCTATTGAAACTGGTTGTGATCGGTCCACTATTTCAACTAGCCTACATACAAACGTCTACCCGGGATAGAGTTTAAACACTCCAAAATGCTTTAAAAATAATATTTTAATGAAATTCAGTGCAAAGAAGCTCTTTACAAGTATCAATCTTTATAAAAAAATTTATGAAGATCTGTCCACAATTGACCATAGCTCCCATATAAAAACCTCTTCCGAAAATCACTTTAACATGCATAAATCTCATATGAATATTAGTATCAAGTTAATATTCAATACAAATAAGTTTTATGCAAATAGAAACATCATTGCCAAATTTTATGAGAATCGGTCCATAATTTACCATAGCTCCCATATAAACCCACTTCCACAAATCGCCCTAAAATGTATAAAAAGATGTTAGTATCAAAGCATTATTCTGTATTTGAATATTTTATTTTACATTTAGTAAAACTGGCCACAGGTGTAATATAAGTCTCCTTGAGAACTTTCATGCTCGTACACAATGGTGTAGGGTATCATATAGTCGACCTTGACCGACTATATCTTTCTTTGTCGTTTTAAAATGTGTTAGCTGCTCAACTCTATCCCAATCGGTAACAAATGAGAGAATAAAATTATATTTTAATATATTTTACATTATATATTATATGTTATGTATTATATATTATATGTTATATATTTTATATTATGTTATATATTATATGTTATATATTATACGTTATACGTTATAATTTATATATTATATATTATATATTATATATTATATATTATATATTATATATTATATATTATATATTATATATTATATATTATATATTATATATTATATATTATATATTATATATTATATATTATATATTATATATTATATATTATATATTATATATTATATATTATATATTATATATTACATATTATATATTATATATTATGTTATATATTACATATTATATATTATATGTTATATATTATACGTTATATATTATATGTTATATATTACATATTAAATATTATACAATATATTATATATTATAATTTATATATTATACGTTATACATTATATATTATATATAATATACTATATATTATATATTACACGTTATATATTATATATTATACGTTACGAATTATATGTTATATATTACATATTATATATTATATAATATATATTATATATTTTGTGTTATATATTATTTATTATATATTATATATTCTGTATATTATATATTATATAATATTTATTATATATTGTGTATTGTATATTATATACTATATGTTATAATATATTATGTTATTTTATATAATATAATATAATATATTATATTAAATTATTTTATATTATATTATGTTATATTATATTATATTATATTATATTATATTATATTATATTATATTATATTATATTATATTATATTATATTATACTATATTATATTATATTATATTATATTATATTATATTATATTATATTATATTATATTATATTATATTATATTATATTATATTATATTATATTATATTATATTATATTATATTATATTATATTATATTATATTATATTATATTATATTATATTATATTATGTTATGTTATATTTATATTACATTTAAGACTTACATTATATTACAAAACTCTTTCTTGCAATTTCAGATGTTTTCACTTGTTAGGTTTCACAACCAGAAATTTTCAGTGTAAATTCAAAAATTTTTGGAAAAAATTAAAAAGTACCTGTGTTGTAAAATACAATGGTGGGAAATATTCGGCGTTTATCGTTACTCAAAATGGTAAGTGAATATTTTATCTTAATATTGTTTTAATAATGCAGATTATACTTAAATTAAAATATTTCGAACATTTGTAATATTTCCATACAATGTTGTGAAATTAAGCCAGTAAAAAATCACATTAATGAATAGTGATTAAAGTAGAGTAGCTTATAAAAGCATTTAGAAAAAAACTGAGAATTAAGTTATAAATTTATGCTATATTTTAGATAATAGGACATAGCTTCTTGATCTCAAACGGAAAAAAGAAAACAAATTTTCTAGGTTGTCAAAAAATGATCAAAATACTGTATGTAAAAAACGCATCTCTTCTTCTACTTCATTTGAATCAAAAAATGTCGATGACCATGTACCACAGACTAACCCTAACCGCAGACTTGTCCTTAATTTAAATCAAAATGGCAATGTTTTATATACTCGAACCAAAACAAATAAAAATTTAGGAAAATCGAGCAATGCAGATATTAAAAAATCTAACACCACGGAAACAGATATTGTTGTGGAAACACTCAATACTCTTCATAATTTTATTGCATTTTCCAAACAAATTATAATTTAGTTTCTAATAAGATTTCACAAAACCTAGTAAGATCTTACTAGACTTAAAAAAATATCGATAGTAATTTTTTTTTTTCAGTTTGTTAGCGAAATAAAACGATGAGCTAAATAAAGTTTACTTTTAAATGTAAAAATATTTTTAAAATTAAAATAAAACATCGAATAAATCAAATTTGTTATATGTGTATTTTTTTGACAGTTCATCTTATAAGATGGTTGTGTAGAGAAATCTCATCACAACAGTCTCATAATACATCTTATAATACTAATATTTGAATCTACATATGAAATAATTCTCTCAGACAGCGAATTTGACACTTTCTGTTACAAAAATCTTACATATCATGTTACGTTAATTGATTAGGACAAAATTATATCAAGACAAACTTCAAAATCAGCGCAAATCTACACAAGGTAATCTCAGTTGAACAACTGATTATTACTAATGATTGTTACAACCGTCAAACTGTATATATAAAAAACGAATTCGTCTTATTGTTTTTGTGCAACTGTTGCCACATTCCATAAATTCGCGTTAATTTTGACGTTTGCATCTGCACTCTATTTTTTGTAACAGCACATCTAGATGTAACATAATATGCAAGATCCTTGAGTCAGAGAGTGTCGAATTCGCTCTCTGAGAGAATTTGGCACAATTTTATGCAAACTTTATTAATGCAAATATCAGATACTTGCTAATTTTAACATCTTGCTATATATTATTAATTTTAATTCACTTAGGCTCCGATTTGCGTCGATTCGCTTTGCATCACTGTTTGAAATTTCAATACTTATATTTGCGATCAAATATATGCAAAATATTTTTTCTTTGGAAGCTAAAATAGCTTAAATAACTGTATGTGAAAACTTTATTGATTCATTGATTTTTTTTATTAAATTCTGTTTGTAATTAGAAAATCAAAATATAATTTATATAACTATTTTAAATTCACCTCTGTACAAAAAAATGCTCCTTTTTATTAAAGATTAACTTCCTTTCTGTTCAGATATTTTTATTCTGAAAGCAATTATTAAGAAAATAGTACAAATGCATAGAAAATATTGATTCGGTTTGTGTTTCAGTTTGCATCGTAATTCTCCTGTCACCATTAACGACGCAAACCGGAGCTTTAGGTATTGAAAATGTTAAAAAAATACACGTTCCAAAGTTCCGTTAAAAATTGTAGATAGCGTATACTTTTGTTGACTATTTGTACAAAATGTTACATATTTCATATTACAGCTACAAATTAATGTAGTATTATGAAAAGTTTAAATTCAACAATTTTTTTAATAGGCGCTAAATGTACTTAGCTTATAACTTTGTCTGTTTTCAAACTTTTTGAAAATAAACGAGCAAACTTACACCTCAGTCTAAGAAACTAAAAAGTCTAAAATTAACGGTAGACTTTATATGTTAATATTATAACAAAATACATTTTTATAAAGCAAATTGAAATAACCCAGAGTTGGCAACACCTTGCATTTGCCTTTTTACAGAGACCTTCGCCGAACTGCTAAAATTCGGCTAAGCTGAGCTGCCGAGAAAATTTGGAAGCCGCCGCCACTTATGTTGTATTTAAATACGAAAGGAAAAATATTTGCATCATTTTGAACTTCGAATAATTATAAATCAACCAAGTATTTTTGATGACTTATAATTGATTATTTTTGATGTTAATGTGTAAAAAAATAATACTAACAGTTGCTAATAACTTTTAATGAGCCTTGATCCTGTGAGAAATTTAAAAAAACTCGTACACAAGATTTTTTCAGCTAATAAATCACTGCTATTGACTAGTAATATTAAGTCGAAATGGGGTTGGTGTATTATCAAAATAATGATATAAAATCCATTATTTATTGTACCTTTTTATTTCTATTTCTTAATAATTGATATGTTTTTATATCAGAGCAGACCATTCCTCATTCTAATATGCAAATAATTATTTTAGTATTTCATGTAAGAAATCCAAAAATATTTTTAGATCACTCCCATATTCTTTCTTTAAAATATTTGTAATAAATTAATAATTCGGTTTATACTTTCGCTAGAAAAAATCTCGTAGTCCTATTTTTATGAACAATGTTAATCAATGGGGCATGAAAATATAAAATTTTTAATTAAAAAAATGTATGTTTAATTTCAACCGGCTAACAGTTGATTTTAAGCTGGCGCCGCCGAGAAAAATGTATGTTTAATTACAACCGGCTGACAGCTAATTTTAAGCTGCCGCCGCCGATAAAATTCCTCGGCTCATGTTTCTGGTTTTTTATGACACGCTTAAATTATAACGGTGAATGGAATGGCTTGCATTCTTAAAAAATTTCTGTCGGAGCAACAGGTAAGTACCAATTTTTAAGTTTTTAAATATTTTCTTATAGTTTCTTTATTTATAGATCTATGCCAAAAAGACCGAACGTGAGCAGAATTTTTCACACATGAACAAAACATATATTCATATGAAAGCAGACATTTCGTGATAGGACTGTTCGAAAATTCTTTTAAAAGTACTTCAAAATTTCTAAGGTAAGTTTTTTTTTTAATAACCAATCGACTCAGAATCACTTTTTAAATCAGTCTTAACGTGTCCGTACGTCCGTCTGGATGACTGTCCATGTAAACCTTGTACAAAAAGTACAAAGATAACTCAATGAAATTTACCATGAGAAGTTTTTACAATACAAGGACGAAGCCTATTGAAACTGGTTGTGATCGGTCCACTATTTCAACTAGCCTACATACAAACGTCTACCCGGGATAGAGTTTAAACACTCCAAAATGCTTTAAAAATAATATTTTAATGAAATTCAGTGCAAAGAAGCTCTTTACAAGTATCAATCTTTATAAAAAAATTTATGAAGATCTGTCCACAATTGACCATAGCTCCCATATAAAAACCTCTTCCGAAAATCACTTTAACATGCATAAATCTCATATGAATATTAGTATCAAGTTAATATTCAATACAAATAAGTTTTATGCAAATAGAAACATCATTGCCAAATTTTATGAGAATCGGTCCATAATTTACCATAGCTCCCATATAAACCCACTTCCACATATCGCCCTAAAATGTATAAAAAGATGTTAGTATCAAAGCATTATTCTGTATTTGAATATTTTATTTTACATTTAGTAAAACTGGCCACAGGTGTAATATAAGTCTCCTTGAGAACTTTCATGCTCGTACACAATGGTGTAGGGTATCATATAGTTGGTCTTGACCGACTATATCTTTGTCGTTTTAAAATGTGTTAGCTTCTCAACTCTATCCCAATCGGTAACAAATGAGAGAATAAAATTATATTTTAATATATTTTACATTATATATTATATGTTATGTATTATATATTATATGTTATATATTTTATATTATGTTATATATTATATGTTATATATTATACGTTATACGTTATATTTTATATATTATATATTATATATTATATATTATATATTATATATTATATATTATATATTATATATTACATATTATATATTATATATTATGTTATATATTACATATTATATATTATATGTTATATATTATACGTTATATATTATATGTTATATATTACATATTAAATATTATACAATATATTATATATTATAATTTATATATTATACGTTATACATTATATATTATATATAATATACTATATATTATATATTACACGTTATATATTATATATTATACGTTACGAATTATATGTTATATATTACATATTATATATTATATAATATATATTATATATTTTGTGTTATATATTATTTATTATATATTATATATTCTGTATATTATATATTATATAATATTTATTATATATTGTGTATTGTATATTATATACTATATGTTATAATATATTATGTTATTTTATATAATATAATATAATATATTATATTAAATTATTTTATATTATATTATGTTATATTATATTATATTATATTATATTATATTATATTATATTATATTATATTATATTATATTATATTATATTATACTATATTATATTATATTATATTATATTATATTATATTATATTATATTATATTATATTATATTATATTATATTATATTATATTATATTATGTTATGTTATATTTATATTACATTTAAGACTTACATTATATTACAAAACTCTTTCTTGCAATTTCAGATGTTTTCACTTGTTAGGTTTCACAACCAGAAATTTTCAGTGTAAATTCAAAAATTTTTGGAAAAAATTAAAAAGTACCTGTGTTGTAAAATACAATGGTGGGAAATATTCGGCGTTTATCGTTACTCAAAATGGTAAGTGAATATTTTATCTTAATATTGTTTTAATAATGCAGATTATACTTAAATTAAAATATTTCGAACATTTGTAATATTTCCATACAATGTTGTGAAATTAAGCCAGTAAAAAATCACATTAATGAATAGTGATTAAAGTAGAGTAGCTTATAAAAGCATTTAGAAAAAAACTGAGAATTAAGTTATAAATTTATGCTATATTTTAGATAATAGGACATACCTTCTTGATCTCAAACGGAAAAAAGAAAACAAATTTTCTAGGTTGTCAAAAAATGATCAAAATACTGTATGTAAAAAACGCATCTCTTCTTCTACTTCATTTGAATCAAAAAATGTCGATGACCATGTACCACAGACTAACCCTAACCGCAGACTTGTCCTTAATTTAAATCAAAATGGCAATGTTTTATATACTCGAACCAAAACAAATAAAAATTTAGGAAAATCGAGCATTGCAGATATTAAAAAATCTAACACCACGGAAACAGATATTGTTGTGGAAACACTCAATACTCTTCATAATTTTATTGCATTTTCCAAACAAATTATAATTTAGTTTCTAATAAGATTTCACAAAACCTAGTAAGATCTTACTAGACTTAAAAAAATATCGATAGTAATTTTTTTTTTTCAGTTTGTTAGCGAAATAAAACGATGAGCTAAATAAAGTTTACTTTTAAATGTAAAAATATTTTTAAAATTAAAATAAAACATCGAATAAATCAAATTTGTTATATGCGTATTTTTTTGACAGTTCATCTTATAAGATGGTTGTGTAGAGAAATCTCATCACAACAGTCTCATAATACATCTTATAATACTAATATTTGAATCTACATATGAAATAATTCTCTCAGACAGCGAATTTGACACTTTCTGTTACAAAAATCTTACATATCATGTTACGTTAATTGATTAGGACAAAATTATATCAAGACAAACTTCAAAATCAGCGCAAATCTACACAAGGTAATCTCAGTTGAACAACTGATTATTACTAATGATTGTTACAACCGTCAAACTGTATATATAAAAAACGAATTCGTCTTATTGTTGTTTTTGTGCAACTGTTGCCACATTCCATAAATTCGCGTTAATTTTGACGTTTGCATCTGCACTCTATTTTTTGTAACAGCACATCTAGATGTAACATAATATGCAAGATCCTTGAGTCAGAGAGTGTCGAATTCGCTCTCTGAGAGAATTTGGCACAATTTTATGCAAACTTTATTAATGCAAATATCAGATACTTGCTAATTTTAACATCTTGCTATATATTATTAATTTTAATTCACTTAGGCTCCGATTTGCGTCGATTCGCTTTGCATCACTGTTTGAAATTTCAATACTTATATTTGCGATCAAATATATGCAAAATATTTTTTCTTTGGAAGCTAAAATAGCTTAAATAACTGTATGTGAAAACTTTATTGATTCATTGATTTTTTTTATTAAATTCTGTTTGTAATTAGAAAATCAAAATATAATTTATATAACTATTTTAAATTCACCTCTGTACAAAAAAATGCTCCTTTTTATTAAAGATTAACTTCCTTTCTGTTCAGATATTTTTATTCTGAAAGCAATTATTAAGAAAATAGTACAAATGCATAGAAAATATTGATTCGGTTTGTGTTTCAGTTTGCATCGTAATTCTCCTGTCACCATTAACGACGCAAACCGGAGCTTTAGGTATTGAAAATGTTAAAAAAATACACGTTCCAAAGTTCCGTTAAAAATTGTAGATAGCGTATACTTTTGTTGACTATTTGTACAAAATGTTACATATTTCATATTACAGCTACAAATTAATGTAGTATTATGAAAAGTTTAAATTCAACAATTTTTTTAATAGGCGCTAAATGTACTTAGCTTATAACTTTGTCTGTTTTCAAACTTTTTGAAAATAAACGAGCAAACTTACACCTCAGTCTAAGAAAGTAAAAAGTCTAAAATTAACGGTAGACTTTATATGTTAATATTATAACAAAATACATTTTTATAAAGCAAATTGAAATAACCCAGAGTTGGCAACACCTTGCATTTGCCTTTTTACAGAGACCTTCGCCGAACTGCTAAAATTCGGCTAAGCTGAGCTGCCGAGAAAATTTGGAAGCCGCCGCCACTTATGTTGTATTTAAATACGAAAGGAAAAATATTTGCATCATTTTGAACTTCGAATAATTATAAATCAACCAAGTATTTTTGATGACTTATAATTGATTATTTTTGATGTTAATGTGTAAAAAAATAATACTAACAGTTGCTAATAACTTTTAATGAGCCTTGATCCTGTGAGAAATTTAAAAAAACTCGTACACAAGATTTTTTCAGCTAATAAATCACTGCTATTGACTAGTAATATTAAGTCGAAATGGGATTGGTGTATTATCAAAATAATGATATAAAATCCATTATTTATTGTACCTTTTTATTTCTATTTCTTAATAATTGATATGTTTTTATATCAGAGCAGACCATTCCTCATTCTAATATGCAAATAATTATTTTAGTATTTCATGTAAGAAATCCAAAAATATTTTTAGATCACTCCCATATTCTTTCTTTAAAATATTTGTAATAAATGAATAATTCGGTTTATACTTTCGCTAGAAAAAATCTCGTAGTCCTATTTTTATGAACAATGTTAATCAATGGGGCATGAAAATATAAAATTTTTAATTAAAAAAATGTATGTTTAATTTCAACCGGCTAACAGTTGATTTTAAGCTGCCGCCGCCGAGAAAAATGTATGTTTAATTACAACCGGCTGACAGCTAATTTTAAGCTGCCGCCGCCGATAAAATTCCTCGGCTCATGTTTCTGGTTTTTTATGACACGCTTAAATTATAACGGTGAATGGAATGGCTTGCATTCTTAAAAAATTGCTGTCGGAGCAACAGGTAAGTACCAATTTTTAAGTTTTTAAATATTTTCTTATAGTTTCTTTATTTATAGATCTATGCCAAAAAGACCGAACGTGAGCAGAATTTTTCACACATGAACAAAACATATATTCATATGAAAGCAGACATTTCGTGATAGGACTGTTCGAAAATTCTTTTAAAAGTACTTCAAAATTTCTAAGGTAAGTTTTTTTTTAATAACCAATCGACTCAGAATCACTTTTTAAATCAGTCTTAACGTGTCCGTACGTCCGTCTGGATGACTGTCCATGTAAACCTTGTACAAAAAGTACAAAGATAACTCAATGAAATTTACCATGAGAAGTTTTTACAATACAAGGACGAAGCCTATTGAAACTGGTTGTGATCGGTCCACTATTTCAACTAGCCTACATACAAACGTCTACCCGGGATAGAGTTTAAACACTCCAAAATGCTTTAAAAATAATATTTTAATGAAATTCAGTGCAAAGAAGTTCTTTACAAAAAATTTATGAAGATCTGTCCACAATTGACCATAGCTCCCATATAAAAACCTCTTCCGAAAATCACTTTAACATGCATAAATCTCATATGAATATTAGTATCAAGTTAATATTCAATACAAATAAGTTTTATGCAAATAGAAACATCATTGCCAAATTTTATGAGAATCGGTCCATAATTTACCATAGCTCCCATATAAACCCACTTCCACATATCGCTCTAAAATGTATAAAAAGATGTTAGTATCAAAGCATTATTCTATATTTATATATTTTATTTTACATTTAGTAAAACTGGTCACAGGTGTAATATAAGTCCCCTTCCCGTACCTTTATGCTCGTACACAATGGTGTAGGGTATCATATAGTCGACCTTGACCGACTATATCTTTCTTTGTCGTTTTAAAATGTGTTAGCTGCTCAACTCTATCCCAATCGGTAACAAATGAGAGAATAAAATTATATTTTAATATATTTTACATTATATATTATACGTTATGTATTATATATTATATGTTATATATTTTATATTATGTTATATATTATATGTTATATATTATACGTTATACGTTATATTTTATATATTATATATTATATATTACATATTATATATTATGTTATATATTACATATTATATATTATATGTTATATATTATATAGTATAAGTTATATATTATGTTATATATTATATATTATATTATACATTATATATTATAAATTATATATTACATATATGTTATATATTCTATTCATTATATGTTATACGTTATGTATTATATATTATATGTTATATATTATACGTTATGTATTATATTATACATTATATATTATATATAATATACTATATATTATATATTACACGTTATATATTATATATTATACGCATCTGTAGATCGATTAGCAAACTTCATGGGACACCATAAGGACATACACAAAGGAATTTACAGAATGTCAGTCACATGCGTTTCAAAACTTTTGATGGCTGCTGTAGGAGATGAAGTGGAAGAAGAACAAATTGAAGATGACGAAGAAAATGAAGAAGATGATAATGAAACTATTTTACCTGAAAAACAGAACTCAAGTTCATCGTCCAATATAAAACGTAGAAGCAGTAAGTATTAGAAATGGTTAAAATTTAAATCAAGTTCAGAAAAAAACACAGACTATATATATAAAAGCTGTTATGTTCTACATATTTGTCCTCTTTTATTGAGAATTCTATTATTTTCAAATTACGAAATTTTAATTAATTTTAAAACTTAAATTAATTAAAATAAATAAATAAAATAAATTTCTTGAATGTTATAAATTAATTTGAAAACAATTTTTCTGAATTTGGGAAAGGATTTTATTATATAATAATATTAAAAATAATTTACATAAGTAAACGCTACTTTTTAAAAATGTATTATTTTAAAATTTATATTAATATATATATATATATATATATATATATATATATATATATATATATAAATATAAATTTATATTAATATTATATATATATATATATATATGTATATTTTTTTAATTATATTAAAATTTTAAATTTACATTTCTTTTAACTTTTCTCCTTTTGGAAAAACGAAACGGTCTAGATGGAGTAACAGCGAAAAAGAAGCTATTTATTTCATATTTGGAGATTTGGACAATTTGGAAAAACTTCCCTCTCTTGATGCTTGGGCAAGTGCCATTCGGCAATCACCAGCCCTTAAAAATAGGACGCCTCAGCAAATTAAAAGTTGGATAGGCAACCAAAGAAGGAAAATATGAAAATAAAACTTTGATAAAAAAGATGTTTTGAACTTCCTTTTGTAAAAAATATGTTAAAGTATATATTTTTTAAAAATTTCTTCAATATTTGACAAAAGTTTATTCAAAAAAATAAATCTTATTTTGAAGACATTGAATTATATGCCTCAATTTTTTAAATTTTCTTTTTTACTTTATTATTATTTTTTTTTTAGGAATTTTCGAAACTAGTTTAAAATCGAAGCTTACAAATCTGAATATGGGTAGTAGATGTACTCTTTTGTGCTTTATATCTTTTTTAGAAACTCAGGGTATAGTACAACTTGAATGATACCTAATATTTTGAAAATATCTTACTTGAAAAATAGCTTGAGAACTAAAGGGAAATTTCCCACATATATTTTAATCAAAAAATATTGTAGCTTTTTTTTACAGAAGTTATTACATTTTAGTACAATTAAGGTCCGTCCAAAAAATACAATTTTTTATTCTATTTAGTGTAATACCCAAAATAAATTTCGTACAATACCCAAAATCGAATTATTTTTTTTTTTTAAATATTAAAAAAAAAACTTAAAAAATATAAGAATTATGTATATTCTTTAATTAAGAGAACTATTTGTATTGAAAAGTTCCAAGGTACAAGCAAATTCTAAGTAAAGAAATTCTTCGATACATTTACATAAATAATTCTATTTGTAATTAATAGGCAGCAATCAGGAACAATTCAAAAAGATTAAGATTAAAAAGAAGTACTTCTGGGGTGAAAAATCGCCTAAAAATGTTATCAAGCCAGAATCTTTGATGCCATTAAGTCGATACAAATTTCTCTAGGTACATAAATTTCTTCTAAGAATATGATATAGACAATTCGTGGAAACATAATCCGTTCAAAATACTATTTCAATAAGACCCGATCTTATAATAAAGTTCAGGAAATGCTTCAAATAGTAGCCTCATGTACATAAAAGTATAAAAAAACAAACATTTTTTTTTTTTATTGTCTAAGAGAAATTTCCCTGCTTGATAAAATAGTTAGGTGATCTTCTGTTCCAGAAGAACTTTGATACACTATATCTTTATAAATTACTTTAAAGTGATACATCTTAACTGGAAATGGAATTTGTTGAAAAATTATAATTGAATTCGGTACTTGGCATTTGTTTAGACTTTCGATTTTCTTCATATTTTTGTCGTTCCCATTCCATACAAATATTTCTCGAAATTCATGACCATTAATGATTCTTATCTTTTTTAGTTTATAACTATTAACAGCGTTACCAAGATTTAAAAATAGTTTCGAATATATGTTTTTACGGAAGAAAATTTTGAAAAATCCTTCCGGAAAAGTCGGAAAATTGGAAAAATCGAAAATCGAGTTTTTGTATGAAATTTTGTGTGAAATTATTCCTTAATGGCTTTCCAAATCAAAAAATAGAAAGTTCTTAGTGTAAAAAAATTGCGGAAAATGCGAATTTTGTGTGCAATTATTCCTTAATGCATTTCCAAATGAAAAAATGGAAAGCTCTCTGCCAAAATCCGATAGATGGCGTTATACGTTGACTTAGACTTCGCGCAATCTGACAGACGTCATTTTGGCATTGTAATTTTCTACAGTAAATGTGCTATTTTTCTTGCTACAATTTATACGAGTTTTGTGTATTGTTAAACTGATTCCGGACTGTCGTAAATCACGCATTATATCCATATACGGTAAAAGCATTACAATCAATTGAAATTCAGTGCAATATTTATCAAAAAAAAAAAAAGATTTTTTGAATGAAACTTTGTGTGGAATTATTCCTTAACGGCTTTTCAAATGGAAGAATAGAAAATTCTTAGCGTAAAGGAACAATTTTTATATATATTATATTACTCTAAAGCTTGTCTGAAGGCTTAAAATCGAAAATTATATATGCTAAAGGATAAGCTTAATTTGGAATACATATTTTTTAAAATTTCTTTCGCTATTTAGAAATAAACCAAACAAAAGGCACAATTTGGGGTTTTTGGAGAAAATACAAATTTTTTAATTGTAATAACGTATTTGTTTATAAGGAAATTTGCAGTAAATGTGAATCTTATTAACATAAATAAAAGCGTGTTAACCTAATTTCAATCAGGGGTAGGGTTTTCCTGAATTCCCAAAAAACTAATGAACATTACCAAAAATGGGATTTTTTACATTTTTGGCTATAGAATTCACATTTTTCAGAAGTCCCGTAGATTTTTATTTAAAACTTTTAACAACATATTGAAGATTCTTAAAATATATTCCGCTTGTCGATTCGTGCTTTGGGATTTGAGAAAATATGGTCTAAAATCAAAATTTTCATATAAAATGGGTCGAATTCGGGAGGGTATGTACCATGACCAATTGAGTTATTGGGCTTGTTTTTTTCTTAAAGTCATCTCTGTGAAGTTACCTTTCGGAAAAGTGCAAAATTATTGTATGTTGCTAAAGAAAATTTTATTTTAGATAAAAAAAATAGTGTATATATTTTATGCCAAAAAGACCGAACGTGAGCAGAATTTTTCACACATGAACAAAACATATATTCATATGAAAGCAGACATTTCGTGATAGGACTGTTCGAAAATTCTTTTAAAAGTACTTCAAAATTTCTAAGGTAAGTTTTTTTTTAATAACCAATCGACTCAGAATCACTTTTTAAATCAGTCTTAACGTGTCCGTACGTCCGTCTGGATGACTGTCCATGTAAACCTTGTACAAAAAGTACAAAGATAACTCAATGAAATTTACCATGAGAAGTTTTTACAATACAAGGACGAAGCCTATTGAAACTGGTTGTGATCGGTCCACTATTTCAACTAGCCTACATACAAACGTCTACCCGGGATAGAGTTTAAACACTCCAAAATGCTTTAAAAATAATATTTTAATGAAATTCAGTGCAAAGAAGTTCTTTACAAGTATCAATCTTTATAAAAAAATTTATGAAGATCTGTCCACAATTGACCATAGCTCCCATATAAAAACCTCTTCCGAAAATCACTTTAACATGCATAAATCTCATATGAATATTAGTATCAAGTTAATATTCAATACAAATAAGTTTTATGCAAATAGAAACATCATTGCCAAATTTTATGAGAATCGGTCCATAATTTACCATAGCTCCCATATAAACCCACTTCCACATATCGCCCTAAAATGTATAAAAAGATGTTAGTATCAAAGCATTATTCTATATTTATATATTTTATTTTACATTTAGTAAAACTGGTCACAGGTGTAATATAAGTCCCCTTCCCGAACCTTTATGCTCGTACACAATGGTGTAGGGTATCATATAGTCGACCTTGACCGACTATATCTTTCTTTGTCGTTTTAAAATGTGTTAGCTGCTCAACTCTATCCCAATCGGTAACAAATGAGAGAATAAAATTATATTTTAATATATTTTACATTATATATTATACGTTATGTATTATATATTATATGTTATATATTTTATATTATGTTATATATTATACGTTATACGTTATATTTTATATATTATATATTATATATTACATATTATATATTATGTTATATATTACATATTATATATTATATGTTATATATTATATAGTATAAGTTATATATTATGTTATATATTATATATTATATTATACATTATATATTATAAATTATATATTACATATATGTTATATATTCTATTCATTATATGTTATACGTTATGTATTATATATTATATGTTATATATTATACGTTATGTATTATATTATACATTATATATTATATATAATATACTATATATTATATATTACACGTTATATATTATATATTATACGCATCTGTAGATCGATTAGCAAACTTCATGGGACACGATAAGGACATACACAAAGGAATTTACAGAATGTCAGTTCCTATTGCAGAAATCACATGAGTTTCAAAACTTTTGATGGCTGCTGTAGGAAATGAAGTGGAAGAAGAAAAATTGAAGATGACGAAGAAAATGAAGAAGATGATAATGAAACTATTTTACCTGAAAAACAGAACTCAAGTTCATCGTCCAATATAAAACGTAGAAGCAGTAAGTATTAGAAATGGTTAAAATTTAAATCAAGTTCAGAAAAAAACACAGACTATATATATAAAAGCTGTTATGTTCTACATATTTGTCCTCTTTTATTGAGAATTCTATTATTTTCAAATTACGAAATTTTAATTAATTTTAAAACTTAAATTAATTAAAATAAATAAATAAAATAAATTTCTTGAATGTTATAAATTAATTTGAAAACAATTTTTCTGAATTTGGGAAAGGATTTTATTATATAATAATATTAAAAATAATTTACATAAGTAAACGCTACTTTTTAAAAATGTATTATTTTAAAATTTATATTAATATATATATATATATATATATATATATATATATATATATATATATATATATATATATATATATATATATATATATATAAATATAAATTTATATTAATATTATATATATATATATATATATATATATATGTATATTTTTTTAATTATATTAAAATTTTAAATTTACATTTCTTTTAACTTTTCTCCTTTTGGAAAAACGAAACGGTCTAGATGGAGTAACAGCGAAAAAGAAGCTATTTATTTCATATTTGGAGATTTGGACAATTTGGAAAAACTTCCCTCTCTTGATGCTTGGGCAAGTGCCATTCGGCAATCACCAGCCCTTAAAAATAGGACGCCTCAGCAAATTAAAAGTTGGATAGGCAACCAAAGAAGGAAAATATGAAAATAAAACTTTGATAAAAAAGATGTTTTGAACTTCCTTTTGTAAAAAATATGTTAAAGTATATATTTTTTAAAAATTTCTTCAATATTTGACAAAAGTTTATTCAAAAAAATAAATCTTATTTTGAAGACATTGAATTATATGCCTCAATTTTTTAAATTTTCTTTTTTACTTTATTATTATTTTTTTTTTAGGAATTTTCGAAACTAGTTTAAAATCGAAGCTTACAAATCTGAATATGGGTAGTAGATGTACTCTTTTGTGCTTTATATCTTTTTTAGAAACTCAGGGTATAGTACAACTTGAATGATACCTAATATTTTGAAAATATCTTACTTGAAAAATAGCTTGAGAACTAAAGGGAAATTTCCCACATATATTTTAATCAAAAAATATTGTAGCTTTTTTTTACAGAAGTTATTACATTTTAGTACAATTAAGGTCCGTCCAAAAAATACAATTTTTTATTCTATTTAGTGTAATACCCAAAATAAATTTCGTACAATACCCAAAATCGAATTATTTTTTTTTTTTTTAAATATTAAAAAAAAAACTTAAAAAATATAAGAATTATGTATATTCTTTAATTAAGAGAACTATTTGTATTGAAAAGTTCCAAGGTACAAGCAAATTCTAAGTAAAGAAATTCTTCGATACATTTACATAAATAATTCTATTTGTAATTAATAGGCAGCAATCAGGAACAATTCAAAAAGATTAAGATTAAAAAGAAGTACTTCTGGGGTGAAAAATCGCCTAAAAATGTTATCAAGCCAGAATCTTTGATGCCATTAAGTCGATACAAATTTCTCTAGGTACATAAATTTCTTCTAAGAATATGATATAGACAATTCGTGGAAACATAATCCGTTCAAAATACTATTTCAATAAGACCCGATCTTATAATAAAGTTCAGGAAAAGCTTCAAATAGTAGCCTCATGTACATAAAAGTATAAAAAAACAAACATTTTTTTTTTTATTGTCTAAGAGAAATTTCCCTGCTTGATAAAATAGTTAGGTGATCTTCTGTTCCAGAAGAACTTTGATACACTATATCTTTATAAATTACTTTAAAGTGATACATCTTAACTGGAAATGGAATTTGTTGAAAAATTATAATTGAATTCGGTACTTGGCATTTGTTTAGACTTTCGATTTTCTTCATATTTTTGTCGTTCCCATTCCATACAAATATTTCTCGAAATTCATGACCATTAATGATTCTTATCTTTTTTAGTTTATAACTATTAACAGCGTTACCAAGATTTAAAAATAGTTTCGAATATATGTTTTTACGGAAGAAAATTTTGAAAAATCCTTCCGGAAAAGTCGGAAAATTGGAAAAATCGAAAATCGAGTTTTTGTATGAAATTTTGTGTGAAATTATTCCTTAATGGCTTTCCAAATCAAAAAATAGAAAGTTCTTAGTGTAAAAAAATTGCGGAAAATGCGAATTTTGTGTGCAATTATTCCTTAATGCATTTCCAAATGAAAAAATGGAAAGCTCTCTGCCAAAATCCGATAGATGGCGTTATACGTTGACTTAGACTTCGCGCAATCTGACAGACGTCATTTTGGCATTGTAATTTTCTACAGTAAATGTGCTATTTTTCTTGCTACAATTTATACGAGTTTTGTGTATTGTTAAACTGATTCCGGACTGTCGTAAATCACGCATTATATCCATATACGGTAAAAGCATTACAATCAATTGAAATTCAATGCAATATTTATCAAAAAAAAAAAAGATTTTTTGAATGAAACTTTGTGCGGAATTATTCCTTAACGGCTTTTCAAATGGAAGAATAGAAAATTCTTAGCGTAAAGGAACAATTTTTATATATATTATATTACTCTAAAGCTTGTCTGAAGGCTTAAAATCGAAAATTATATATGCTAAAGGATAAGCTTAATTTGGAATACATATTTTTAAAATTTCTTTCGCTATTTAGAAATAAACCAAACAAAAGGCACAATTTGGGGTTTTTGGAGAAAATACAAATTTTTTAATTGTAATAACGTATTTGTTTATAAGGAAATTTGCAGTAAATGTGAATCTTATTAACATAAATAAAAGCGTGTTAACCTAATTTCAATCAGGGGTAGGGTTTTCCTGAATTCCCAAAAAACTAATGAACATTACCAAAAATGGGATTTTTTACATTTTTGGCTATAGAATTCACATTTTTCAGAAGTCCCGTAGATTTTTATTTAAAACTTTTAACAACATATTGAAGATTCTTAAAATATATTCCGCTTGTCGATTCGTGCTTTGGGATTTGAGAAAATATGGTCTAAAATCAAAATTTTCATATAAAATGGGTCGAATTCGGGAGGGTATGTACCATGACCAATTGAGTTATTGGGCTTGTTTTTTTCTTAAAGTCATCTCTGTGAAGTTACCTTTCGGAAAAGTGCAAAATTATTGTATGTTGCTAAAGAAAATTTTATTTTAGATAAAAAAAAAAAGTGTATATATTTTATGCCAAAAAGACCGAACGTGAGCAGAATTTTTCACACATGAACAAAACATATATTCATATGAAAGCAGACATTTCGTGATAGGACTGTTCGAAAATTCTTTTAAAAGTACTTCAAAATTTCTAAGGTAAGTTTTTTTTTAATAACCAATCGACTCAGAATCACTTTTTAAATCAGTCTTAACGTGTCCGTACGTCCGTCTGGATGACTGTCCATGTAAACCTTGTACAAAAAGTACAAAGATAACTCAATGAAATTTACCATGAGAAGTTTTTACAATACAAGGACGAAGCCTATTGAAACTGGTTGTGATCGGTCCACTATTTCAACTAGCCTACATACAAACGTCTACCCGGGATAGAGTTTAAACACTCCAAAATGCTTTAAAAATAATATTTTAATGAAATTCAGTGCAAAGAAGTTCTTTACAAGTATCAATCTTTATAAAAAAATTTATGAAGATCTGTCCACAATTGACCATAGCTCCCATATAAAAACCTCTTCCGAAAATCACTTTAACATGCATAAATCTCATATGAATATTAGTATCAAGTTAATATTCAATACAAATAAGTTTTATGCAAATAGAAACATCATTGCCAAATTTTATGAGAATCGGTCCATAATTTACCATAGCTCCCATATAAACCCACTTCCACATATCGCCCTAAAATGTATAAAAAGATGTTAGTATCAAAGCATTATTCTATATTTATATATTTTATTTTACATTTAGTAAAACTGGTCACAGGTGTAATATAAGTCCCCTTCCCGAACCTTTATGCTCGTACACAATGGTGTAGGGTATCATATAGTCGACCTTGACCGACTATATCTTTCTTTGTCGTTTTAAAATGTGTTAGCTGCTCAACTCTATCCCAATCGGTAACAAATGAGAGAATAAAATTATATTTTAATATATTTTACATTATATATTATACGTTATGTATTATATATTATATGTTATATATTTTATATTATGTTATATATTATATGTTATATATTATACGTTATACGTTATATTTTATATATTATATATTATATATTACATATTATATATTATGTTATATATTACATATTATATATTATATGTTATATATTATATAGTATAAGTTATATATTATGTTATATATTATATATTATATTATACATTATATATTATAAATTATATATTACATATATGTTATATATTCTATTCATTATATGTTATACGTTATGTATTATATATTATATGTTATATATTATACGTTATGTATTATATTATACATTATATATTATATATAATATACTATATATTATATATTACACGTTATATATTATATATTATACGCATCTGTAGATCGATTAGCAAACTTCATGGGACACGATAAGGACATACACAAAGGAATTTACAGAATGTCAGTTCCTATTGCAGAAATCACATGAGTTTCAAAACTTTTGATGGCTGCTGTAGGAAATGAAGTGGAAGAAGAACAAATTGAAGATGACGAAGAAAATGAAGAAGATGATAATGAAACTATTTTACCTGAAAAACAGAACTCAAGTTCATCGTCCAATATAAAACGTAGAAGCAGTAAGTATTAGAAATGGTTAAAATTTAAATCAAGTTCAAAAAACACAGACTATATATATAAAAGCTGTTATGTTCTACATATTTGTCCTCTTTTATTGAGAATTCTATTATTTTCAAATTACGAAATTTTAATTAATTTTAAAACTTAAATTAATTAAAATAAATAAATAAAATAAATTTCTTGAATGTTATAAATTAATTTGAAAACAATTTTTCTGAATTTGGGAAAGGATTTTATTATATAATAATATTAAAAATAATTTACATAAGTAAACGCTACTTTTTAAAAATGTATTATTTTAAAATTTATATTAATATATATATATATATATATATATATATATATATATATATATATATATATATGTATATTTTTTTAATTATATTAAAATTTTAAATTTACATTTCTTTTAACTTTTCTCCTTTTGGAAAAACGAAACGGTCTAGATGGAGTAACAGCGAAAAAGAAGCTATTTATTTCATATTTGGAGATTTGGACAATTTGGAAAAACTTCCCTCTCTTGATGCTTGGGCAAGTGCCATTCGGCAATCACCAGCCCTTAAAAATAGGACGCCTCAGCAAATTAAAAGTTGGATAGGCAACCAAAGAAGGAAAATATGAAAATAAAACTTTGATAAAAAAGATGTTTTGAACTTCCTTTTGTAAAAAATATGTTAAAGTATATATTTTTTAAAAATTTCTTCAATATTTGACAAAAGTTTATTCAAAAAAATAAATCTTATTTTGAAGACATTGAATTATATACCTCAATTTTTTAAATTTTCTTTTTTACTTTATTATTATTTTTTTTTTTTAGGAATTTTCGAAACTAGTTTAAAATCGAAGCTTACAAATCTGAATATGGGTAGTAGATGTACTCTTTTGTGCTTTATATCTTTTTTAGAAACTCAGGGTATAGTACAACTTGAATGATACCTAATATTTTGAAAATATCTTACTTGAAAAATAGCTTGAGAACTAAAGGGAAATTTCCCACATATATTTTAATCAAAAAATATTGTAGCTTTTTTTTACAGAAGTTATTACATTTTAGTACAATTAAGGTCCGTCCAAAAAATACAATTTTTTATTCTATTTAGTGTAATACCCAAAATAAATTTCGTACAATACCCAAAATCGAATTATTTTTTTTTTTTTAAATATTAAAAAAAAAACTTAAAAAATATAAGAATTATGTATATTCTTTAATTAAGAGAACTATTTGTATTGAAAAGTTCCAAGGTACAAGCAAATTCTAAGTAAAGAAATTCTTCGATACATTTACATAAATAATTCTATTTGTAATTAATAGGCAGCAATCAGGAACAAATAAAAAAGATTAAGATTAAAAAGAAGTACTTCTGGGGTGAAAAATCGCCTAAAAATGTTATCAAGCCAGAATCTTTGATGCCATTAAGTCGATACAAATTTCTCTAGGTACATAAATTTCTTCTAAGAATATGATATAGACAATTCGTGGAAACATAATCCGTTCAAAATACTATTTCAATAAGACCCGATCTTATAATAAAGTTCAGGAAAAGCTTCAAATAGTAGCCTCATGTACATAAAAGTATAAAAAAACAAACATTTTTTTTTTTATTTTCTAAGAGAAATTTCCCTGCTTGATAAAATAGTTAGGTGATCTTCTGTTCCAGAAGAACTTTGATACACTATATCTTTATAAATTACTTTAAAGTGATACATCTTAACTGGAAATGGAATTTGTTGAAAAATTATAATTGAATTCGGTACTTGGCATTTGTTTAGACTTTCGATTTTCTTCATATTTTTGTCGTTCCCATTCCATACAAATATTTCTCGAAATTCATGACCATTAATGATTCTTATCTTTTTTAGTTTATAACTATTAACAGCGTTACCAAGATTTAAAAATAGTTTCGAATATATGTTTTTACGGAAGAAAATTTTGAAAAATCCTTCCGGAAAAGTCGGAAAATTGGAAAAATCGAAAATCGAGTTTTTGTATGAAATTTTGTGTGAAATTATTCCTTAATGGCTTTCCAAATCAAAAAATAGAAAGTTCTTAGTGTAAAAAAATTGCGGAAAATGCGAATTTTGTGTGCAATTATTCCTTAATGCATTTCCAAATGAAAAAATGGAAAGCTCTCTGCCAAAATCCGGTAGATGGCGTTATACGTTGACTTAGACTTCGCGCAATCTGACAGACGTCATTTTGGCATTGTAATTTTCTACAGTAAATATGCTATTTTTCTTGCTACAATTTATACGAGTTTTGTGTATTGTTAAACTGATTCCGGACTGTCGTAAATCACGCATTATATCCATATACGGTAAAAGCATTACAATCAATTGAAATTCAGTGCAATATTTATCAAAAAAAAAAGATTTTTTGAATGAAACTTTGTGTGGAATTATTCCTTAACGGCTTTTCAAATGGAAGAATAGAAAATTCTTAGCGTAAAGGAACAATTTTTATATATATTATATTACTCTAAAGCTTGTCTGAAGGCTTAAAATCGAAAATTATATATGCTAAAGGATAAGCTTAATTTGGAATACATATTTTTAAAATTTCTTTCGCTATTTAGAAATAAACCAAACAAAAGGCACAATTTGGGGTTTTTGGAGAAAATACAAATTTTTTAATTGTAATAACGTATTTGTTTATAAGGAAATTTGCAGTAAATGTGAATCTTATTAACATAAATAAAAGCGTGTTAACCTAATTTCAATCAGGGGTAGGGTTTTCCTGAATTCCCAAAAAACTAATGAACATTACCAAAAATGGGATTTTTTACATTTTTGGCTATAGAATTCACATTTTTCTGAAGTCCCGTAGATTTTTATTTAAAACTTTTAACAACATATTGAAGATTCTTAAAATATATTCCGCTTGTCGATTCGTGCTTTTTGATTTGAGAAAATATGGTCTAAAATCAAAATTTTCATATAAAATGGGTCGAATTCGGGAGGGTATGTACCATGACCAATTGAGTCATTGGGCTTGTTTTTTTCTTAAAGTCATCTCTGTGAAGTTACCTTTCGGAAAAGTGCAAAATTATTGTATGTTGCTAAAGAAAATTTTATTTTAGATAAAAAAAAAGTGTATATATTTTTCGGCTAAAAAACACAAAAAAGTCGTCCTTTTTGCAATTTTCAAATTCAAAATCGTTTATTTTTGGAATCTGTAAAGATATCGACTTCAAATTTTTTTTTATTCAATTGATAATTTTGTTCTTTAACTAGTTAAGAAAAACTAATAAAAGCGGTCGGAAATACTAAGATATATATGAAAAAACACTGGACCAAGAACATGCAAAATTATGGTGCTTTAAAGTTCAAACGCAAATAAATCGAAAACTATAAGAGATAAAATAGGACATGTAAGCATGTTTTTTATAGGTCTTATCAGGGCCTACAACAATATGTAAAATATATGAAATCGGACAAGAAACAAAAATTTTTCAAGCGATTAAAAATTTTTTATGTCAGAGGTACCTAACTTTGAGCCCCCTTAACTCCGCCCCTGGGGAGATTGTTGTTCCATACACAACACTGTACACTCCTCTGCTACGCCTATACCAAATTTCATGAAAATCCAACCGGCCGATCAGAAGTTACAGATTTATTTCCAAAAAATTTCGATTCTGCCCCACTGTGTAGTATAATATAATATAATATAATATAATATAATATAATATAATATAATATAATATAATATAATATAATATAATATAATATAAACTAATTTAATATAATGTAATATAATATTATATAATATAATATAATATAATAATATAATATAATATAATATAATATAATATAATATAATATAATATAATATAATATAATATAATATAATATAATATAATATAATATAATATAATATAATATAATTAATATAATATAATTAATATAATATAATTAATATAATATAATATAATTAATATAATATAATATAATATAATATAATATAATATAATATAATATAATATAATATAATATAATATAATATAATATAATATAATATAATATAATATATAATATAATATATAATATAATATAATATAATATAATATAATATAATATAATATAATATAATATAATATAATATAATATAATATAATATAATATGATATAATATAATATAATATAATATAATATAATATAATATAATATAATATAATATAATATAATATAATATAATATAATATAATATAATATAATATAACATAATATAATATTATATAATATTATATATGTATGGAACGGTAAGGAACCAATCTTTCTAGTTTCTAATAGAAGTACTAGGCATTGGAACATGATCAGCGAATGGAGGGTCTCAAATGATTGCTTATTCTCTGATCACTTGTACACTGACTTCACTATAGAAGCCCCTTTACCAGGGGTAACCCCGTTTCAAAACAGGAGGAAAACGAACTGGACGGAACAATATGACATTTTGTCCCAAATCCTCCCGAACCCCAAAGCTATTTGTAATCGGAGGGACATTGAGTCCTCTGGTGAATTGCTAACAAATGCATTTGACAGAGTGACTTCTGTAGCATGCGGGCCTAAGGTCTGCAGTGGGAGAAGTAAACCACACTGGTGGAACTCCGAAATAGGTGACTAGTCCATTACGTAAAATCCTGGCTTCCTCATCTTCCGTCCCAAGTTGCATTCAGCTAGGCAACAAGCGGCCATGAAACCTTAACGACTTAATGGATGCGCATTTTCCTGCCAGCCTTCCCCTATAACAGAGATCTCTGCAACAGTTTCAGATTGAAATAATAGGAGCTGAACTAAGATGAGCTCTGAACAGCTGATACCCAGATGCTTCAGATATATTCGGCTGGTTTATCGTGCTCTTATATCCCCCACTCATAGACTAGATGTGAAGTGGTTTTTATCTCAAAAGGGTATAAGACTTCTCATACGACACCGAAGGACTTCAGACCTATTAGTCTATCGCCTTTTGTCTGGAACACATTGGAAAAACTGATTGATCCGCAGCTTCACAGAACAATCAACCCTAACCTATTGTCAGCGTCCCAACATGCCTACATGAAAGGAAAATCATTTGAGAGGATATTGCATTTGCTTGTGCTCTCGAGCACAAGCCTTTCTTTATATAGAATGAGCCTTTAATAATGTTAGGATGCTATTAAAATGGATATGGAAAGACTGAACATACATCAGTCGATTATTGGCATCATATGGAGAGTTCTAACCAACAGGGTTATAATATCCGCTATGAGTGCGGCTACCACATATAAAATAGCAAATAGAGGCACTCCTCAGGTGGTAGTTCTATCTCCACTTCATTGGAATATTGCCGTTAACACAATGCTCAGGGAACTTGATTCCCTGAGATTCTAAACCGTCGCGTATGCGGACGATGTTGCGGTGGCTGTATTTAGATACCATATCCCACCGCCTTCAAAATGCGTGAGGTCTACTCAGTAAATGGAGTACAAATAATGGCGTTAGCATTAATTCAGGAAAAACGGAACCAGTTTTCTTTTCAAGGAGATACAAGATTCCTCCTTTCCTACTCCCTTGCCTAAATGAAGTTGAATTAAAGGTGTCGGACAGTGCGAAGTACCTAGGTATAATACTGGACTCTAAACTATCTTGGCTCCATTACACTCAAGCTAGAGTGCCAAAGGCCCTTTACTAATTGCAGGTGCGTTTCACAGAACACCAGGGCATTCGTTCTGATGAACAGGATGCCAGTGGACCTAATGGCCAAACAAATCGCCATCATGTAGGCGACTAGGCTCAGTATCATAGGTGCATAGAACGGTAGGAGCTATGGTCATGCGACCAATTTGGGAATTTCGCTTCATGCCGAGATCTTGGCCATTAGGAGCGGTAAATTTGCTAATGTACTATAAGGTATTCGGAGTGGATATTCAAATTTGTACCGATAGTCAACCCGGGATTAAGTCTCTTTCGGGTGTCTATTCAAGCTAGATCAACTAGTTGGTAAACGCCTTCAAAATTTGATTACATTTGATTAATTAACTGTATAATATATTTTGGTACTCATCTGTAAAATCTTATGTGTAATTTCAATATTAGAAAGAACAAAAGATGTGTATAAGGGGCGATATCTTCCCTTTTCATGCTTTATTAAAAAACGTTGATTTTTATTGTGGGTGTTTTAAATAACCAATTTAAATTTTTTCAAAATTTTGTTAAACAAAGTTACGTTTTTTCCTAACTTGTGGGTGTTTTAAATAACCAATTTAAATGTTTTCAAAATTTTGTTAAACAAAGTTACGTTTTTTCCTAACTTTGTTTAACAATTGAGTGGATAATTTCCTTTATTTAGTTGGGTATTTTATATAGGATGAGAATTATTGTTGCTACAGGTATGCCTTATGTGTTTTTTTTTTCTGACTGATTAAAGTTTTGTAGTGATCATCCTTGATAACGATTTTTTTTGTTGTGGGTCCTTTGGGCATCTTTGTTTCCTAGAATGTAATGACTACTGTGTTCAAAAAAGATACCCGTATTTGTCCCTGGGAACTCTCTTGGGAAAGTGGAATTTAGTGGCTGTTGTTTGCTGTTGTATATTTGATGTTTTTTGACATATACTTATGCAATTACAATTTTATTTGTTTGATGTTAATTAAATATATATTTTGTTGCATGCTATTATTAATTTATGTTCGAATATTCGTGCTATTATAACTTCAACTTCTATTTTGGTTAAGTTTTTTAATATAATTTATTAGTATAATAATTGTTAACTACATATGTATGTATATGCATTGATTAGTAGAAATTTGTAACCGAATAAAACTCATATAAGCTAGCATTGAAATAAATAAAAAATAAAAAAATATATTAAATTATTGGCAGCATTATATCGGTTTATATCAATAGGCTATCCACGAACTATCTTTTCCGATAATGGGACAAACTTTGTAGTCTTATAATTCGCTATCGCGAAGCGTTCCCTCAACATTTCTGTCGTCGATGGAAGGAAGACTATTTCACTAATTTACACAAGTGACATAAATGAAAATATCCAGAACGCGATATAACTATCAATTAGGGGACAGGACAGCCTTAACGGACATTCTAACGGACGATGATAGGAGTTTAACGGGACATCCTTTTACAGGAGGATCAATTGTTGGACCACCTATTTGAGGCGGATGAACTCCTGGACATCTCGAGGTACTCCTTTACTGGGACCAGGGCCACCGAGAAACCCGAGGATCTTATTCACGGCACTAAAGATGAACATGAGGTCACTATGATCTCAGTTCGTGCTTTGAGATAAAAGAAGGATACCCGAATTGTTGTGGCAGGGTCGGAGCATGGGAATGGTTCGACTAGCTCAGAGGGCCGTACGTCTGGAAGTAGTTTAATTCGGCGGTAATGCGTGATGCGACTGGCCGAACTAAAGAAGAAAAGGTTCAGAGCCTCTCTTATGTATCTGCAAAAGATAGCCTCTTAATCACTTGCAAGTTAAAAGATTCGAACGAATTTACGGACCTGCTTGTGATTCTCTGGGAATGACTTATCCTGAAGGATTGTGCGAGAATGCCGACAACACTCTAGAAGTGTCTCGTGAGAGCACAGGAGAAAAGACAGCGATCCATGCCGGAACAGGTAACAGTGGTAGAGGCTAACCAGCCAAGCATGCAGGTCTCTTGAAACAGCAGACAGGGACTGGTAACCCAACAAATACCACGTATAGAGCTGATCATAAGCCATCCAGCAAATCTGGCAACTCGCAGATGGTGGTAAGGGGTGCTAGGCCTGCAGATGGTCAGCCATCAACCAGCAAGAAGACAGCCTAGCAGAATGCCTGCCAGCTCTACTAGGTGCGCTGTAAAAACTTCTGGCATACGCTCTTCTTCATTGAAGGACGATGGCAAAACCCCGTACAGCTCTCTTAAGGGTCCCCATAAAGGGGTCACTAGGAGGGCCAGGTCTTGGGAATACCAAAAGACTTGGATTACCAAAAAGGCTGTTCATACGCCTTCCAATTCTATTAAGGGCCCTCATTAGGAGGTTATTAAAAGAACTAGTCAGGAAGTGAATAGCCCTCAACAACGAAAAGGCAAAGGAATTAGTGTTGCAGAACTGCATTCGAACTGCAATTATTGACAGGGCCGATCCAGATGGGAAGTTAAGCATTGGGCAATGGCGATAAATTGAGCACAAGCTCATTGAGGCCGAACGAGATATTCTTCAAAGGCGCGGAGAGAAAAATGCTTTGAATTTCCCAAAAAGCAGTTGCTAAGTTCGTCATTCTTTATCCAGAGGCGAAGCTTAAGGTGATACTATCATCTGAGTTGCTCCTGCATCCAATAGTGACAGCATGGTTGGTAAGGAGAACCGAGACAGGGACTTCAGATTTGCAGTGGATCAGGAGTCTCTGAAAAAAACTGGAATTAATGGAGGCTGTCAATTTCAGATTTAGTATATTTAAACAATCATGTTTATACTAAATCTGATAAAAACCTATCAGTGGTGCAAATTAGTTTGCTGAATATGAATTTTAATCTTTTTCGTTCTTTTAGCAGTGGGGGCCTTGCGGTTGTACAATAGGAGGCAGTAGGCTTGTACTGGCATCATATGAGAAGGCCAATTCACCGAACATCGCTCTGCAGGAAGTGGCGTAACACACAAGGAGGAGAGGCACGAATGTACATGATTCTGGGTTATGATGAGATTGCTCACCATTACCAATGCTGAGCAGTGACATCAATCAATATTTGATTTTATAACTAGTTATGATCTTCATATCTGTAACAGGGGTAGCACTCCCACCTTCAGAACGGGCTGCAGTTTTGACTTTGTAAAATCAAAAGGAAAGCGCTATAGGAATTCTAGAAGCACTCAATATCTCTTTCAGTGAGTTAGTGTGCAGGTTTCTAAGGGGTACCAAGCGCTAGAGAAATTCAGCTGTGGATATTGAGGCAGTCGTGAATAATTTCGCAGACGTAATTATGAATAGCTATAAAAGAACCGAAATGGTGGACCACGAAACTCAGGGACCAGAGGTTCAGAATTAGAAAATTATTCAATAGGGTCAAGCTAACGAGCGAGGAGAATTGGAACAGATACAAGAGTAGTTTCACGAATTACAAGCGGTCATCATGGATAAATTTATGTGAGTCTGTAGACTCTGTAAATGAGTTGTCTACATTTAGGTAGGTATTATCCAAGGACCCTATTACACCAGAATCCATACAACGCTCAACTCGTGGACAGAGTCTATCTCAGAGTTTATTGGCGGAAAATCATTTCCCAGACTATAGTACTATAGAATCCAATAGACAGACAGGTAGCGACGGTAATAATCTACAATCGAAACCAGGTGAGGGAGACATTATATAAATCCAAAGTTGGCAAAGCGATCCATTCGAAGCCCTAGGATTTCAGACCGATCTGCCTATCATCTTTCCTGCTAAAGACAATAGAAAAACTGATTGATCTATATCTTAGGAAGATTATGGAAATTCAGGTCATCAGCGACGTTCAGCATGCCAGGTCTGCTGCAGAGGGAATACAACATGGCAGCTTTACTCGATATAGAAGGGGCCTTTAATAACATTAGAATAGAAGCGATTAGTGATCGCTTGCTTCACTAAATATAAGTGACTTTCCGATTGAGTCGATAACACTGGTGCTAAGCAGCAAGGTTAAAAACTCAAGCATGGGGAACACTTGTATGAGAAAGCTTGTGACCACAAGGGGGGTTCTCTTTCCATTACTGTGGGTTCTAGCTGTGAATGTCATATTGAAACACTTCGATGTTATGCTGAAAATCGTAGCCTACGCTGCTGATGTAGTAATACTTGTCTCAGGGAAATTTTTAACCACGCAATCAGGCCTTTGGGCCAACAATAAGGGACTAGGAGTCAACCCGGAGAAGTCTAAAGTGGTTATGTTTACCATAAAATATAAGTCGATTTACACATCGGTTGTGAGACCTATTCTTATTTTTGGGAATGAATAAGTGGAACATTGGCACGTCAGATTTCTGTAGAATATGCGAGGATGTGGAGGAGCTAGAGCCAATGGAATATTTACTGTCATTCTTTAGGGCTTCAGCGCAGAAGGCTGAGATGGTTTAGGAGCCACGCACTACATGAGCTAGAGGAGGTTACCGGAAAAGGGCTTAGTAATCTGATAGGGTTCGTAATGGGGATCAGGTGGCTTAAGAGTAATCCGTTTTCATTGTGATAGGTTGTAGGTTTCACAATCCTAGTGAATTTCTCTTTTTCTTTACCTCTTTCTATCTTGTTCTTAGCTTCTTTCCGTCACGTTAAAGGGACTCACAATGTACCGATTGGTCCCTGAGTGAAAGCGTAACTGAAACGCTATCCTTTTCTATCAGAGTTTAAATTTTTCTAATACAGAGTTAAATGTACTTAGCTGTTATTCGAAATGAGGAAATGTTACCCACTTCTTATAAAGTGTTATAAAAATGTATCTAGAAATCTTGAGCGCGTCTCGGATATCAATCAAATAGAACTACTCATTTTGGGTAGTTAAAAAATCTATATTTAAAATATTTTGCTAATCATTGTTTCCTAGTATTATGGACTCCTTGCCAAACGATTTGGAAGATGCTTTGCTCGATGATTAAAAGAAAGCATTGGAAATCTGGAAATCTGTGTCTGTGGTCTATATTGGAAATTTCTACACCTATGATTTATGCATTGCCGATTGCTATCCATTTACTTAAACTAAATTTGTGCCTCTACTTGTTTGTTGAAAGCCAGAGTTTAAAAATTGTTTGAAGTCACACATACTAAAAATATAACAATGCTACATTGGAATGGTAATCAATTGTTGCAAAAAAAAGCGTTTTTATAAAACTCACCACTTGAATCATCATCTGTATAATCACTAGACTTCTCTTTCCAAAGCTGAATTGTAGATCCGCCAGTTAGGAGACGCGTACCTTCCAGATTCCATGATAATGTAATAACATGAGAATGGCTGATAAATGTTCCAGTTTGAACCCATCTACAAAAAAATTAAAATAATTAATTTCAATCTCTAGCAAACCTCAAAATAAGCAAATAAGGTGTGCATTTAAATAAAATATAACACAAATTTTTCATATTAACTCCTATTACAGCTAATTTTAAATATCACTAGTGATCACAATATCTTCGAGAGATAAGCCAGATTTGTAAACATATCGAATTTTTGGAATCCGTTCGTTTGTCCGCTTGCAGACAAAAATTTACAAAATCAACTTTGAATTTTTATTTTAAACTTATTAAAATATATCAAATCAGTATTTATTGACGAAGGAATTAGATTTCGTATCAATCAAAAAGATCAAAAAAAACTTAAAGAATGAGATGAAAGTTGGTTTAGATAAAGTCACAAGAATAGATTGCAATACCAACAAGTTAGAATGTTGTATTCGCTTGGCCGAATTTATTATACTCGCAATCTGCAACCATAAATTAAAATTTCACCTTATATGGCATGAAATATTTATAAAAAAATTTCGTTGGCGTATGTGTTTTTGTTTAAGAGATATCGGCGGAATATTGTGAAATGGAGTTAGGACGGATAGTGTAAGACACGAATGCTAATAAGTGTGTAGCGGAACAGAAAATACGTATTCCATTCAGCTGGTGTCTAATTATAGTCCACAAACTCTGCTTTGGTACTGGTAAACAGAGATAACAAGGCAATTTTCGATGACAAACGTTTTTAATACCAAACAAAACTTAAATTATAGTTGAGCCAAATTTCCCTAGGTTGTCCGCCCGGGGCTATATCTTTTTTCAACAGTCACATAAACGGACATAGCTAGATCACGAAAACACTGAACATATATACTTTATTGAGTCTTGTATGATTATTTTTTGGACATATTATGGAATAATAAAAGTGGAAAAGCTCCTATGAGCTATGTAAAACACTTTCAAGAGCGTAATGACTCGTTGTGTACCTTTTCAAACTTCAGTTTGGCCAAGTTAAAGCTAAATCTAAGATTTAATGAATGAAAGTAAAAAAGATTAAATAATAATGCTAAGAAAAACTCTCAGGCCCAGAATAACCAAAGTTCACATCAATAATGGAAAAATATAAATTTTGCACTCATTCATTAATATTTTAAAAGAGATCTTCCTAGATATAAGTTTTATATACCAAATAATCGAGAAAATTGTCCTTAATAGTATCGTAATAAAAACAATAAAAATTTACAAAACAATTTGTCGTACGATAAGTTTACTCTAAGTGCGATAAGATGTCTGATGGTTTTGCTGCTTTAGTCCAAATAAACTTGATTAAATATTTTAATTCATTGAGATTTTCTGGCTTGATTTAGAATTTTGTCAAGAGTAATTTCAAGAATGCACTAAATAAATAAATAAAAATATAAATAAATATAAATTTTCAATTTTTATTTGTAGATGAAGCTAAAATTTTTTTGAAAGTACTTTCAAATTTTTCTCAGTTATACCAAAAAATTCCAAAACTATGCTTTCTAAATAAAAGATGAGCGAAAATCTTTTATTTAGAAATATGCATGTAACATTTTATTTAAACGCACACGTTATGTTAAATATCCCATTTACACCAAACAAAAACTAACTGGTTTTTATGAAAACCAAATTTCAAAAATTACAACGTTTACTTACCTGTTTTCTTCTCAATGTAGTTTGCGTTGACGTTGATATTTCTTGATTAATTTTGATTTTACTTCAATTTCCTATTGTTTTAGTGTTAAAATATTTTTTAACAACATTTTATAATGAATGTATATAAAAACAATATATAATCAAGCAAAATAATTCTTTAAAAAATAAATATTTTATTTGTTCCATTGTACCTTACTGTTCTGAAATTTATTAAACAGGCTGTATCATAACATTATTTTTTTTTTTTTTTGTTTCCAAAAAGAAAAAAAAATGATGTTATGGAAAAACTAAAGAAATTTATGAAATTTTTCAATGAAAAACCGAATGAGGTTAACATTGCTAGTTTTTATTTGGTGTAAACGGCATATAACTGAAATTAGTTGAAAGCAACAATTTTGAATTACAGTTATTATTTTTTGTAACCAGAGAGGAGAAACATGGATTTTTTGTGCTTTTGTTTTTTTCTGCCACTTTTCTGATTTGTATGCTTTTTGCTTATTTAAAAATTTGTTTATTTCAAAATTTTGAAAAATTTTGGCAAAATTATTAGAATTTCAACATTTATTTGAATGATTTGTATTATATTAAAACTCTGAGGTAAACAAAATGTGGTTCTTCGAGTTTACTGTACGTACTGTATAAAAGTACAAACATTTAGATGACATCTTCTTATAACTATTTGGACGAAAATCATCAAAGCTATATTTTTTCGAATATTGTATTTTTGCAGGTTAAAGAAAATTTGGCAATAAATAATAAAAAATATATAAAATTTTTATGTTCTATTATTGTTATCATCAAAATATCGCCCTTTTTCTGTAAGATGATTATCACCTCGGCAATAAATTGATGATTACCCACTGAAAACATCTGGAAGAAATTTATGCAATACATTTCTTTTTCAGTCACAATTTTTTTCAGTTGACGAAAGGTTGTTTAAATATGAAAAATATTTAATTAGTTTTTAGCAAAAAAAAAATATATCTTTTTATATGAGCATTTAGTAGATTGATTTTGTGATTATCTGACGGTATCTTCTTTTTTCTAGATGATTATCTATCTATGTATCTATCTATATATCTATATATATATATATATATATATATATATATATATATATATATATATATATATATATATATATAGAAATAGGCAATATTTCTAGATAATCTCTACCCACCTAACTTAATTTAGCAATCAGAACATATTGGTGATCATTTCATTGGAATATTCCTATAAACGCAATCGAGAAAATTTTGTCTAAAAATTATTGCAAAAAAAATATATATATTAAAGAGTTTCTGATGAAAACATCACTGTTTACTGGAAATATTTTTGTTTTAATTACAAAACTTCATCAGCTTAAAGGATGCCCAAAGGAACTTTTCTTACAGACCAGGCAAAAATTCAAATTCTATTTTTTCGTTATCAAGGCTGTTCTAACAGAGAAATTGGACGAATAATTAATCGTTAGGAAGGAGTTATTCGAGGTTTTTCTAAGAAAGGGCGGAAATACGAAGTGCGAAAACCACCAAAAGCTAATCAAAAATTAACAAAAAGGCAAATTAATAAAATAAAAGAAGAAACTACCCGCAATAAATTAAATACCACAAATAAAAAAATAAACTTGACCTTCCTGTCACTTCCAAAGATGTTGCACACATTTTGCGAACAGATGGTAACATAAAAGGGAAGAAAGCAAAACATAAGCCAATGTTAAAACAGCTTCATAAGGAAAATTGTTTAAAACGCGCAAATACATGAAATGGACCGATGAGTGGAATAAAGTAATCTCTTCTGATGAAAAGAAATTCAATTCAACAAATTAATCTTTGTTTCTGTTATGTTTCACAAGAAAAATTCAATACTTTACTTGCTTATATGATAGTAGTGTACAGTAAGAAAGCTAACAGTAGAATAATGTATTTTACAGGTTGCAAGAATAAGAATAATAATTGAAAAGAAAGAATAATAAAATAAAACTTTAAGGTTGCCAGATGGTTGATCTCAAATATGTCTGTTAGGGTTACCGCAACATCTCCCCTCCTAAGTTGAAGACGGGCTTCTAGACCATGTTTCCACTGGATGTCTTCTAGCAGTAATGCGCATAGGGTTCAATTTAGCAACGGGAGTGCTTGGAGGTGTTGAAAAACTTTCTTCAGGTGATTTAGTAATTTTGAATTCATCGAGTAATATATCAAGAGGCAGGGATGCATTGGCATTTTACCCATGGTCATCAACAGTCTGCAGTCTTGGCAGTAATTGGTCTGCGTGTGCTCCAACGAGTTTGTATAGATGGTCTCCAATTTGGATATTTGTGTTGTAGATAACATTTCCAATTCTTTCCATTATCTCACCAGGATCCCAAAAACTCTTGTTGTTTCTAAATTCCCTGACAAAGACACGATCACCATTTTCAAAATTTTTGCGTTTTGTTCCATGTTTGCGATTATATTGATTCTCCATTCGTTCACTTCTCTCTGCCGATGAAGGTTGAGGTTTTCTTAGGGAGTCCATGATCATTTCTACCGATGAATGCTTCAACAGGAGATGCTCCATTTGGCGAATTTGGATTTGGTGTGGATCGATAAACTTCCAAGAATGTGTTAAGTACCTCTGTTATCGTAGCTTCTCCCTCTGATTTTTTTTAAGGCACGTTTATTGTATCCACAAATTGCTCTGCCTGACCTTTTGAACTTGGATGAAAACGAACTGTTCTTGTGTGTTGAATTCCGCGACGCATACACCAATTTTTAAATTGTTCAGAACAAAATTGAGTTCCGTTGTCGGATATTAGTTGTTCAGGGTTTCCAAATTGGCTGCAGTACTCGTCGAGAATTTTCAGAGTGGCGAATGTCGTAATAGTCTTCGTTTCATATATTGCGGGGCACTTAGAGTGGGCATCGATTATGATTAAATAATAATTACCCTTGATCGGACCCGCGTAGTCAATATTAACCCTTTCAAGGTTACGAGTTGTGACTGGCCAGGAGTGTAGTTCTGTCTTAACTGGGTTTTTGGCAGCTAGTTGACACTTCTCACATTTTCGGACAAGGTCTTCGATGTCTTTGTCGATGTTGGGCCAATATACGTAGCTTCGTGCTAATGACTTGCATTGTTCCATTGCGAAATGACCACGGTGTAGTTGGCGTAATATACGTTTCCTGTACAATTCAGGTATCACTATTCGAGTGTTAAGAAGTAAACAACCATCAACGAATGATAGACATTCTCTCCTATTAAAGTAGGGAACAATTTTAGGATCCAAATTGTTTACTTTTTGTGGCCAGCCAAAATTCATGTAATGCAAAATCTTTTGGAGAATTTCGTCGGCTTTAGTACTTTGGACGATCATATTGTGTGTAACTGGTAGTGCTGATAATGATTCATTAAGATTGTTTTTATAGTCTCTTTCCAGATTAATTGAAGCTACAATATAATCATCTGTACGTTTTTCATGTGTTTTTATAAGTCTCGAAAGTATGTCTGCGTGGCCGAAGTCTTGAATGTTTGTGTATTTGATGTCAAAATCGTATGCTAATAGCGTTAGCGTCCATCTTTGCAACCGGTTTGCTGTGTAGACTGGGATGCCTTTTATCGAGCCAAAAATAGTCAGTAAAGACTTATGATCAGTGTGTAAAGTAAATTTACGACCAAAGATCATGCGGTGAAATTTTTGAACAGCAAATATTAGAGCCAGGCCTTCCTTTTCTATCTGGCTATAATTCTTCTCTGGCGCCGTTAATGATCTTGATGCGTGGTATACGGCTTTAAGACTTCTATCTGGGAATGTATGGTAAGTGACGGCCCCAATGCCATGACTGGACGCGTCGGCAGCAACATGTATATGTAATGAAGGATTATAGTGTGTAAGAAGTAAATCCGACGTGAGTAATTTCTTAAATTTGTCAAGGGCATCTTGACATGTGTCCACTTGAAGACGTTTTCCTTTCTAAGAAGGTCATCTAATTGTTTTCTCAATTTCCTCATGTTAGGTACGTATTTCCCGTAGTGATTGATGGATCCTAACAGTGATCTTACCTCTGAGATGTTTTCGGGTATTTTAAGGTCCTGGATTGCCTTAAATTTTTCAGGGTCTGGACGTATGCCAGACTTGTTTATTATTTGGCCAAGGTATTTGATTTCATCCTTGAAAAATTGGTACTTCTCAAATTTTAATCGAAAACCGAACTCATCAATTCGTTGTAGTAATTTGTGGAGGTTCACTTTGTGATCAGATAAGTTCTTACTAGCTAACATGATATCATCAATATAAGCTTTTGCTCCATCTATGCCTGTGCACAACTGATCCATGATGCGCTGAAATGCACCTGGTGCTGATTTTACGCCGGGTGTTAAACGATTAAAACGGAACAAACCTTTGTGTGTGATGACTGTCAGTAGTTCTTTGCTTTCATCATCAACTTCTGCTTGTAAGTATGCATCGGATAAATCCAGATGACTAAAAACTTTGCAGTCATGTACCTCCGAAAGTATTTCCTCGGGTGTTGGCAGTGGATATTGATTTGATTCAATACTGTTGTTAAGCCCAGTGGAGTAGTCCCAACATATTCGTATCTTACCGTTCCGTTTACTTACTACAATTGGTGCTGCCCATTTGGATGTGTCTACTGGTGTTATGATACCAGCGTTTTGTAGACGTTGGAGTTCTTACTCAATCTCTGCCCGTGCGGCGTATGGAACTGGGAGTTTCGGTATGAAGACTTCCCGTGCTTGTGGTAATAGTTGAATGTATACTTTTGTTTTGGTACAAAGGCCTAAGAACGTATTGTCAAAAACGGTTTTGAAACTGCTGTTTAGTGCTGCTATGTCGTCCTCAAAATCGACTTGATGGCACCATGCTGTCATGGGTGTGGTCCATAGAATGAATGCCTGAATCCAATCAATACCCGTAACGTTGAGCTTGTCAATGTTGGAAATATAGCATCGAAGCGTTTTGGTTGAATCTCCCATCGAAACGGTTGACATAAGTTCAGCTAAGAGTTGAATTGAGTTTGAATTTGTATTGTTGGCGGTGTCTGTTGTTTTCCAGGCTTTGGGTTTACCGATGGATTCCCAAGTTGAAATAGAGATGATGGTTATATCGGACGCTGTGTCGACTTGTAATTGGAGTGTGGTTATTAATGGAAACTGTGATGTACTTACGTAAGTCCTTAAAATTAACAATATTTGTAGAAAATACCGTTTTTGTGTGAAATTTTGAGCGTGGTTTGAACGATTTCTGCCTTCGCTTGAATGTCCTACGCTGGCTGGAAGCACTGCAATAGCCATCTTTATGACCTATTTGTCCACACTTGCTGCATGTGTGGTTAGAGTATGGGCAGTTTCTAACGTAGTGAAGATCACCACAAAACCAACATGGTGTCTTTGGGACCTTTCCGGTTTGTCCGGTTGGCTGTGCTATTGCGTGAATGACGTGTGGTTGTTCCTCTATCAGCAATGTATCACTTTTTAAGTCCAGGATTTTTTGTCTCATCGACAAGATTATCTAAATTTGTTGTATCCTTTTCATCATTTAAATATCTCAATAAACGTGTTCGAATGTCACTGTCTTTGGTGGATTTGAGACCCAACACAAAAATCAAACATTTGAATTGATCAACTTTGAGTTGATTTAGTCTAAAAAGTTCACATTGAAAGTTGACACGGCTTGCGTATTCCTTAAAATCCTCGTTATCGGACTTAGTAAGTTGAAGGCACTTGTACCGTTCACTAACTTCGGTTTCTGATCTGCTAAAAAGTTTTGTTAATTTTTCTACGGTTTCTTTGAATGATATGTCTTTTGGCTGTCTGGGCAAAACATAGTTTTTGAAACGTTCATGAACTTGGTTTGACTTCTTTCTCCATAGCAAAGAAACATTGTTTGCATCATCAAGCGTTACTGCTTCCGTTCGAAAACATGATTGTACCGATGATACCATGATTCAAAGACTAAACCGCTTTCTGGTTCGTATATGAAATCAGTCATTGATTTTGCCAGTGATTCCATGAGAGTGGCTTTCGACGTACACTGTTCATTTTTATAATTGATTGGTACTGACCCTTGTGCAACGTTGATCCAACAATTCTGTTTGTTTGTCCATAGACGCTTGGTGATCTGCAAGTAATTTTACAATTTTCTCCTCAGACATTTTTGTTTATTTGAAAATGTGTCCAATGATGATAAAAAAAACTTGTTAGGTTCTTTTCTACAATCCTCGTCGCCACAATTGTTATGTTTCACAAGAAAAATTCAATACTTTATTTGCTTCTATGATAGTAGTGTACAGTAAGAAAGCTAACAGTAGAATAACGTATTTTACAGGTTGCAAGAATAAGAATAATAATTGAAAAGAAAGAATAATAAAGTAAAACTAATGTTGCCAGATGGTTGATCTCATATATGTCTGTTAGGGTTACCGCAACAGTTTCATCGGACCATAGCTCGTTGTTCTAATTTTGTCGATTGATATGCTATCTGGCAAATTTTGTAAATTTTGTTTACTTAGAAGTGGTACCTTTCTGGGAGTGCGTTCCTTAAGTCCAGTTTCCTTGAGTCTGTTTCTTATCGTACGTCTGACTAGTTAGTGGAGCACATAACTAATTTTTAAGGCTATTTGATGACTCAAGAGGGTTATTTTTGGATTAACGAATTAATCCAAAGATTTGCGTCAATCTTTTATTTTTTATTTGTTGAACACTTCATTATTTACGCATTTTTTTTTTTTGAATTGATAAGCTATTCCCTTTCAGTTTAAGAATAACATTTCTATCAATAGGATTTTTTAATAATTCTGTAACTTTAGAACTACTGGATGTATTTAAATGAAATTTCACAATCCTGATGTGGATTTCAATTGATTTGGAGCACGGGTTTTTTGGAGGGTCTAGGAGACAAGGAGTGGACCTCCAAATTTGTTCACCTCGTGTATGAACATATTTTAAAAAATCCCCAAAATTTCATTTATGATTTGATTGAAAAAAAGTTGTATACATAGATAGTCCTTACAATTCTCTATAAAAAATATATGTAGGATATCTCTCTTATTTTAAGAGATATTTAGACCGAAGTAAAATATTGACCTATTTTAAACTTGTTTTTTTTAGGATTTTTTACCTTGGCGATGTCAATTTGAGTCCTAAAATTATTCTAAAATATTCTTGGGATTCTGTACAAAATTCTATTTTTTTTTTTCAAGCAAGAATCATATACCTACAGGGTTCCGATAAAAAGTTATATTATTTTAAAGTATAAAAAAATGTGATTTTTGTGATTTTTTTCAAAAAGGAGGTGCCATTTTTTCACTTTAAAATTCGTTATTTTCCTCTGGAAAATCCATTTTATATGTTTCTAAAGGAATGCTTTACGCAAATGCATATAAGTCAAATCCGAGGGCATTTGGGGGCTAGCCCTATCGGAATTTCGTTAATTTTATTATTATTATTTATTTTATGTTTTCTTTATGTATTTGTGGAGCACAAAAATTAAAATAAAAAAACACCTTTATTACATACCTAACATATGTTCGCTAAACACACAAAAAATAAGTCACGCCTCTGATAACGACAGCGTGACAATTTCACTGATAAAAGTCAATTTTTAAAACAAGTTTTCCTCGAATTGGGATTTAGGGAATTTCAGAAAAAAATGGTAATCTATTTATGTTCTTGTTTTAAGGATAACTTTTTTATATTATACTAAAATTTCATAGTGATATCTTTATTTATACAGATTTTATTTAAGTTCAAATATTAAAACTGTTTACAAAATATTTAGTGTTATTTTGTAAAAAGTTTCACCAGGGGAAAGTTTTACATTCTTCAAAAGTATTTTTATAGCATCGCTGGTTCCAATACGCTTAACAAAGGATTCGAGTGAACCATCTACTTTAAGTTATGCTACTAAATATGTAGGATTAAAGGTATATTGCAAACCAATAAGGTTTCAATATATAAAAGAAAATAAACAATGCACACAAAAATGGGTTGATACAAGCAAACAATCAATTATATGACTATTATATCAACGTACACTTCGAAACTAAATATCTTTATGGAACAACAAATAGCAGGAGCTAGCAAGTCCACCAAATGCATAAGACCTGCTTCTAATTCTGAAAGCAAAAGCAGCGAGGTGCATCTGTGTGTAACGCACCATTCTAAAGCAGCTGCGTTGATCTCCGGATGGCTGAAAGAGGCGAGGAGCTTGCAATTGTCCAAGATCCTGGATCGGAAGTGAAAGAGTTTGCAGACTTCGTACGAATAACTTTATGCTGTTTAACGCTGCAGTGTCAGGTAGGATACGATCGTTCCGGTTGCAGTGGCCTGGGAGACAACTCGTGGCACCATTTATATTGAAGTAAGGAACCAACGGTAAGGAACCAATCTTTATAGTTACTAATAGAAGGGAGGTTCTCGATATTATGATAGAAAATACTAGGCATTCGAACATAATCAGCGAATGGAGGGTATCAAATGATTGCTCATTCTCTGATCACTTGTACATATAATATAATATAATATAATATAATATAATATAATATAATATAATATAATATAATATAATATAATATAATATAATATAATATAATATAATATAATATAATATAGTATAATATAATATAATATAATATAATATAATATAATATAATATAATATAATATAATATAATATAATATAATATAATATAATATAATATAATATAATATAATATAATTTAATATAATATAATATAATATAATATAATATAATATAATATAATATAATATAATATAATATAATATAATATAATATAATAATAATATAATATAATATAATATAATATAATATAATATAATATAATATAATATAATATAATATAATATAATATATTATAATATAATATAATATAATATAATATAATATAATATAATATAATATAATATAATATAATATAATATAATATAATATAATATAATATAATATAATATAATATAATATAATATAATATAATATAATATAATATAATATAATATAATATAATATAATGTCATATAATGTAATATACTATAATATAATATAATATAATATAATATAATATAATATAATATAATATAATATAATATAATATAATATAATATAATATAATATAATATAATATAATATAATATAATGTAATATAATGTAATATACTATAATATAATGTAATATAACATAATATAATATAATATAATATAATATAATATAATATAATATAATATAATATAATATAATATAATATAATATAATATAATATAATATAATATAATATAATATAATATTACATTATATTATATTATATTATATTATATTATATTATATTATATTATATTATATTATATTATATTATATTATATTATATTATATTATATTATATTATATTATATTATATTATATTATATTATATTATATTATATTATATTATATTATATTATATTATATTATATTATATT
This sequence comes from Protocalliphora azurea, assembly GCA_932274085.1. Taxonomy (NCBI): domain Eukaryota; kingdom Metazoa; phylum Arthropoda; class Insecta; order Diptera; family Calliphoridae; genus Protocalliphora; species Protocalliphora azurea. Next base: position 31,286,821 of record OW026523.1, on the reverse strand, counting down.
ATATATGTATGGAACGGTAAAGAACCAATCTTTCTAGTTTCTAATAGAAGTACTAGGCATTGGAACATGATCAGCGAATGGAGGATCTCAAATGATTGCTTATTCTCTGATCACTTGTACATTGACTTCACTATAGAAGCCCCTTTACCAGGGATAACCCCGTTTCAAAACAGGAAGAAAACGAACTGGACGGAACAATATGACATTCTGTACTAATTCCTCCCCGAATCCCCCGGCTATTCGTAATCAGAGGAACTTTGAGTCCTCTGTATAATTGCTAACAAATGCATTTGATAAAGCCACTTCTGCAGTATGCAGACCGAAGGTCTGTAAAGGACCACATTGGTGGAACTCCTAAATAGGTGACACTTGCTAAAAGACTGGGAAACTTTTCAGCTTATAACTCCTCAGTAAACAGGTTTAAAGACCTGATCAGGAATACGAAACGCAAATCTTGGAATGTCTTCTGTAGCGGCGTAGAAGGCCATTCCGAGACTAGCCGCTTACGCATAATCCTGACTTTCCCAAGTTACATTCAGAAACCTAGTGGCAGCCGGACGACAAGCGGCCATGAGACCTTAGATGTCTTAACGGATGCGCATTTTCCTGACAGCCTGCCTATAGCGGAGATCCCTGCGAGAGTTTCAGACCAAAGTGACGTTTAGATTCAAATCACTGAAGATGAACTGAGATGGACTCTGAACAGCTTTGCCCGTTTAAATCCCCGGGCCTATATGGCATTATACCCGCAGACCTACAGTATAATGCTGATATTAGTTCCATGATCGATTTGGATATATTCGACTTGCATATTATAAATATAAAGTGGTCTTTATCCCAAAAGCGGATTAAGACCTCCCATACGAGACCGAATGACTTCAGACCTATTAGTCTATCGTCCGTTGGAGTCTTTGCTACATTTACTCCTATCGGACGCGTCCCCAGGTGGCGGATCGGGGGGATTGGTTGTAAGGCACATGATATACACACTCTACTGAATGGTGCATTCTGGCTCATCGCATGGGGGTATATATCATGTGTATTATCTCCGATCTTAGGGCTTTTACAGCTTCTCGCGGACCAAATAAATGTAGTGCACTTTAAGGTCAAGGTGGTAGGCAGCAGTGAGGAGGACCTGAATGGTTAGTTGGTGCCTAAACAAACTAACAGCTAACAGCTCCCCTCCAACGCCCATGGCACGGGTTGGTTGTAATTCTAGCCTAGACCGCGCACGCCGTCACTGCGCGAGATGGTCCTTTTCCTTTACTGGCATACTCGTGGGACAAAATAGAAAATTCAGAAAATTTTAAAAATCGGACACAAGATGACGGACAGTCGCAGGGCGACAGGACTGAAATGGACGTAAGTACGGACGACGATAATGTGATGATAGGGGTCCAACGTGACATTCTTCTTCAGGAAAGTCAACTGTTGGGCCAGCTATCAGAGACGGATGAGATTCTGGGTATCTCGAGGGATTCCTTCACTGAGACCAGCGCCACTGAGAAACTTGAGAATCTTACTCTCGGCTCTGATGATGAACATGAGATCACTGTAATCTCAGTTCGCGCTCAGAGTCTGGAGAAGAACTCGAGTGTTGAGGCGGGGTCTGAGCGGGGGGATGGCTCGACGAACTCAGAGGATCATTCGTCTGGCAGTGGTTTAGTTCGGCAAGACGCGGTAATGCTTGATGCGACAACCGGCGATATAAACCGAACTAAAGAGGAGAATGCTCGTAGTGGCGCAAGAGCCAAGAGAGGCCCTTTGCCACTTACAGGTAAGGATAAGTACCTTATCAGGAAGCACAGGATTAACGTCAAAAGATTCGAAGGAATCTACGGTCCTGTCTGTGCCTCTTTGGGAATGTCTTATCCTGAAGGATTGTATGTGGATGCTGGCAACACTCCAGAAGTGTCTCGTGAGAGCACAGGAGAAAAGCCAACCTCTTCATCAATCCCTACCGGAGCGAACTATTCTGGTAGTGGCAACCCGGGCAAACCTGCAGTCCTAATGAAACAGCAGGCAACGTCTGGTAAGCCAACAACTACCATTGAAATGGTTGGTCATACACTATCCAGCAAACCTGGCAACCAACAAAAAGTTGTCAGAGATGCTAGGCCTGGAGATGATCAGCCATCAACTAGTAAGAGGACTTTAATTTCGAAGCCTGCCAGCTCCAGTAGTGGGGCTGTACGAGCTTCGATTGGGAAGCCCTCTACATCGAAGAACGCTGGTCAAAACCCATCCAGCTCTCTTAAAGGCCCTCATAGGGGGGTTGTTAAGAGGGCCAGGTCTGGGGATGACCAGCAACCTTCGATGGCCAAGAAGGTTGTTCACACGCCAAACAGCTCTAGTAAGGGCCTCCATAAGGAGGTCATTAAGAGAGCTGTATCAGGAGGTGAACAACCCTCAACATCGAAAAGAGCGAAGGAATCAGTGTTGCAGAATTGTATTCAAGCTGCTGTCATTGACAGGGTTGATCCAGATGGGAGGATCAGCGTTGAGCAATGGCGACAAATTGAACACAAGCTCATTGAGGAAATCGCTCTTGTTAAAGGAAGGCCGGATGAGGTATCCTTCAAAGGCGCAGACTGGATGAAGGGTGTCAAGACTATTAATTGCGGAAACGAGAAATCATTTGAATTTCTCAGGAACGCAGTTGCTAGGTGCGACACTCTCTATCCAGGAGCGAAGCTTGAGGTGATACTCGCATCTGAGCTGCCCCTGCGTCCAATAGTGACAGCATGGTTCCCTCCACCCATTTTAGAGGTTGGAACCATTCTGACAGTATTGGAAAATCAGAATAAGGGTCTTCTTACAGGTCAATGGAAGTTGGTTAACACCATGACTTGTAAGGAGAACCAAGGCAGAGACTTCAGATTCGCAGTGGATCAGGAGTCTCTGAAGAAGCTGGAGTCACTGGGGGGAATTGTCAATTTCGGATTTGGGGTGATCAGGTTTAGGTTCAACAAATCTGATAAACCCAAAGAGGCTGTCAGTGGTGCAAATTAACTTGCATCACTGTGAGGCAGCCTCAACCGAACTGACAAGACTCCTCATTGACTCCAACGTGGACGTGGCCCTCATACAGGAACCCTGGATTAAGAACACCAGGGTATGTGGTCTGAGGGTCACGGGGTACAACCTGTTCATACCATCCACAACGGAAAAGGTACGGACATGTATACTGGCTAGGAATAATCTAAATATTAATTTTCTTCATTCCTTTAGCAGTGGGGACCTTACGGTCGTCCAACAGGAAGCCGCAGGATGCAGCGGGCTTATAATGGCGGCTGTGTACATGCCATATGAGGCAGCCGATCCACCAGGTATCGCTCTGCAGCAGTTGGCGGAGCACGCTAGGAGGAAAGGCGCGTACATGGTCTTGGGATGTGATGCGAATGCTCACCACTATCAATGGGGAAGCAGGGACATCAACAAAAGAGGTGAGTTGGTATACGATTTTATAACTTGTTATGATCTGCATATCTGTAATAGGGGTACTACTCCTACGTTCAGAGCGAGATAGGGAAACAGTTATAGATGAAACGCTGGCTAACCGTGGGGGAAATTATGTTAGGAATTGGAGAGTAGTTTTGGATTACTCTTTTTCCGACCATAGCATGATATCTTTTGGTCTCGACTTTGAGAAGGCGTGGGAGCAGCCATATAGGAACTCGAGAAGGACAGATTGGAAGTCCTTTAGGAGGTCAGTCTGTAGGGACCTTAGGGATACTGAGGACTGGAGAGATTCAGTTGAGGGTATCGAGTTGGCGGTGAATAATTTCACGAATGTTATTAGGAATAGTTTTGCGCTCAATTGTCCAGTGATTTATCCTGGGAAAAGGAAACAGCCGAAATGGTGGACTAGGGAACTTAGGGACCAGCGGTCTACAGTTAGGAAGCTGTTTAATAGAGCCAAACTAACGAGGAGCGATGAGGATTGGAATAGCTATAGGGATAGTTTCTCTAAGTATAAGAAGGACATTAGACTTCATGGGTAAATTTCTGTGAATCGGTGGACTCTGTTAACGAGTTGTCTAGGTTTAGGCGAGTATTATCCAAGGACCCAGTGGCACCTGGATACATACAACGTGAGGATAACTCGTGGACAGAGTCTAGCTCAGAGTCCCTCAGTTTACTTATGGAGACTCATTTTCCAGGCTGTAAGGATGTAGAATCTGTTGGAGGGACAGGTAGCGTCAGTGATAACCTACAACCCAAATCAGATGCTGGGGATACCGATGTGATAAGGGAGATGATCACTAGAGACAAAGTATTATGGGCGGTAAGTTCATTCGAGCCATACAAATCTCCTGGCCCGGATGGAATATTTCCGGCCATGCTACAGAATGTCGATGAAAGAGCCATCTCTCTATTGACGGAGGTTTTTAGGGAATGTCTTAGAATGAAGTACATTCCCAGGGGGTGGAGAGAGGTAAGGGTCATTTTCATACCCAAAGCGGGTAAGACCACTCACTCGAAGCCCAGGGATTACAGACCGATCAGCCTATCGTCTTTTCTATTGAAGACAATAGAAAGACTGATCGATCTTTATCTTAGGACTAGCATAGGAACTCAGGTCATTAGCGAGTCTCAACATGCTTATCTCAAGGGTAAGTCCGTTGAGAGTGCTCTGCATGACGTTGTGAGTTACATTGAGCGAGGTCTGCTGCAGAGGGAATATACCATGGCGGCTTTTCTCGATCTAGAGGGGGCCTTTAATAATATCACGATAGAGGCTATCGAGAAATCACTTGTTTCGCTGAATATAAGTAAGCTCCTTGTTGAGTGGTTAATTCTGATGCTTAGCAGCAGGGTTATCAACTCATACATGGGAGGCATATGAGGAAACTCGTGACTAGGGGCACACTGCAAGGGGGGGTCCTTTCTCCATTACTGTGGCTCTTGGCCGTGAACGTCATTTTAAGACAGTTTGATGCTAAGGGACGGAAGATTGTGGCCTACGCCGATGACGTTGTTTTACTGGTCTCTGGTAAGTTTTTATCTACGATCAGTGAGGTCATGCAGACAGGTTTACGTGATCTGTCCCTTTGGGCCAACAGTAAGGGATTAGGGGTAAACCCCGGGAAAACGGAGCTAGTTTTGTTTACTAGGAAATACAAGGTCGAGCATTTTAGCTTGCCAGTATTGAACGGGATTGAGCTTACATTGTCAAGTGAGGCCAAATACCTGGGTGTGTACTTGTAAATTGTCTTGGAGGAGAAACACCCAGGAGAGGGTCAAGAAGGGACTCAATGCCTATTACACCTGTAGGAACTCTATAGGTAAGAATTGGGGCCTTAAGCCGCAAGTTGTATACTGGATTTACACTTCGGTTGTTAGACCTATTCTTACTTATGGCTGTACAGTCTGGTGGAAGGTATTGGGTAGGGAAACGTACAGGAAACTTCTCTCTAAAGTTCAGAGGTGTGCTTCAGTTGGCATCTCAGGTGCCAGGAGAAGTACACCTCAGGCGGCGCTGGACATAATCCTCCACCTTCTTCCAATTGAGGAATTCGTGAGGGGTATGGCTGTCCGTGGCCTATTTAGATTGAAGGAACTGGGTTTATTAGGTTCCTCTAGAGCGGGGCATGTCAACATACTAGATGAAGTCAGATTCAACGGTCGGACACTATCCTTGGCTGAGCCTACGGATTATGTCGGGACTACGATTGACTTCGGGGCTACTCCCGCTTTGGTGTTACCTAGCAGGGACCTTTGGGATGGAGTAGAAAAGCTCTATGGAGGGTGCGCGGTCTTCACGGACGGTTCGAAAATGGAAGTTGGCACTGGTGCAGGTGTATACTTTATGGGAACTGATATCAGACGATCCTACAAATTGTCTGACGGTTGTAGTGTCTTTCAAGCAGAGATTCTTGGCATTTATAAGGCTCTAGGCTTGATTGAAGGGAATGTTGAACGAGGGTCTGAGATTACTATCTATGTTGATAGTCAGGCGGCGTTATTGGCTCTGACTAGTCATTTTGTTAGGTCCAGACTGGTACTTGAGTGCAGAAGGGAATTGAGAAGGTTAATGGATTCCTATATGATGAGACTCTGTTGGGTTCCTGGTCATTGTGACATTCTTGGCAACGAAATAGCCGATGAGCTAGCTCGCAGTGGCTCGGAGCTAGATAGGTCTTTCATAGAGTCATCTGTTAAGATTCCAATTGGGTCCTTCTTTAGGACCATAGGAGAGTGGACTCTGGACAACACGAATCGAGCCTGGAATGACAGATCGGACTGCAGAGTTTCTAGGGCATTATGGCCTAGCTTAAAACTGGCGGATTCCAAGCATCTTCTAGGTATGAGTCGTGGTAATCTTAGAGTCATAGTAGGTATGATTACGGGTCACTTCCCAATAGGGAATATGATGAGTAAGTGGGACATTGGCACATCGGACTTTTGTAGAACGTGCGATGATGTTGAGGAGCTAGAGACAGTGGAGCACATACTCTGTCACTGCGTAGGACTTCAGCGTAATAGGTTGAGGTGGTTTGGAAGCCATACACTACATGAACTAGGTGAGGTTAATGGCAAAGGACTTGTCAACCTCATAGGGTTTGTAATGGGAATAAAATGGCTTAGGAACAATCATAACTGATTGATTGGGTATAGGTATATAGAAAATGCCTTTCTTGATATAGAAGACGCCCTCAATAATGTGACCCCGGATGCTATTAAAATGGCTATGGAAATATTGAATATACGTCAGTCGACTATTGGCAACATATGGAGACTTCTAACCAACAGTTACAATCTCCACTATGGTTACGGCTACCATATATAGGGTAGCAAATAGAGGCACTCCTCAGGGGGGAGTTCTATCTCAGAGAACTTCTGAAAAATATTTAAATACCATATCTCGCCGCCTTCAAAATGCGATATACCTATTCTGTAAATGAAGTACAATTATTGTCCTTAGCGTGAATCCTGGAAAGACGGAATTAGCTCCCTTTTCAAGGAGATACAAAATACTATCTTTCCGACTCCCTTGCCTAAATGGAGTTGGATTAAAGATGTCAGACAGAGCAAAGTATCTTCGTATAATACTCGACTCCAAACTGTCCTGACTCCAGAACACCTAGGCTAGGGCTTCAAGGCAAACATTGCCCTTTCTATGTGTAGGAAGGCCATAGGGAAATTTTGGGGATTAAATCTTAAGAATACAAAATGTCTTCGACATGGTGATCAAGCCTGTATGGTGCGATAGTATGGTGGAAAGCGAAGGATAAATCCACCTTTTGCGGAATCTTTGAAAAGGTTCTGCGTAGTTCAGCGCTACCAATTACAGGTGCGCTACGTACAACACCATACAAGGCATTATTCGTTCTGATGAACAGGATGCCAGTGGATGTAACGATCAAACAAATCGAAGCGGGGACTAAGCTCAGTACTATAGGTGTATGGAACTGTTGAAGCTATGGCCATGCGATCATTTTGGGAATCTCGGATGACATCCCTAACAACATTGATTATTGTATTTCCAAACCCTTTCTGGACAGAGTCTTCTCAGTTTCAATATCAGCCGATCCCACTATAAGAAACGGATCGATTGACGTTTACACTGATGGATCCAAATCTTCTGAAGGGTTGCGAGAAGTGTCTTCATTCCCGCATATATAGAGGTACATCTCCTTTAAATTGCTAGATTACTCCAATGCTCTTCAAGCGAAGATCTCAGACATTAGCTTCTAATGTACTACAGAGCATTCGGAGTGGATATTCAAATTTGTACCGATAGTCATACCGCTATTAACTCTCTTTCCGGTGTCTATTCGACATTCAGACTGAATGAATGCCGGACATCTTTAAATTAGATGGCTAAACATTCAAACCTAGAATTGGTCTGACGAAGGGGTCATTCAAGTACCACGGAAAATATTATTGCGGATGAATTAGCCTGAACTAGTTCCCTTCTTCAAAGTAAATTAATGGACCAGTTAGTGCGCATACCGCTGTCATCTTGCAGATCAATGATACTGCTGTACTTGTCGAGAGTAGCTCAACAAAGATGGACAAACGGGTCCGCATGTTCTATCTCGAGACAGATATGACCCCTGTACAATCAAAAATGGTCGAGGTTCATTCTGGGATTGCCAAGACGTCAGCTACAAACACTTATAGCCATTATTATAGGGCACTGGTTTGGTGGTGCACACGCTAGGAGGCTAGGACTCCCTTTTAACGACTATTGTAGAAATGTTGTAACGAGGAGGAGGAAGAGACAGTAGAACATTTTCTACTAATCTTGCGAATATAAGGACTGAAAAATTAGATAGTCCATATATGCACGGACTATCTGATCTCTCTGCAATTGATGTTATACGAATCAGATCATTTGTTCGAGCGCCAGGTTGGTTCGATTCGAACCTATTTTCGGACATGTGAAAATAGATTCACATAGTCCATCAGGGTAACACAACGGAACCAATACGACCCAGGTGAGCTGTATAGTTAAATTTGCAGCTGCCCATCTAACCTAACCTATGCAATGCCATTATGAATACTGATGTGAAGTGAAAAAATAACAATTTTCACAAAACCTTGCAGACAGATATTAGTAAAGATGCCCTGAACTTCGGTATATCTCCCCTACATGCACGTATACACTTTTTAGAATATACTCGTATGCTTCATATTACGTATGAGAAGTATGCCTGGAAACCAACAAAAAAGTGTTGGGAACAGCAAGGAAATTATGGAAATGAGAGCAAATGATAAAAGGCGAATTCAAATTAAATTTAAACAGATTACTGGTCTTAATATAGATAAACTACTCGTCAAGGAAATTCTTTGAAAGCTATGATATTATGTCTCAAATTACTGGAATTGGTGTGGAACTTCTGCGAAGATGTCATGTGATACTGAGAGCAGTTAATAGCAAACATCATATAATGCAGAAAATTTTGAATTATTCACCTCAGATACCATAAAGCTTTTGCGGTTGTTATAGAGATGGAAGGAATTACCTACGGAGCACGTTAGGAGGAAAGGCGCGTACATGGTCTTGGGATGTGATGCGAATGCTCACCACTATCAATGGGGAAGCAGGGACATCAACAAAAGAGGTGAGTTGGTATACGATTTTATAACTTGTTATGATCTGCATATCTGTAATAGGGGTACTACTCCTACGTTCAGAGCGAAAAATAGGGAAACAGTTATAGATGTAACGCTGGCTAACCGTGGGGGAAATTATGTTAGGGATTGGAGAGTAGTTTTGGATTACTCTTTTTCTGACCATAGCATGATATCTCTTGGTATCGACTTTGAGAAGGCGAGGGAGCAGCCCTATAGGAACTCGAGAAGGACAGATTGGAAGTCCTTTAGGAGGTCAGTCTGTAGGGACCTTAGGGATACTGAGGACTGGAGAGATTCAGTTGAGGGTATCGAGTTGGCGGTGAATAATTTCACGAATGTTATTAGGAATAGTTTTGCGCTCAATTGTCCAGTGATTTATCCTGGGAAAAGGAAACAGCCGAAATGGTGGACTAGGGAACTTAGGGACCAGCGGTCTACAGTTAGGAAGCTGTTTAATAGAGCCAAACTAACGAGGAGTGATGAGGATTGGAATAGCTATACGGATAGTTTCTCTAAGTATAAGAAGGACATTAGACGAGCGAAACGGACTTCATGGGTAAATTTCTGTGAATCGGTGGACTCTGTTAACGAATTGTCTAGGTTTAGGCGAGTATTATCCAAGGACCCAGTGGCACCTGGATACATACAACGTGAGCTCAGAGTCCCTCAGTTTACTTATGGAGACTCATTTTCCGGGCTGTAGGGATATAGAATCTGTTGGAGGGACAGGTAGCGTCAGTGATAACCTACAACCCAAATCAGATGCTGGGGATACCGATGTGATAAGGGAGATGATCACTAGAGACAAAGTATTATGGGCGGTAAATTCATTCGAGCCATACAAATCTCCTGGCCCGGATGGAATATTTCCGGCCATGCTACAGAATGTCGATGAAAGAGCCATCTCTCTATTGACGGAGGTTTTTAGGGAATGTCTTAGAATGAAGTACATTCCGAGGGGGTGGAGAGAGGTAAGGGTCATTTTCATACCCAAAGCGGGTAAGAGACTCACTCGAAGCCCAGGGATTACAGACCGATCAGCCTATCGTCTTTTCTATTGAAGACAATAGAAAGACTGATCGATCTTTATCTTAGGACTAGTATAGGAACTCAGGTCATTAGCGAGTCTCAACATGCTTATCTCAAGGGTAAGTCCGTTGAGAGTGCTCTGCATGACGTTGTGAGTTACATTGAGCGAGGTCTGCTGCAGAGGGAATATACCATGGCGGCTTTTCTCGATATAGAGGGGGCCTTTAATAATATCACGATAGAGGCTATCGAGGAATCACTTGTTTCGCTGAATATAAGTAAGCTCCTTGTTGAGTGGATAATTCTGATGCTTAGCAGCAGAGTTATCAACTCAAACATGGGAGGCACTTATATGAGGAAACTCGTGACTAGGGGCACACCGCAATTACTGTGGCTCTTGGCCGTGAACGTCATTTTAAGACAGTTTGATGCTAAGGGACGCAAGATTGTGGCCTACGCCGATGACGTTGTTTTACTGGCCTCTGGTAAGTTTTTATCTACGATCAGTGAGGTCATGCAGACAGGTTTACGTGATCTGTCCCTTTGGGCCAACAGTAAGGGATTAGGGGTAAACCCCGGAAAAACGGAGCTAGTTTTGTTTACTAGGAAATACAAGGTTGAGCATTTTAGCTTGCCAGTATTGAACGGGATTGAGCTTGTATTGTCAAGTGAGGCCAAATACCTGGGTGTGTACTTGGACAGTAAATTGTCTTGGAGGAGAAACACTCAGGAGAGGGTCAAGAAGGGACTCAATGCCTATTACACCTGCAGGAACTCTATAGGCAAGAATTGGGGTCTTAAGCCGCAAGTTGTATACTGGATTTACACTTCGGTTGTTAGACCTATTCTTACTTATGGCTGTACAGTCTGGTGGAAGGTATTGAGTAGGGAAACGTATAGGAAACTTCTCTCTAAAGTTCAGAGGTGTGCTTCAATTGGCATCTCAGGTGCCAGGAGAAGTACACCTCAGGCGGCGCTGGACATAATCCTCCACCTTCTTCCAATTGGGGAATTCGTGAGGGGTATGGCTGTCCGTGGCCTATTTAGATTGAAGGAACTGGGTTTATTAGGTTCCTCTAGAGCGGGGCATGTCAGCATACTAGATGAAGTCAGATTCAACGGTCGGACACTATCCTTGGCTGAGCCTACGGATTATGTCGGGACCACGATTGACTTCGGGGCTACTCCCGCTTTGGTGTTACCTAGCAGGGATCTTTGGGATGGAGTAGAAAAGCTCTATGGAGTGTGCGCGGTCTTCACGGACGGTTCGAAAATGGAATTTGGCACTGGTGCAGGTGTATACTTTATGGGAACTGATATCAGACGATCCTACAAATTGTCTGACAGTTGTAGTGTCTTTCAAGCAGAGATTCTTGGCATTTATAAGGCTCTCGGCTTGATTGAAGGGAATGTTGAACGGGGGTCTGAGATTACTATCTATGTTGAGTCAGGCGGCGTTATTGGCTCTGACTAGTCATTTTGTTAGGTCCAGATTGGTACTTGAGTGCAGAAGGGAATTGAGAAGGTTAATGGATTCCTATATGATGAGACTATGTTGGGTTCCTGGTCATTGTGACATTCTTGGCAACGAAATAGCCGATGAGCTAGCTCGCAGTGGCTCGGAGCTAGATAGGTCTTTCATAGAGTCATCTGTTAAGATTCCAATTGGGTCCTTCTTTAGGGCCATAGGGGAGTGGACTCTGGACAACACGAATCGAGCCTGGAATGACAGATCGGACTGCAGAGTTTCTAGGGCATTATGGCCTAGCTTAAAACTGGCGGATTCCAAGCATCTTCTAGGTATGAGTCGTGGTAGTCTTAGAGTCATAGTAGGTATGGTTACGGGTCACTTCTCAATAGGGAATATGATGAGAAAGTGGGACATTGGCACATCAGACTTTTGTAGAACGTGCGATGATGTTGAGGAGCTAGAGACAGTGGAGCACATACTCTGTCACTGCGTAGGGCTTCAGCGTAATAGGTTGAAGTGGTTTGGAAGCCATACACTACATGAACTAGGTGAGGTTAATGGCAAAGGACTTGTCAACCTCATAGGGTTTGTAATGGGAATAAAATGGCTTAGGAACAATCATAACTGATTGATTGGGTATAGGTTCCACTTTTCTCTTTTTTCTTCTTTTCATAAAGGGATCACAATGGGGCGTTTGGCTTCTGGGTGTAGGCGTGAATGCGCCGCCCTTTCCAACCTAACCTAACCTAACCTACCTACTGTTCACAAAGTACTTCAACATGACCGTCAGATTTTAGAATTAAACATGCTACCATTAGGTGAATTAACAGAAGAACCACAGGAGGCCAGAAACTCACAGAAACACATTCAACTATTTAATACAAGAAAAAGTTCGAGAATATGTCAAATCAGGGCCTTTTAATTAAAATTTATTGTTTTCTGATCCTGCTCTTACATCGATAAGAAATAAGAACACTAACAATAATGTAATGTACGAAAACAATGATATCCAGGAGGTTCTTGATACATTCGATAGATAGAGAAGGTTGATTGTCCCTTCATTTGAAAAACTACAAAATACAGAATAGAAAGAATAGGAATAAGACAAGAAAAAAAGACAAGAATAACTAGAATCATAAAAGAGGATTAGCAATGTTGATAACCCTCCTAGGGATGTACTCCTGACTGCCCCTTAGACAGTCTATTCCCATGACGAAGCCTATGACGTCTACAAGCTCCATTTCCCGAACATCACTTAGCCCGTCGAGAAATTGACTGCCCAGCCATTTCATCCTACGACCGTTATGGCCCATGTCATGATCCTTAAACTCCTCCTACTCAAGCCCAGAAGAGTGCTGTGCCTGTCCTGTCGAGTGCCGGCCATATCGCCCTCGACATCTTACAGTCCTCTCTACTCTCCCAAGCCGAATTTTTTCTGACTAAGATCCAATCATTGATCTTCCCAAAGAACAAACTCAACGGGGGTTTCACAGTGGTTTCCCTCTCCGAGACATCCTTTGCTGCGCCTTGCTTTGCCAGTTCATCGGCCAGTTCATTACCAGATACATCCAATGCCCTCGTGGAGTTCACATTAACCTCACCATAACAGGCTCCGTATATGACCCGGGAGTGACCTTCTTTTGATGAACCTATTAGTCCTAATTCCTTAAGTCTCAGCAGACTCCTTGCTGCCATAACCTTCACAAACTCCTCAATGGGTAAGAGATGAAGTATGACGTCCAGAGCCACTTGTGGTGTACTTTTCTTTGCACCTGTAATGCCAATTGAAGCACACCTACATTCGATACATTCGATGTAAATAAAATATACTGAAATAAAAGAAATACACTTTTCATATTTTTTATTAAGAATAGTTATTTTGAGTAATATAAACCTAAAGCTAATAAATTACTAATATCCGAGGTGACCAATTTCGGAGGTCCTTACCCTACCCCGAGACCAGTTGGAAACTTGTGCAATAACTGTGAAATTTCATTGAAATATATTTAACGGTTTAAAAGCTACACAAAATTATTAGTAACAAGTAAGAAAGATACAGTCGGTCAAGCCCGACCATATGATACCCCACACCTTTGTGTATGTTCATCAAGATTCGCAAGACCCCTCTTATATAAAATATACGAATACAGGATATTACGTTCATACTAACATTTATATGAATTTATGCACTTTAGGATGATTCCCGAAAGTGGGCTTATATGGGAACTATGATAAATATTGGACCGATCATCACCAATTTCAATAGGCTTCGTCCTTGTGTCATGAAACCACCTATGGTGGTGTGGGGTATAAAAACATGTTGAAATTCTGCGGAATATGAGGACACGTATCACTTTACGAATGCTTCGGGTATTAAAATAATTATTACGTATATAAATAACAACAGTGGCTTTGATACCATCTCAAATTATTTGATAAAAAAGTACCCAGACTGAACGCTTAAGTTTCTAGCAATCATCTTCAACAACTGCCTCAACAATTGTTTGTTCCCAAAAGCGTGGGAATTAGAGAAAATCTTACCAATCAGGAAAAAATGGCACCATCAGGACTGAATACTACCAAATAATATCACTATTATCTAACGTTGGTAAGCTGTTTAGAAATATAATAAAAACAAAACTGGAGAATGAATTTCTTACTGACCCCATTTCTGATTTCAATGCAGATTTAAGCGTTTCCATTCTACTCAACATGCTCTAATGAAGTTTCATGACGTCGTGACTGTAAATCTCAGTAATAGATGCTATACATTAGCCATAATTCTTGACATTGAAAAGGCTTTTGACTACACCTGCCATAAGGGGATACTACGTAAATCAGAGGAACAACTCCAACTCCAAGGCCCTTTTGTACGCCTATGACTGCATGGTATACAGCCATAATGAATCACTATTACGAGCACTAAGAAACACCGACTCCCATCTGGGCTCTATTTATAAATTCTACAATAAATCGAACGGTGTATGTATCAGAAATGCATCAGGTATATGTGCTGACTAAATGGTCCCTGAAAGCAAGTATCTACAACTCACACTAAACGGTGTCGAAATACCTTTAAAAACAGTTTAACGTATCTGGGTATTAACTTTTGCAAGCTTTTTAAATTTAATCACCATGGTCGAATACTCCCGTCCAGAGCTAAAAGTGTCACTGCGATGTTCTCTATGTTAATGAACAGTATTTATTTTCCTCAAGTAACTAAACTCTTTTTATATAAAATGGTAATAGGATCCATTTTGACATATGCTTTCCCAATTAGGTTTTCCACATCCCCAACATTTTCAAAAGAGTTTGCAATTCTCGAAAGAAATATTTTGAGGAAATGCGTCAGAGAAAATTTAGAAAATTGTACGGAGCGTTTCACCAACTCACTAATTTATGAGACTGCTTCCATAGCACCGTTTTGCAAATATTCCATCATCTTTAAAGGAAATTTGTAGAAAGACTTGCTGGACACGAAAAACATCTAATGAACGAAATCTATGATTCTCAAAAAAACATTAACTGTCATAATGGCTCCTTCCTTTCACCTATTGGCATACTGAATGAGGAGATTATTCCTTATTACGACTCCTACGACCTTCCAGATATGTACAAGAAATCTGTTCCACACATAAGGGCTGAGACCTTTATGTGCTCATTTGTAATATTTATTTTATGAACATAATGATATATACCATTTAACATTTTGGAATTTTGTTAAGATTTTGGTACCATTTCATATTGGGATGTTGGGGGATTGACTTGATTTTCAAGAAATATCCGTCTATTTGACCCCAGATTATTGTTATGAATCCATTGAAATTGGATAGTTAGATTTACAATTTTATGACAGTAAAAATAGATTTTCGTACTGATAGTTTATCGACATCTAAAAACAGTTCGGTTTTTATAAGTTAAATGTTAACGCTCTGTTAATTTTTAACTTCTGTAATATATATTCGTTCACTGTCTTGTAATGTTCTTTTGACAGCTGGTTTTGTTCTTTTGTATATGATTTAGTTTAGGTGTTAACTTCTTCTAAGTTAAACAGACATAGCTTCGTTAGCCATTATAAATGCCGCGAACAAGCATTGCCATTTCTTGGAAACTTTTTGAGCAATCACTAGCTTCGTTGGGTATTAGTGTATTCCTAATCGAGTGGATCGTCCTGATGATAAACAGCATGGTTATCAACTCCAGCATGGGAGACACTTGCATAAGATAGCTTGTGACGTGGGCACACCACAAGTGTTCTTTCTCTATTATTGTGGCTTTTGGCAATGAACGTCATATTGCGACAGTTCGATGCCATGGGAAGGAAGATCGTAGCCTACGCTTACGATGTAGTAATGTTGGTCTCGGGTAAATTTCTACCCACGATCAGCGCTGTCATGCAATCCGGGCTGCGAGAACTTTTCCAAACAGTAATGGATTGGAAATCAACCCTGAAAAGACTGAATTAGTTCTGTTTACCAGGAGATATAAGGTTGAGACATTTAGTCTACCAGTATTGAATGGAACAGAACGCAGATTGTCAAAGGAGGCCAAGTACCTGGGCATTTACTTAGACAACAAATTGTCTTGGAAGAGAAATACTCAGGAAAAGGACAGGAAGGGGCTTAATGCCTACTACGCATTCAAGAATTCTATAGGGAGGAACTGGGGTCTAAAACCGGTAATTGTATATTGGATATACACATCGGTTGTGAGACCTATACTCACTTATGGATGTTCGGTATAGTGGGAGGCGCTGAGAAAAGGAACGTATAGGAACCTTCATTCGAAAGTTCAAAGATGTGCTTCAATTAGCATTAAGGTGCCGCGAGAAGTACACCTCAGGCAGCACTGGACATCATTCTCCACCTTCTTCCAATTGAGGAATTCGTGGGAGGCTTATTTAGACTGAAGGAATCGGGATCAATAGGGACCTTCACAGCGGGGCATGCCAGCATACTTAATGAAGTCAAGTTGAATGGTCAAACACTATCCTCGGCCGCCCAAACGTATTTTGTAGGTACTATAATTGACTTCGAAGCTACTCCCGTTATTGAAACCCCTAGTAGGGACCTCTGGATTGGAGCGGAGAAACTCCATGGAGGGTGTGCTATCTTCACGAATGACTAGAAAATGAAAGCAGGCACAGGAGCGCGTGTGTACTTCATGGGAACAGATATCAAACGATCTTTTGGATTGTCTGATAGTTACAGCGTTTTCCAGGCAGAAATTCTAGGCATTTACAAGGCCCTGCGATATTCTCGCAGTGACCAGGCCGATGAGCTAGCTCGTAATGGTTCGGAGTTGGGCAGGTCTTTGTGGAGGTATCGGTTAGGATTCCGATTAGGTCATATTTCGTGGCCATAATGGAATGGACTATAGGTAGAAAATATCATGCTTGTAGGAGTAGAATGGACTGCAGGGTATCTAGGGCGTTATGACCTAGTCTTAAACCAGTAGATTGGAAGCATATTCAGGCATGAGTCGTGGGAATCTAAGAACTATTATTGGCACGATTACTGGTCACGTCGCAATAGGGAATATGATCAATAAGTGGGACACGGGCAAGACAGTGGAGAACATAGTCTGTCATTGTGTAGGCTTCAGCGAAGTAGACAGAGGTGGTTTGGGAGGAGGTTGCGGATGGAGAACTCGGAAACCTTATAGGGTTCGTAATGGGAATAAAGTGGCTTGGAGGATATTGCAACTGGTACGTTTGTCTATATTATGGGTAAGGATGCAAAAAGTCATTTAGACTCCCTGATGACTGTAGCGATTTTCAGGCAGATATTCTTGGCATCTTAAAGGTCGCGGAATTGGTCAGACTAAACGTTGTGAGGGGTTCTGAGATTACTCTCTATGTGGACAGCCAGGCGGCTCTGAAGGCCTTAGATACGCATTTGGTAAAATCCAGGCTAGTAGCCACCTCCAAGAGGTCAATGAGGGAGCTATTGGACATTGCAACATATCTGGCGATGAAATGGCTGATGAATTGGCAAGGCAAGGCTCAGCAATGGATGTTTCGGAGAGTGAAACTAATGTGAAACTCCCACTGGGTTTCTTCTTTAGGAAGATCAATGAATGGATCTCCGGTAGAACCAATCAGGCTTGGAGGAGTAGAGTGGACTGTAAGGTATCGAGGGCGATATGGCCAAAGCTCAACAGGGCAGACCAAGTACTCTTCTAAGTTTGAGTAGGAAAAGTTTAAGGAGCATGATAGGTGTCATAACGGGACACTGCATAATAGGGAAGATGAGGTCTAAATCGGACGCTGGCAGTTCTGATGTTTGTAGAATGTGTGAGGATGTTGATGAGACATATTGTGTGTTACTGTCCACGATTGCAGTATCGTAGGATGAAATGCTTAGGCAGTCAGTTTCTCGACGGGCTATATGATGTTCGGAATATGAAGCGTGTAGACGTCATAGGCTTCCTTATGCGAATTGGTTGGCTCAGTGGGTGTTAGGGGAATACCACTAACTTTGTCACTATTTTCTTCCTCTTATCACTATTTTCTAAATCTTTCTTCTCTTTCTTCTATCTGAAGGGACTCACAATGGACCGAAATTGGTCTGTGGACAGAGATGTGATACAATAAACATCACGTCTCTTCTATCTATCTAATATCTTATTTGCGAGTTAGAAAAGTAATCGTGATTAGTGAAACTAATTGCAAAATATGCGTACGGCGTTGCTTTCATAGAATTTTCTATGATAATAGTTGCATTTTTCCCATTTGGCACAACAAAAACGAAAATACATATATTTCTTTATGAATTTGCAAGTAATTTTTATTTGCAATATTCGTGCGTATAAACGTAATAACAATTAATTGGGTTAAAAAGGCTAATTTTTTATTTTACAGTTATGTTTATAGCAAAAAAAAATATCACCAGCACTAAACTTTCGGAAGGAGTGCTGGAATAATTTAGGTATGAGTCATTATTTATGCAAAATTTTGCAAAATAGTGTCTGCAGAAAAGAGTTCATAAAAAATCTGAAAAATAGCTAATGTTTCTAAGAGCGGTAACCCATAATCTACTGCTGAATAGCGGAGCTTAAAGACATATTTAAAAGTTTGCGACCACAAACAACTTGAGATACAGAAAAATAATGACGAAATTATGATTTTTTTTAATAACTGGACGCATTAACAAATAAATTATGGCTCAAGGGTTGCAAATACATAATGTAAAAATGTACGTTTAATGATTAATATAAATGTTTGGTTAAAAACTTCAACAACGCTATAATTTCATGGCCATGAAAGGTAAAAAAGTTATAATTTTTATGTTCCAAGCGTTCAAGTGAGATTTCAAGCAAAATAATGTGTCTCACAAAAATCATAACTTTTGAACCAATGCAGATATTTTCATAATTTGAAATGCATTTTAAAGAAGACACTTTAATACCATTTACGCTAACATGTAAATGTTAAGGAATATAATAATTATTTTTACTTTATTAAGTAACTTTATAGAGCAGTCTGGACTATTTAAAATGAAGTACACACTGTTCTTTATATTGAAGATATCTTAATAAAATTTGGTACGAGTAATTATTTTGGTATAAATATGAAGGTTGTCAAAATTGGTTATGATCAATATACTATTTCACCTGTTCCCCATACAAATTTCCTCCCGAAATAGGATTTTAAGTTTATGTCTTAAATATGAACAATTTTAATAAAATTTAGCACATATAAATTTTATATAAACGTTAATATATCTACCAAATTTCATGAAGATCGGTCTATAATTGACTATAGCTCACATTTAAAGCCCATTCTGGAGATCACTTTAACTGGCACAAATTTCATATAAATTTTATAGCAAAAAAATATTTTACAGAAATAAGTTTTATATAACTAGAAAACACACTACCAAATTTTTTGAACATCGGTAAATTATTGACCATCATAAAATTGTTAGTTTCAAGATAATATTTTACACAATTAAGTTTTATATAAGTAGAAAACACGGCACCGAGTTTTATCCATAGAGCATAATTAACCCTATACCAACATCAAAAAAAAATAGGGTTTTCGATGTTAACTTTACAGTTTACCTATTTTAGAATTAATTAATATTAATATAGTATGAAATAATGAATAGTTTCTAGGCAAATCAACCAATTGTCAAGCTAGTAAGAAACAAATTTATAAACATAATGAGGTTTTATTACTGACAATATTATATATAATATTGAGGGAAAAACTTTAAGTGCCCTATAGTCCTATCCGAACGTATTAAAGCTTAAAGACTTTTCTTTAAAATATTTTTAATTTTTGGAAATTCCTTCATTAGTTTAAAATGATGATCTTTTTAACGAAAAATGTCATTAAGTGCTCTTTATTACTTATTCCAAGGGGCAGGCAAATTTTATTAAATTAGATAGAGTAGTATCCAATTGAAGTCCCATAGGTGATATTTCCCGTAACAAACTGTAACTTTTTTAGTTCTGTTTCACTGAATTAGGAAAAACGATCCAAATATAGTGTCGTCTAAAAAGCGCTAAAGTGTTAAAGTTATTTACCTTAAGCATAAAAACACTTTTCCGCAAAGTAGATGTAAAAATTACAAAGAAATGACCATTGATGCGCTTTCACAACACCAATTTTATAGATGATCCAAGTGGATCATCCAATTTTGAATAGAATATTTATAAAAAAACTCAATTTTTAAAACAAAAATAAGTACGTGACTTTTTGAATGAAACAGTTTTTTTTTGCAAATTAAAAATTTATTTTTCAACATAATATCCTTTTAACTCAATACACTCAGTCCAACGTTTCTCCAGCTTTTGTATCCCTTCCAAAAAAATAGGATTTTTCGAGGTCCTTAAAATAGGCATTTGTTTAGTCAATAATTTCATCGTTGGAGCTGATTCTCTTTTCACCGAGCCATTTCTTTAGGTTTATAAATAGGAAGTAGTCACTAGGAGCTAAAGCCGGAGAATATGGCAGGTGAGGTACCAATTCGTAGCCCAATTCATAGAGTTTTGCCATTGAGACTGCACGCGTGTGCACCCGTGCTTTATCTTGATGAAAAAGAATTTTTTTCTTGGCCATTGGTGTCGTTTTCCTTTTAAATCCTCATTAAATCGGTATAATAAGTTGGCATAATATTGTTGTTCCATTTTGAAGGTAGCCGATGTGGCCGGCAAACTTACCTTGGCCTTCTTCGGAGCAGGTTCACCGGAGAAACTCATTGTTTAAACTGCTGCTTGGTCTCCGGAGTACAGTAATGGTTCCATGTTTCATCCACAGTTACAAAACGCCGCAAAAACTCATTCGGATTGCGGTTAAACAACTCCAAACAATCCTTTGAAGTTGTCACACGTTTACGTTTATGGTCAATTGAGAGCAAACGCGACACCCATCTTGCAGACAACTTTCTTAAACCGAGCTGATCATTTAAAATCGAAACCACACTGCCATATGAAATGCCTATAGCATTAACAATCTCACGCACTTTTCGGTCGGCCAACACCATATCGTGGATTTATTCGACATTTTCGGGTGTACTGACCTCAATTGGCCATCCAGAACGTTCAGCGTCATTTGTACTTGTGCGACTACAATTAAGTCAGTAAACCACTTTTTTTACCATTGAAATCGATGGTGCAGAGTCCCCATAGTATTTATCGAGTTTTTCCTTGGTTTGATTGACGGTTTTCTTTCGCAAAAAATAATGTTTAATGAGCAGTCGAAATTCACTTTTTTCCATTTTTAGAAAAATACACGAGGTTATGTTTTGAACAGCTGTTAAACGCAAAGTAAATGACGACACTTGCTGAAAATTTGACAGTAGTCTATTAACAGGTGGTACTTGATGGAAATAGTGTCGCATTTCATATAACTACGAGGGAAGTTCGAAAAGTCGCGGAAATATTGATCCGTCCTCGTATTAATCTAATAATAACTGTAAAAAAAATCACCAATAACTGCATAATTAATTAGACGACGTTAAAGTTACTCACGCGAAAACGCTTTAAATGATTTTGTATAAGTATATTACAATTTCGATATATATATATTTTAAGGAAGGGTGCCACCCACGATGGCCTAATTGGTAGTGAGCTAGACTGCCATCCTGGGGGTTGTGGAATCGATTCCCACCAGAGACTCTGGTTTGTTTCACTACAACAAGCATTGTAATTGTATTGTAATTAGTAAATAAATAAATATTTTAAGGAAATTGGACGAATCTGTTTCACGACATGTGCATCTGGTAATGATACATTAAGACAACATGATTTCTTTCTAACAATCATGAATATTGAAAATTAACGTTATATAAATAAATAATTTTTATAAAATTCTTATCTTGCACATATAATTATTTTCTATGAACATTTTAAAAATCAATTAATTTTTTGGTATATAAATTAATTTTTATCTGCCTTTTAAATATAGAAATAAAAACTTTAGAACATTAGAAATGTCTATTTTTGAAGAAAAGAAATAACTTTATAGGTCTATAATTATTATCTAGGAGAAAATTGTGTCAAATTTGCCCAATTCACAACTTTCATTGTATCGATGTATATCGTAAACATTTATAAATTAATTTGTTTTTGCTTTTAATAATTTTGATTGAAAAATATTTATGACTTACATCAACACAACAAGGCCGTGAATTGGATAAGTACAGCTGCGGTCAATTATATAGCACCACATCATATGTTTTATTTTAAACAAGTATTATACAAAAACTGATAGATTTATTTTCGATCTTTTTTAACGAAAATATACCTTATACACTAAATTAATAATAAGTAAAATAATAAATGAAAATTTCATGCAACTTTTCTGAAAATGTTATAAAATATTTGGAATGCTATGGACAGTCAAAAAATAGCAGCAACCTTGAACTCGTTAGAATTAATCTTAAATTACAAAGAAAAATAATTAAATTGATTAATTTTATTTTGTTTGATAACAAAGTTAATATTTTAATATTGAAAAAATTATGTAGGTCTGATCTTTTATTAGCATTAATGCTTAAATATCCTGTTTTCCAGAATATTACAATTTTTGGAAAATTATACATTAGCGAAAATGTGGTCGTATTTTATGCTCCGATAACATTTTTCTTTAATTATTTTAATTATGTTATCATCTGGGGCCTGTGGTGCTCATCTCATTACAATGACTTTACTGTTTCAGAACAGCATTTATGCCAATCAACTTCTGTGTTTCGGGTTATTGAGACCTATATTAAATGCATGGGCAGATAATCCGAATGGATTCGCGGGATTAGGCTTAAAAAAACTCTGTGAATTTTAAAAAATTTTTAAATAAATAATAAATAAATAATAAAAATAATTTCCTTGGAGTCTTATGAAATTATGATTCTATCAAGTATTTATAGTTATACAGTTTTTCTTCACTAATGAGCCCTAAGATATAGCAACAGAATCATGATATTCGATAATAACTGTCCCCGCTTTGTTTTCTGAATACTTTTGTATATATTTGATTACATTGTCCTTTTTACATATCAGTGTGATCTCTTTTCTTTAAATTTAACAATTTATGACATATTTGACCAAGAAATGTATCGCCACCTAAATATTAAAAAATCTAGGAGGGACTTTGCAAATTCTACCTCTGTAGAAGCATGTCGATAAAGGTGGCAACTTTTTTGGACTTCGAGCATAAATATTTTATTCTAAGAATTGCAAATAAATAAATATAACACCGTTTGTCATTTTTACATGCTCTTTGTGATCATTAACTGACACGCAAATTTCTGGAATGGCGTACTAAGTCTGTAACCATAAAAAAGTTGAAATGGTGGGTGTGCACCAACGAGGTTCAAACATTTTTTTTTAATACAATGTTATTTCAGCATAAACATTTTATTTAGAAATATTGTTATATAAAGATAAAGTTCACATCAACCATCCTATGTATTACCAGACCTACTTTAACCAATAAATATGAAAATGATTCCTTATTGTAGTAAATATGATATAAATTGGCCTAGAATACCATTTTAAATGGTTTTACTAGAAAAGCAACCCAAATACTAAATTTTGTTTGATAATTTCTAATGACGGTGTTATTATTTTGACAGCATTATATCAGATCTTTTTCCAAAACCAATTAACATTTTATGAAATGTGAATATTTCTCAGAAAAAAGCACATATATAGAGAAACAGTGCTTCAAATAAAAATTTTATAAAGCATTTAGGCCAAAATATAACTTGCTTTTTTGCGATAGAATAGAGTAATTATGTTAAATCTTAAATAAGGGGTACACGTATTCTAATAAATCCTATAAGATATCTTTTTTATAATCAGTCATAGAGTAAACATGTCCCTTTTAATTTACGAAATGTCTACTTTTCCAGCACAATTTTTATAAAAAAAAATATAAAAATAAAAAAAAAAAAATATATATATATATATATACATATATATATATATATATATATATATATATATATATATATTGGTTTAATCTAAAATAACTATTAAAACAAAAGAATTTTACAAAAAGCATTATTTTTTATGTAATTTCCAAAGTATACATGCACACGCAAATAAACTTTCGGATGTCTTTTTTTACAGTTCATCTTACAGCCCATCAAGACGTATCATAATATGTACGATTTTTCTGTCATAGTGTCCAATTCGGTCTCTGGGAGAATTGTTTCACATGTAGATTCAAATATTAGTATTATAATATGTATTATGAGACTGTTGTGATGAGATTTCTCTACACAACTATCTTATAATATGAACTGTCAAAAAAAAAAAAAATACACATATACATGTTTTGGTAGTTAAATACAAAAAAAAAAATTTTTTTTTTTTTTTTTTTTGTAAAATTGTTTTCTTTTAATGATTGTTTTACATTAAAAAAATGTGCTAAAAAAGTGTAAATTTCTTAAATAAAAAGGACATGTTTGCTCTGTGACTGATTGAAAATAATGAAAATGGTTACTCTCTTCTGCCGTCGTTATCTCACTTATTATATTAGTGTTAATCTCAAATCGGCTCTCACAGAGCCGATTTGACACTCTCTGACAGAAAAATTTTACATATTCTGTTAGGTGTATATGGGCTGTTATAAATGTAAACAAAAAATAAAAACATCTAAATAAAATCATGAGATTTTCAGTTCCAAAAATAACTTCAATAATAATATATTTGTAAATTTGATACAGTATTTCAAATAAACTTGGGATAATTAAAATTTTTACACATAAACACAATTTTAGATATTGGAGTAAATTCTGATGATGAATTTGTTAGTAGTACATATTTAAATAAAGCTTTTAATATGTAAATCCGACCCTTCAATATCCGCTGCTGTTGGATGGCGATAGAATTATTGCATTAAATCCATGAAAATGTGCTTTTTTTCTACTTTTTGGTTGCAATATTTTGCTTTTTTATTTCATTTCGCATTTTTTCTTTTTTTCTCTGTTTATATAATTTAGAATTGGCATACTTCTTTCATTCCACAATATCTGGCTCTGCGCCAATTTGCAAATCGCTGTACCAGCGTGAATATCAGAATAGGTAAAATTTATGCTTGCGATTTTATTTATTTTATTTGTTATGAAAGTAAAATTCTTTCTTTTAATTCCTAATATTATCTTTACTTTTTATATATGCATGTATTTTTATTTTTGTTCTCGGGGTTTGCATATTTAGGAAGTGGGGTAAATTCGTTGTAGTGAGATGAGTTGTGGAACTAGTTCATTTAAAATTAGTTCAAAAACAAAATTATTGTTGAAAAAACCTTTTGTATTTCATTGGATTATACCAAACGATCTAATTTATGGATTAGTTTATTGATTGCAAGATTAATTTACTCTTAAGTCTCCATGTTTTCTACTCCATGTTGCATTCATTGGATTTTTTATATTTTTTGGGCCTGTTTCACAGAATGATTCTCTTAAGTGCTCTTTTAAATGTGTAGATTGTTGTTTTATTAGTGTTTTGGTTTTATGATGATATCCGTTTGATTTTCTTGATATTTGGTTATTTGTCACAGTAATTTTTGTAGATATGTTATTTGGTGCAACATTTTTTGTCTTGTTAATAATTTGTTCTATAGTAATTGGTTTTTAGTATTATATGTGGTTGGGATTTCAGAATGCCGTTTGTAAGTAATGAATTTAATTATTTTTTACACGAAACATAAATACTTTATTATTAATAAAAAAAAAGAATATGTAAATCATTTGCAGCATTTTTGAAATTAGTTTTTTGATGAAAATCTATAATTCAGTCACTCTTTATTTGTCGAAGTTTCAGCGACGAATCTAGTATCGTACCAGATTTAGGTTAGGTTAGGTTAAATGGGCAGCATCTCACTTGGGTCCTTTCGATCTCGCTGTGTTACCCTAATGGATCATATGAATATGTTTTCACATGTCCGAGAATAGGTTCGAATCGAACCAACCTGAATAAAATATCTGATCCATTTGACATCAATTGCAGAGAGATCAGATAATCCGTGCATATACAGACTGTCAAATTCTGCAGTTCTTATATTCGCAAGAGCAGGTCAGTGACAAAGAAAATGTTCTACGTTGTAGAAGCAGCTTCGACAGTAATCGTTAAAAGGAATTCAAATCTATTAGCGTGTGCACCAGCAATCCAGTGCCCGGTAATAATGGCAAAAAGTGTTCGTAGCTGAAGCCTTGGCAATCCCAGAATGAAACTCGAAAGTTTTTCATCATACTGCTACCATATCTGTCTCGAGTTAGATCATGCGGACTCTTTTGTCCATCTTTGTTGAGCTATTCTCGACAAGTACTGCAGTACCATTGATCTGCAAGATCACAGCGGTATGAAAACCAGTTGGTCCGTTTCTTTGCTTTGAAGAAGATAACCAGTTGGCTAATTTATCCGCAATAATATTTCCCAGGGTACTTGAGTGACCCCTTACCCAGATCAACTCTAGGTTTGAATAATTTGACATCTCATTTAAAGATGTCCAGCATTCATGTACCAGCCTGAATATGGAATAGACACCCGAAAAAAACTTAATCGCAGGTTGACTATTTGAATATCCACGATTTTAAAATGTTGTAGATATACTTTAATACATTATATGTAAAATTAGCCAATTTACCGCTCTTCTAATGGCTGCGATCTCCGCTTGAAGAGCAGTGCAATGATCCAGCAATTTAAAGGAGATAGTGCAGTAGAGCAGTTTCAAAAAGGAATACAAGTGCTTGATATATCTTTCTGGAAATAAGCAGCAATATTCACAAATCCATCACAAAATAAGTTTGAAAGGTATCCATTAAATATTAATCAATATATTACACAGATAAGTTATTTAAATAAAGCTGCATTAAATTTTGTAATGTTAAGCCAAGTATGTACACTCTTGTTTTATACTAGAATACTAATAAAACTTTTAAATGTAATTTATATACAATCAACATATTTTTTTCTTTGACCAGATAGTATTTAGATAGTATCTATTATATATGTGTTAGATTTTTTTTTATTTATTTATTTATTTATTTAGTAGTATTTAAATACTTTCTTACGACTAAAATACATTAAATTTCTTATCCAATTTTATATTTTTAAATGCTCTGATAAATATTATTCTTTATATGTACACAATTTCTTTTAAAAGCATCAATATTTCTTTCATTTTTAATATAATTTGGTAGTTGGTTAAATAATTGCAGTCCTTTGTACAGCAAACATCTCTTCATTTTGTTGGTTGCTACTCTATGTATGCGGAAATAATTTCAATTCCTCAAGTTATATGGTTGGCTTTCATTCACATATGCCAGTTCTTGTGTTAAGTATTCTGGCGCATATCCCATCTTCATTTTGAAGATAAGGATACATGTATTAAGCTGGAGTCTTTGTCTGATACTTATCCATTTCAATGTGTCAAGCATATAATGTATTCAAGTATATCTACAACATTTTAAAATCGTACGCATAGCTTTATTTTGTAGTTTTTGTAACCTTTCTAATTGTATGCTTGTGCAGCATGTGTATATTACGGTATATATATTTATATATTTATTGTAGTGATTATTGATATTTTTTCTCTAATCCTTCTAAAAAAGCCTATCTTTTTTCCGATTTTTTTATAATATGTATTCTATATGATAAATTAAATTCATGTTTTTGTCGATTATAAACCCTAAATAATTTATTTTGTCTACTTTTTCTATTATTTATTATCGTAATGTACTGCCGTTTCACATGAACATTTTTTCCGAAAACCAGATTGATATTTAGATAAAATATTGTTTGATTCTAGATAATTTTCAAGTTGTATTTTAACGGTTTTTTCAAGAATTTTTTCATATAATTTTAGTGAGTTTATTGGCCTAAATTCTTCACATTTATTTGTTTTATTAACCTTTTCAATTGGCGTCACCATTGAAGTTTTCCAATTTTCAGGAAATATACCTGTTTTTAATGACTTATTTATAATTTTTAGCAACACTTCTCCATTCAAGTTCCAATTATCTAATATCATATTTAAACTAACATTATTATAGTTCGGTTTGTTGTTCATGTTCTTGCATATATTTTTAAGTTCTATTTTTTTATTTCTCGGAATTTAAATCTACAGTATATCACATATAATTTTCTTTTATACTATTTACAAAATATTTATTAAATTGATTCGCTATTTCATTACTGTCCTTATATTCTGTACTTGTAAATATCACAGATTTTATCACATTTTTTGTTTTCTTTAGTACTAAGTCTTTGATGCTATTCCACATTTGCTTTTGATCTTTGGTATTACTTATTGTTCTATTAATATACGTATTTTTTTCATTTTTAAGTATTTTTTATATATATAAATTTCTGGCCTTTTTATAATCATTCCATTTTGCATAGTTATTTGTTGTTTTCGCTATATTATATTTTAATATTTTGTCTCTTTTTAGAAATTGCAAGTGCCTATTAAACCATTTATTTACAATATTTTTTTCATTTATTTTCTTTTTTTATTGAGAGATTTTCAATTCTTCTTTCTATAGCTATATCAAAACAATTTACTTTATAATTCACGTCTTGATTTTCATTGAAGGTGATTAATGCACTAATTTCCCTTTGAAAACAGTATTTTTTATATTCAAAGATTTTTATTTCACATTCATTTTTCGTTTCGATTTCATATATATTGTCTATTTTAATTTCTATTACTTTATGATCCGATATTTTATTTCTATTACTTATGTTTGCACTAATATTCGTACTATTTGTTATAATAAAGTCTATTATTGCTTGGTTTTTATTATATTTATGTAGCAAAACGACTTTCAGGCTTGATTTCGAAGAATCGATGAACATTCGCCAATCAGCTGCGACATAATTAATGGCCATCGCCTCCATCAGTCCCTTTATATCGTGGCAGTAAACAAATGTGTTCCCTTCGTTGAGTGTGTAGTACCGTTGGAATAGCAATTGTCGTCTTCGATATCCGGTGACTTTGACATTAGGCTCCAAATTGTTGCCTTCTTTCAAAAGCTGGGCAAGTTTTTCTGCTTCACGTTGAGAAAGGTTTAATTCTGCAACAAACTTGTCCATTCTTGCTTGTGATTTTGGAATTATTTTGTTCGATGGGCCGGCTTCTGTTGTTGGTTTATAGGTGAAATCCGATTGATCCATTGTTTCAATAGAAAAAGAAGTTTCGCTGTCAGGACTTGGAAGCGGTGGAATTGGTATTTCATCCGAATACGGTAGAGGTATTTGTGCACTTTTAACAGATATGTAAACTCTTCGTTTAAGACCTTTACGATTTACTCCACATATTTTGTTTGCGCAAGCGTAACAGTTGTCGGAATTGTGCTCTCCTGGATCAGTCCAAATCATTGGTACACCAAAACGAAGTGAACTGCGTTTCCCTTGGATCCACATGTTAAGACCATTGTAGCACGTTTTACAAATTTTGTCTGGGACCCACGAAACGCCGCGAATTATTTCGCAATCAAAATAAAGTTTAAAAGCGCGCTCCACATGCTCAGTGAGTAATGCAGCATTTGTTGAAAAAGCTCTTTTGCCACAAACGTAACAAAATAAATTGATATTTTCTGGACAATTTGCACCCATTTCGGTTTTATACTTTTATTACTTTTTCGTCCCTTTAAAAAAACCGTACTTTACGCGTTCGGAGACACTTGTTGAATGACAAAAATCGATCAGTGACCACCTATAAATACTACGTAAGTTTCAATATTTTACTGAGAAGTACTTATGAATTCGCGCATCTTTTAAGGGTGGCTATAAACCTGATTCGTGTGCGTTTTAAATTTTTCGAAACGTTCTAAAACATGACCACTCATATATGTGGGTGCAATTTGTGTAAAAAAATCATGCAGGTAGCCAACGGAAAAAACCCAAATATTTAAAAAAGTGCACTTTCCTTTTTTTCCTTTTAATTGTCCACGCACATTTATGACCGTCTTTTAGTTTGTTACCGCTAAAATAAAAATCAAATAACCTTTTGTTTATTACTTTTTTTTTTTAATTCTGACAATCATAAAAAAAAGTCATCAATGTTTTTTCCAAGGAATTTTGAGCATATCTCGAGCAAATTTTTGAAATTCATACCTTCACTTAATTGTGAATAAAATTAATTGTGTTTAAAGGTTATGTGACTTTACGTGAAAGTAATAGGACTTGACACTTTTTTTACCGTTTTGGATTTTTTATGTAATTCCTAATTTTTTTAAATTTGTTTCAGCAAAATCGTACTGGTGGTTCTCGAGTTATGTCAAAAAAAAGACCACCAAAGGTCACAATTTCCCCTATATGATAGTTACTAACTTCAAATTCGATTCCTAGACGTGACCCAGCGAAACGCCGGGACACGTATAACTTCTTTTTTACCGATATAACTTTCCCCGGTAGTTTGAACCCTTCCCGATCACTGACCCCTACCATTTGTCGCACAGTGTTATATCTGTATTTCTTTCACTTATTTCTTCTACGATTTCTTCAAATTCTTCATAAAACTCTGCTTCTTGACTACTTGGAGATCGGTAAACTGCTGCTATTATAATTGATGAGTTGTTGTATTTAACATTATATGCACTTATCCAATATTTAAAATCACACACTTTTTCGATTAATATGTTTACATGCCAGTTCTTATTAACATATAATATTACTCCTCCGGTTCTCGTAGAATTCGAGGGAGTTGAAAATTGACAATATTCTTCTAATAGTATTTCAGAATCATCAATTCTGTTAGTCTCCGATAATATTATGAACTTTGGCTTATCAATATTAGCAATTGCTTCAATTTGATTAAAGTTGTTTGTAAGTCCTTGTATATTTGTGTATATTCCTTGTATGCTTTCAAATTGTTATTCCTTTAATCCCATTCTTCTTCTCTTTAATTTTAATTTATTTTTATAAACTGGACATTCTCTACCTGTCGTCATATGGTTCTCATCAAGGCCCAAATTTAGTTTCTTGTTTGTCCTAATTCAATTAATACATTTATTTATAATATCTTTATTACATTGGTTTGTATAATGTTTTCCGAGGCATTTCAAACATATTTCTTCACTTTTGCAATCTACTGATTTATGATTAAAACCTTCACATTTATAGCAACGTAATATTTATGTACCATCAAATACTTTACATTTCTCCCAACCGATATTTAATTTCTGAGCCGAAATTACTCTTGTATATGATTCATTATCAATTTTTAACTTCGCATTAGATATTGATCTTTATTTCTCCTCGTTTCATATACTTTTATTATTTCCAGTGTACTATCACCTAGAATCTGATTCTGTTTTTTAAATTTTCAGTAATCTCTTTTTCTCCATATTTAAATGTCATGTCCGTTAGAATTATTGACAATTCCATCTTATTTGGAACTTTAATTTCGTACCCTTCACTCATTTCACTTTCAATTGCATTCTTTATTTTCTCTCTCTCATCAACATTCTCACTTTGTATGACTAAAGTTCCGTTTTTTTATTTTCAATGTTTAATATTTTAAAGTTTATTGGGTCCACTTTTTTGCTTAACTCTTCTTTTGTTTTTTCAATTTGTTGTGTCACTTTCGGTTTTATTATTTGATTTTTTAATTCTGGCAATACCATATTCTTTTTCA
Organism: Protocalliphora azurea; assembly: GCA_932274085.1. Lineage (NCBI taxonomy): Eukaryota > Metazoa > Arthropoda > Insecta > Diptera > Calliphoridae > Protocalliphora > Protocalliphora azurea. The sequence continues at coordinate 31,255,139 of OW026523.1, read as the reverse complement.
ATGCATCTGAAAATGACATCTTACTCTGATTGTCTTTTGTTTCTTTTATCACTTTTTTTTATTTCATTACACATCTTCTCATTTTTTTGCTCTATGTTGTTGCACATTTCTTTATTTTTGGTTTCATAATCTAACATTTCCCAATAATTTTTTTATTTCATTAAAGTTCTTTTCACATGCTTTTTGAGTATCATCTAAAATAATAAAGTCCTTTTTCGTAACGTTTTTCAATTGCCTCAAGTAATTGTTTTATTTCGTTTTCGTTTTGTTTTAGTGATGTTTCAAATTCCCTTTTATATTCTTTCAAATTTTGTTTGTTAATTCGTACACCATCTTGGATTTCACCTAAAGCTAAATCCACATTTCTTATATATTACATGCAGTCCTCACATATAAAACACACAAAATTATTAGTTTCCAACACTCCAATAGAGTATTGGTCTATTCCCGAACATTTTTTAGTTCAATGGTATATTTTATCACATACACCATTGCATCTGATGCAAGTTTTACCCCTAATTACTTCATGTATTGCATTCAGTCATCCTCGAGCGAAATTTTCTTTTATTTATTTAACCACTATATTATGTGTATTTTTGTATGTTTTTATATTAATTTATAAATTAAATTGTTCTTTATGTTTAAATAGTCCTTTTACTATTTTTAAAACACTTAATATTTTATTTTATTTTATTTTATTTTTTTCTTCAGAGCCTTTAGTTTTTGCTTGTTATCGCTGTTTCAATTCTCAGTCATTTTTAGATAGTGTTCATTTGGAAAAGGGATTTCATATTTAATTACTAATTATTTCCTCTTCTATGTATATATATATATATATATATATATATATATATATATATATATATATATATATATATCGATGTTTCAGTCAATTACATCAACAGTTTTATTATAATTTTTCGAGATTATTATAAGTTGATGAATATCAGAATTTAAGAAATTCACAATAAAGTGGTCTAAAATTTAATTAAATTTATTTAAAATTTCGTAATATTTAAATTATAAATGTTTTTTTTTTTTTTTTTCAAAGATAACTGACTTTTTAAATATATTTCAAAGTGGACTAATTTCTTGTACATAATAGATCTAATTCTTCGAGCCTTGGATGCAATGTATTTAGTATATTATGGGAAATATATTGAAGTAATAAAAAAATTAAATCTCTTATCTAGAAATATAAAATGAAGTCAAAAGAAATTGCATGAAAATTGAAACTTCATGGGTTATATTTTGAAGTTATAATATTTAAAGATTCATTGTTTGTATATGACATATTGAAAAAAAGAAAATGTGTTTGAATGAAAAATCTCGCAACTAAATAGTTTTTTTATAATAGTGAATATTTCCGAAGCTCAACTTAATTAATATTAACTTTCATAAATCTATAATACAACTAAAAAATCTAAAATTTAAACATGACAAAAATAAATTATTTAAAATTTCATGTGAAAAAACTTAAGTAAGTATATTCGTTAAATCAAAGATTAATAAGTATATAGATATCCGAGAGGTAGAAACACAATTGAATTGTCAAAAACCTTCAACATTAACTCTCTACGCGCTAAACTATCATCTTTAGGTTAGGTTAGGTTCAGTGAGCAGCTACCTAATCACTAGAAGACTGCTCACTTGGATCCAATTTGGTCCCATTGTGAAATACTGAGGGATAATGTGTTACTAATTCACGTGTCCATAACATCGTTCGAATCGAACCTGCCCGAAACAAGTATGAAAGAATTGATCCATCTGATATAAGGAGTTAAAAATAGCAAAATTTTTGCTATAGGATTTTAAAACTACTTGAATATTACATTTACCCTATTCCTGGTACAACCAAGTGTTAATTCTACCGAAGTTTCACGAGAAGCATTATCATTGAATTGAATTTTACTAATGATTAGTATGCTCTTTGTGCTGAAATACATTTTAATTGTACGTATTGATATTGCTCTACTAAACCAATTTGTGACTTTTTAAAATAATATTTGTCACCGTTTTTTTTCATTTTTTTTGGAAATGCAACTGCACACAGCTAGTTTTCTTATAAATGATATAACAATGCTGATTATTTTAAAAATAGCTGTTTAATTAGGAATTTTTATTAGTGTATTTTTCTTTACTTTGCTTAAATTAATTAGAACTATCTTAGGATTTATTATACTCCTTATTTTGCACCCTTGGGGGGAGTTTTTCTATAAATTCTAACGAATAAAACCGTTAACGGTACCTTTTTAAGCATTGTCCTTTGTCATCTCTTTTTGCTTTTATCTTAAATTTTTTACTATTTATGGTACAACATAAAGCTTCCGCAACTTTCGTTTAACAAACAAGTAATATTTAAATAAAGGAATTATCTTTTCTTTTTTTACAAATTTAAAAACTTGTGTTTTATTTATTTTTCTTTTCACGCAAACAATACCTGTAATCCAAGAAGTGAGTATATCGTTTGTCCGTTTGTAATACTGGTGTTGGTTCAAATATATAAACCTTATTTTCATACGCAGCTGCAATTTTTCCGGTGTCAGTGCTGCAGTCAAGTGCTGAAATTTTTACATAGCCATGTCTAGCACCTGGTATTATCTGTACTCGCTCAAAAGTACTTGCTAATATTACAATGTTGCATCCAGCAGCATAAGCCTGAAATTAAAAAATGCAATCTTTAGACAAGTCATTTTCAAAAACATATTATTTCCTTATCTACAAATAAAATTTAGGAAATTGCTTTTGTAATATATTTGCAAAAACACAAAACATTTAAAATTTAACTAAAACTCATTCATTATTTGATATTCCAAATTTAGCCATGACATGGATAGCCATGGATAACACTATATTGAAACAATTCGGGTTCTTTAAGTTACCAACATTTTTTCTGGATACTTCAAAACTCCCGGACAGCTTTTAGAGTTTTTTACAGGATATTTCCATATATTTAAAAGAAGTTTGACAGGCGTTTGGAAGTTATATTAAAAATTTATTTAAAAGTGTACAAAAAATGTAAAATTTATACATAATCTTAAAATGTTTCTTCCTTAATTTGAACCGGCTACACCAAAAATCTTTTGCTAACGTTAAAGAGAAAATATTTTTATTTCAATTGGGCCACTGTTCTTAATTTGCTCCAATCAATTTTACCAGCACACTTGATTTTTAAATAATTTTGATAATGATTCAGTAACATTTTTAATCGTGATTAAATTAATGTAAAAGACTTTGCCCGTTCACTCTTAGTTTTCGAGTTAGTGGTACTTTAAGTTATGATGTAAGAATGCAATTTTCTTCTTCCTCCTTTAATTAAAATGAACATTATGTATATCATTGAAGAGGTCTTGAGAAGGCCTTTCGATTGATATATAAATGTGCCAAATCATTAATCCAAGGTGAGACAATATATTTTATTACTTTTTATTTAAATTTTTTTTAACAAAAGAATCCTTATCTCAAAAATATATCGATATACTCTCGTATGCATCAAATCATTTGGAGAACATTTCAAGCTTTCATATAATCCCCATATCACACCCCTAGGATATTAGATAACAAAAATATAGCGCTTTAAAAATTAGTATGTAGAATAATTAATAGATTTTTACTAGTAATATATTTGTTAATATCATAATAAGATTTATTTCTTTATAATGTTTACAATTTTTTGAAATATTAAATATAAATGAAAAATTATTTTGAAAAAAAATCCAAAAAAGTTTCTTCAGTGAAGCCGGTGTTCGACATATATAGAGGATAAAGCCGAAAGCTGGCTATACAAAAGAACCTTTATTAACATTGAAAAAATATATTTTAATTTCCACTGTGCTATTAATCTTGATTTGTTCTTAACATTTTTTAAATTATTGTTTTAATTTTTTATATCCGTAATTCAAATAAATTTTGAAATTAAATTAAATGATATTTAGTAGGTATTTTTTTATTTATATATTTTTTGAGATTTAAAGATATTTCCAATTATATCCGTATTATATATATGACTATAGGATTTTTTCAAGACCTTTTCAATGATATCTATATTACATATATAGACATAAATTGTGATGTTAAGAAATATATTACGAGTAAAAAATCAGTTCATTTTTCTAAATATTAATTTTTAAATTGCTATATTTTTGTTATTTAATGGGCTAGAGGTTCAATATGGGGATCATATGGAAGCTTTAAAGGTTTTCTAAATGGTTTGATGTATAGAAGAGTACCGTTACATCGATATATTTTTGTTATAACAGTACATTTGTAAAAAAAAAAAGTCAAAATAAAAAGTAATAAAATATCATATTGTCTCACCATGGGTTAATGATTTGGCACATTTTATATATCAATCAAAAGGCCTTCTCAAGACTTTTCTAATGATATCCTTATTGTTCATTTTCATTAAAGGAGGATGGAGAAAATTGTATTCTTACATCATAATTTAAAGAACCTGTAACTAGAAAGCTAACAAAGAGCGGAGAAAAATTTTTATGTGACTTTTTTTAACCAAAAATAGTGCTTTTGTCGAAAAAAAATTTTGTTAAAAAATCAACAGTTCCGATAATCTTGATTTGTTCCAAAATATACTTTCCTACGTATGTGCTACCATTTGGCACACTCTCTAGTATAAAAATCGAAAGTTTTAAAAATACATACGAGTCGTATATACATTTATGAGAAAAATTGTTATTATTTGACAGAGGTATTTTTTAAAGTTAAATGTTCTATCATTGATGAAAAAATTAGAAAATTAGAAAATCGGATGTGAGTCATTTATCTGATTCTGATTATACCCATTTTCTTTATAAATTTTTAATATGTTTAAAATAATCAATATTAATACCAGAAAAGAATACGAACATACACTATATGCACGTACGTTCGTATGAATGTTGGTTGATTCGCAATAATCGATTTAACATACATATATTTCATTTTTAAATGTAGATACATATATTTAATTTACCAATAAAATACTAAAAATATATATTAACATATAATGAATATATAATATATATTAATATAAGAATAACAATTTCTAAAACATTTTCACTAGTATTTACAATTTAATATAAATGTGTAAGTTTTCCGAAATGCCAATTTTTCACTATACAAATAATTAATTATTTCCAATTAAAATACAATTACATATAATGACATTAATTTATCTTATTTACATATTGCATAAAACGTTAAACAAATAACTTTTTTTGTTCTTACAGTAAATGGAATTCCTTCAACCGAGCCAATTGCAAAACACCGATCACCTGCATTGCAGGCCCCACTTAATATTTGATGGCAATTCATAGCTGTCTCATTTTTTTGTCATTTAAATCTTTAAAAATTATTGTAAAAGTCTTTAACTTCACCAAAATATGTTTATTTTTAAATAACTTTTTACAGTAGCAAAATTTTCAGTACTGACTACTTAATTGTGAAAACAGAGTTTCCAGCATTTACTTTACATAGTGTCTACATTAGACAAATTTATATCAAAACAAACGTCAAAAAACGAATTGTGGAAGATGGCAACAGTTGCACAAAAACAACAATATGGCGTATTCATTATTATTTTTTATATATGCAGTTCGGCAACTGTAACAGCTAAAAAATATTATCAGCTATTTAACTAAAGTTACCTTGTATATATTTGCACTGAATTTTACGTTTGTTTTGATAAAAATTTGACTAATGTAGACACCAGATTGGGTTTTTTAAAATAGTAATTGGGTACGCGGTACAAAATATAACGCTGCCAAGAAATCATCAAAAAAATACAATATATAGTCTATATTACACAAGTTTTATCATAAGATACGTCAAAATTGACGCGAAATTATTCATGGTGAAAACAATTTCGCAAAAACAACAATAATATACCTTATTTTTTATATATGCAATTTAGCAGCTGTATCAACCGAAAATGGTAATCCGTTGTTTAACTAAGGTTACCTTGTATAGACTACCACTGATTTTGAAGTGTGTCGTGTTAAAAATTTGTCTAGTATAGACACTAAGTCGTAACGTAACGTCTTGTCTATATTAGACAAACTTTTATTAATTCAAACGTAAAATTTTTGTCGGATTTACAGATAATTTTTGATCTTTACCAATTATAGGGGACAACGTATGTCATAATAATAAATTAGATTCAGTTATCACTTGTAAAAAGAGGTAACAGAAACAAAATAGAGTCTTTTATCAACCAGCGCCAAGAAGAAGTTGCCAAAAAAAAAAAAACTATTCGACAAAAACGATGCTAATTTAATTTAAACAATAATATAATATTCTCAGAATTTTTAAAGAAAAAAAGATTTAAAGTTTTAAAGTTAATACAAATAAGAGTTAATTTGAAAAGCCATTTATTTAATAACTAAAAAAAGTATTCGACACATAAAGTAAATTTTTTAATAACATGCAACTCCTTATTTTCACTTTTTGACTAATTTTCAGCATTTTGATGTACGTTTCACAAGGATTTTGTCATACTCGGGATCAATTTTAATTAAAGTTTAGATTTTTCTATTTCTTTAATAAAAATTCAACAAATGTTCATTTAGATTGATATATGCTGATTTCATATTATTTTCGTGATATTTTGGAGAAAGCTAAGCTTTTATTGTGGCAGAATTCTTGCGGTTATTATCCTGGTAAATATAAGTCGGTATAACAACCACAGCACTTTAGGGTATACCAAATTTCTCTCTTCTAGCTTGGATATGGCTTGCAATAGGCTAAAGCATTTATATTGCGTACAAAATGATTTAGCTTGATCTCAATTGCAAAAATTTCATCTTCCAGTGCTTTTTCGACATCTTGGCAAATGCGCTTACATATTCTAATTTCAATTCTATATTCTTTTTAAGATGTGGGACTTGCTTTATACAAGACATGCCTCTAAAATTATGTGTTTTTTAATATCCAAATTTCTAGATTGCAATGCGTATTCTCAAGTATTTTTCACTATCTTTAGTGATGATCGATGCATTTATATAGTATTTGTTTCACTTTACTTACAATTTTACGTTTAACCTTAATGGCCTGCTGATTCTAATTTATTTTCCAGTGGATTTTTTTCCTTATGATGTAGTAAAACGTTTTTTTTTTTAGCTTTTATGCCTTTTCTACTATTTAGTTTTCCGATTGCCCTTGCCAAAAATGATTAATTATAGAGTTTTTGGATTCAACACAAGTTTACTTTTTATTTACTTATTTATTTTTTTTTTGCCGCTTATTTACACAAAACCATAATAAAACAATGTAAAATTATTTAAGAGACATGTAATTGATATCATAGTTGTAAAATCAAAAAAAAAAAAAAAAAAATATGTGAAAAATAGTATAGTTATCGGAAATAACAATAGATCAGATAGTTTTTTTTTTTTTTTAATTCGTGTACTATTGAAAAAATGGCAATGCTCATTAAAGTTCTGTGCATTTGGGAGCAAATTTTAATAAAACTATAAAAAAAAAGACATATTTCAAATAAATACTTGTCATTTTATTCCAAAAAATTCATATAGTACATGACAGTTGTTTAACTAAGGTTACCTTGTATATATTCGCACTGGTTTTAACGTTTGTTTTGATAAAAATTTACCTAATGGAGACACTGGGCAAAGTAGGGTCTACACGAGAGATCTTTCTATTATAAAAAAACCTCAAATTCTTATCATGATAAGAATTTATCAAGTGTGGATCAATTTTATTTATATTATTGCAACGTTATGATATAATTATTACAGCTCAAGCGAAGATAAATTTGTTTGTATCAAACGTCATTTTAATTGTCATTTTTCTTTTTTTTTGATTTCTTTGACGTTTTTTTTTATACAATTTGTGTGCTGAAAATTTTGTTAAATTTAAGAAAAATAAATTGAAAGTACTTATTGGTAAGTAAATTGTATTTATTGGTAAAAATAAGTTTTGTTTGTTTTTATGTACCTGCTTTTATAAGTTTTTAATACTCGTTTCGTACGGTATGTATAAGTATTTCGTAAAAGGTAAAGGGACACTCTAACAGAAACTAATTAAAGTCGTTACGTTGTCCTCCCGGAATAACGATTTCCAGCTAATAAATCTTCTAACTATGAGCATACTTCCACAGAATTCTAGGACCGTCCAGTTTCCTGAAATGACAATTATTTTTTATTTTTGTTTATTTATTATGTTCATTTTAAATAAAAAATTGCATATGGAGTGATAGATTTATAATATTTAAAATTCGTGTTATTGATTTTTACAGCCGCTTTAAAAGATGGATTGGAGTGTTCAAGATGTCTTTAAAGTAATTACCCTTTATAGGCAATTTCCATGCCTGTGGGATTACATAAGTCCAAAATATAAGCACGTTGATTTGAAAAAAATGCTTGAGATGACATATCAAAAAACATGTACAAAACAGATGAAGAAGTTAAAAAAATTTAAATCTCAGGTCTGCATACGAAACAGAAAAAAACGTGGATGAATCCAAAAAATCTGGCTCAGCATCTCTTCTACTTCGAAGAAATGAACTGTTTTGAAAACGTGATGGTTATACGAAAAACAATCTCCAATCTATCACGGATAAGTAATAAAATAATAAAATTTTTGTACATATTTTATCTTCAATATTTAGGATACCTCTTAAAATGTCTTAGTCGAATTTAGCCCCGAGCTTCAGTATAGCTCCAACTTTGGTGATAATCAAGAAAGCACTTCAGAACTATCCATAAGTGACACTCCAATCGAAGGAGATATAAAATTCAATCACGCACTGGATGCAATCTTAACAATTATAAATGAAAAAGAAACAATGTTTTCTTCGTTAGTAAAATCCATTGTTTGGACTGGATTGCAGCAAGTTTTAGCGAAATATATGCAGAGAAGTAACAATGACATTTTGCAAACAGCTCTAACATTATTTAGAACATATTAAAATTACAACATCCTATGATAACTATAAAATAATTCCAGAACAAATCTTCTCAACAAAATGAATTATATATACATCAAACGATAGCCAATAAAAAAGTTATTATATCCACGTTTCGTAAGTTCTCAAAAAAGTTAATATGAATGGAAAAATTACGTTTTATATAAAATTTATTAGTAAACTTTTAGTTTATAAAATGATGATTTTATCTTTATATATATATATAAATAAATATATATATATATATATATATATATATATATATATTATAGAAACTCCCAATATTTAAAGGTAAGGTTAAAAAACACATTTTTAACATATATATATATATATATATATATATCAATATTTATATATATAAATATATATATATATAAATATTGGGACTGTGGAGCTTCTATAATGGCATTCAAGACTTCGGGAATAAATTTACTTAACGTTTTTCTTGAAATGTGTGTCAAGTATTCCAGCGATCTAAATGAATCTCCGGTGGCGAAAAAGCGTAATGTAATTCCAAACGGATGCGTGAGCTAATGGAAGATCTCATTACAGTACCCTGTTTTTCAATCTCTAAATGGATCTACACACAATTTGACAAATTTGTGTAGTATCATTTTGTGTATGTACATATACATTTGTATATTAGCAAAAAAAAAATTATATTACTTACTAAATTAAGTAAGTGTTCAAAATCCTGAACATTTAAATGGCAGAAGTTCCGGTATTCCTCCTCTTCCCACAAAATATCCTTAAGAATATGGAGTTCCCTTTTGGCCAGAAAAGGATTAACTGACATTCTCCGCTCGCTCCACAATTCCTCATCAGAAATTTCAATTAATTCATGTAATTGCTTTAAAGCAATTAATTGACATACAGTTCGCTTCGCATTCATTTTCTTCTTTACGAAAATTTAATAAATAAATAACAAAAAAACTCGATAAAAAAACAATTTAACTATTTTGACAACCTACCTTCACGACAAACAACGAAAAATGATTTCTTATAATAAAATTTTATCTACGCGTTCCTATATATGCTGATATAAACAAAAAAATTGGAATAGCTCTGCCGACGTTTTGTTACTTATGATAGAAAAATCTCTCATGTTGTCCCTATCTGATAATGAAGACTGTAACATAGTGTCTATCGTAGTGTATATATTAGACAGGTGCTGCCGCCTGCTTCAGATTACGCAAATATTTGACACGAAATATTTCATAGTTGCCATGTAATGTATTAGGAAGCTTATATAATGGCTCTTCACTACTTACACAATAGCTAAATAACCCATTATTTTATCTACTTCCGATTACAATAGGAACTAGTTACATTTTAAGTTACAAATAACTAATAAAATGTCAGGAATAAGAACCAGTTTTTTTTTATTTTTATTTAATTTCAGTAACAACAATGACTAAAAATACGACATTTCAAAAACTATTTTAGATTAAAGATTAATTCATACGCAAATGTTTGATTTTAATGTATTTATCACTTCTTTAATTATATGAATTCATAAACTAAATAAAAAATCAAACAAAAGCAGAATTTTCAAAATTCTGATCATAAATAAGTAATTACATACCGGATTATAAATAAGTAGTTACTAAATTACTTCTTTTATTGCAGACGGTATGTTATTGTCATTGAAAAGTAGCTACATCCCTAACTACATGCCATTACCAAATTTGTGCTGGGTGTCATCGTAATGTTTTTTAGTGTTTTTATTTAATGTAAAGCGAAAATTCCATTTATTTAAAATGCAAATATTTATACAATTTTCAAAGTAATTTATTTCGATAATAAAGGAAATGCAAACTACTATTAATCAATTAATTGCAAGATTTAATAGGCACATTAATAAAAATTACTTTTATTTTATAGCCAATGAAATTACAATTGCATGTTATTCTTAATAGGGCATTCAGACCGACGCGAAATTACGTACTTTCGTGATTTCGGCCGAAATCAAGTTGAAATTAAGTAATTTCCCATACATTTTGACACTGCGAAATTACATAATTTTGTGTAATTTCGGCGAAATTACATTGAAATTACGAAGCCCATTTCCATGCAACTTTGTACATGGTTGGAAAAAATATTTTTTTTTTCAGCTATATACTGCTGAAAAAAAAAAACAATTCACAGCTGATCTTAAATTTAAACACAAATCTTAAAATTAATTATTAAAGTGATTTTGCAAAATGAAACCTATCCTTTTTACATTTTTAATTGTTGCAAATAAATAATTTCCAATTTAGTAAGTAATTGTTTCTTATTTGCTTCCATTTCAAAATACTTTATTTACCCCTATAACAATTTAAAATGTAAACAATAAGTATCAGCTGTTCACGAAATTACATCAAATGTCATCTAGCCAGTATGAACACTATAGATTTCATTCGTAATTTCGGCATGAAATTTCGTAATTTCGCGCCGGTCTGAACAAGACTTAAAGCTATTTACATTAAAATGTTTTAAATAAATTAAAAATACTCCTTTTAATGGATTGGATTTGCTGTGAAATCAATACATGGTTAAAAACTGTTTTACATATACGCCTCATGGGATCAAAATTTTCATAATTGGTTCGAAAATATTTGATTTTTAAAGAAGTATAATTGATAGTTGGACGATTTGTGACTACAAATTCAATCTTACGAAGATGAAACTCGGAATTAATTGAACCTTTTACTAATTAAATTGCAAATTAAATATTCATATATGTATTTATTACGTTTATACGCACCACTTACTCGCAATTAAAAATATAGCGATATGAAAATTTTGATGTATAAACGGTGAGTTAATATTTGCAAGTCAGTAACTCACAAAAACTAATATTGATTAGTGAACCTAATTGCAAATAATGCGTACGGCGTTGCCACATCCTTTAACATTCATAGAATTTGCTATGACAATAGTTGTATTTTTCCCAATTGGCACAATAAAATGGGAAATATATTTCTTTATGCAATTTGCGTATATACAGTGAGTTATTTATTTGCAAATTATTTTTATTTGCAATAACGTTATTTTTATTTGCAATAACGTAATAATTTTTTAATTTTTTCAAAAGTAGAGAGATCAATAATTTGTAATCGACTTGCATATGATGGTAAATTAATATTAGTATTAAGAAGATTGCGAATACAAAATAAGGGAAATTTTTTCTGGACCTATTCAATCTTTTTATAACTTTGTATTGAGGATTCCAGACCGCGGAAACATATTCCAGGATTTATCTTACAAGAAATATGAATAATTCAAGAAATTCTAGATCAACTTGATATTCATTTATTGTGTATCTACAGAGTACTGCATTTCTTCTATAGAACAGTATGTGTCTACATTTTTTTAAATTCAGATTCATTATATTCATCATCCACCAATCATACAGATTGACAAGATCTGATTGGAGTAAGATACACTGATTGGAATAGTTAAAGCTATGGAACATCTTTACATCATCAACTTACATTAATATTCTACAATTCTTAATACTAGCTGGTAAATCATTTATAAATATTAGGATTAATAAGAGACCGAGATGAATACCTTGTGGAACACCGGATAAAACAGGAATGGTTTTCGATGTAACTTCTCTAAATAATACACATTGGTATCTACTTTTAAGATAATGTAGAAATCAATTTAAGGAAACCAGGAGAAAATCTGAATTTATCCAATATGAACAATAGAAAATAATCACTAAATATTGATATGTTAAGTAAATAGGTTATTGGAGATATAAGAAAATGTAATCATTTTATAAGAACACAGCTTGGAACACGGTAAGGTTCACATTCGTCAGAATAGTTTAGATTCTCTACAGCTGTCAGTACCATCGATGTATCTAATATTGGATAGTTTATTAGGGTTGCATAACGTATTGGGTATGGATAATTGGAAATTTGATGTAGTTCTTTATCAGAATAGGCAGATGAGAAGAAAGTAGCAAACGTATCGCAAACATTTGTATCGTTTGAGGATTCTTTACCCCTAAATTTCATCATGGACGGTTCATCATGGACGGACTCGACGCTTAGAATTTGCAAATTGAAAAAAAAATATTTTGGATTATTTTTAAAGTTGCTTTTCACCTTAAAATATAATTATTGTAACAATGGGTATTTATTCAAAAAGAACTTATTCAAAATTACGCCAATATTACGAGGGCATACTTTATTGTAAGGAATAAATTCAAACCAATTTTCAGTACAAAGTAGGTAGTTTATTTTGGAATAATCAGCTTTGCTAAAATCAAAAACCATCTCATCATTTACATTGGGTTGTAATAATCTTTTTTTCGACGTATATGCTTATTTCCAGAGTGGGGTGATAAGTATCTTCAGGTGTTAATAATGAATTAATGCGAAGAATATTAAATTCTTCAGGTTGATCAACAAATAAAAGATCAAGTAATTTGCCAAACTTGTTTACTATGATATTTATTTGAAAGAGTCCTAAATCAGCAATAGCATCCAGTAATTCAATAGATGTTTCCCATCTTAATGATGAGTTTCGCACTATTTAATTTTTGGAATATTTGTTGGAAGTCTATCTTGCATACAGCCAAATAATAACACACAATTTATTTTTTTAGATTTTATACAAAAATGTGTTCTTTATTATATGTTTTTTATGTTATTTATTATATTTTTTTTATGAAAAAAATTCAAATCTAAATATACAAATTATTTGTATTGTACAGTACAATTTCATAATATTTCAACAGTTCTCAATACAAAATACTTTTTAAATTATTAATATAAACCCATTAAATCTGTAAATTTAAAGTGTTTAATTTTTCCTAAATTCTTCGTTAAAAGATCAGCTACCATTTCGCTAGTTGGTACATACTTTAATACAAATCGTTGTTATTACAAACATCTCGAACATAATGATATTTGATATCAATATGTTTACTTCGCGCATGATATACTGAGTTCTTGATTAATTGTTGTGCAATTAATTTGTCACCATTTATAACAATTGGTTCTTTCGAAATATTTAATCCAATTTCAAAGCATATTTTTCTCAAATAAACGGCTTCTTTTGTTGCGGCATAGAAAGCTATGTACTCCGCTTCGGTACTACTTAGTGTTACTGTTGCTTGCTTTTTCGATTCCCAAGAAAATATACATACAGCATATATGAATACATATTCGCCACCCCAGTCTGCATCAACGTAACCTTCGATTGGTTTACCAGTTTCGTGGTGGTGCAGTTTAAAATTTTGAGTTTTTGATAAATATCGGAGTATGTGTTTTGCTGCTGCTCCATGTTCGGTGTGCGGATTTTTATTCCTTTGCGAAAGCTTACAAACTGAATTTAATATATCCGATCTAGTTGTAACGGCCAGGTACATTAGGGTACCTATTAACGATTGATACTCTGTTTCATTTATCTTATCACAATTATCATCACTGGAACATTTCAACTGAAAACCTTCATTTAGAGGTGTAGGCATCTGTTTGCATTTATTCATATTGTACTCATTTAAAAGTTCCTTAATGTAATTTTTCTGACATAAGGTAATTGAACCAGTTTCTCCATCCCTTTCGATTTCCATTCCTAAAAAATAACTTAAGGGAACTTTATCAACTATTTTCAACTTACTTGAAATTTGCTTTTTGATTTCATTCTCGCTTTTATCAGAACTTGCTACAATTATGTCATCGACATATACCGCGATATAATTTAATTTTCCATTTTGATGTCTGGTATACAAACAAGGTTCACTTGAACAGGCAACAAATCCTAAGCCTTTTAAAACTACATTTAATTTTGAATTCCACTTACGGCCAGACTGTTTGAATCCATATATAGATTTTTTGAGTTTTAGAACTGTATTAGGCTGATTTTCGGTTTCAAAATATGTTGGCATTTTCATAAAAACATCATCATGCAGATCTCCATTTGATGCATATGAAGTTCATATTCTACTGCAATTGCAAGCAACAATCCAAGATTTGCGTATTGAATTACCGGTGAAAACGTTCCTTCATAATTGATGCCGTACTTTTCACTACATCCCGACCACGTATCATTTTCAATTAATGAATTATACCCTGCTTTCATGGCTTGTATCCATTTATCAGCATAACGACCACTTATGGCTTCCTCCACAGTTGAGTAATAACAACTTCTTCTTTCATAACTAAACTGCTTTTCGGCATACCAAGTTTTCCTGTTTTTATTAACTTTGGCCTATCTCTACGATTTCTCAAATCTGCAATTCTGTCAATTTTTTTCCAATTTCAGAATCTTCATCGGAATTTTTATCGACATTTGCATCACTTAATTGAGAAGTCGATGAACTTTCAATTGAATTTTTAATACCTTCGTCATTTTTCGGATTTATTTCTATTAAAATGTTCTCCCGTTCATTGTTATCTTGCTTTCTCATAAATTTATTTTCAACAAAAATAACATCTCTCTTTACGTTTACCTTTTTATTTTCTACGTCATATAATCTATACGCTTTAGATTCTTCGGAATACTCTACCATTATAGTAGTAGGGAAATGGGAAGGCAATAGTTGTTTTTGTTTTTAATGAGGAGTAAGAGCAATTTTGAAGAGCAAATTGTTTGTATGAAATTAAAAACCAATGAATTTATTTTTTTGTAATTTTTTCTTGTATATGCATTAATAGGAGGAAAACTTGTTTTGCATTTTATGAAATTGAAAACCAATGTATTTATTTTGTATAATAATATGTATGTATGTAACTATGTTAAAAGTACATACAAACAATTTAACAGGGAGACAATTCTTTATTTTTTTTGCACTTTTAATTGTGATGAAATTAAAAACTGATGACTTGTATAAATAGCGTTTGAGTATTTTTCGTTTATTCATCTACATATTTTCATATGGTTATTTTTGTTTTTGTAAAGTGGAAAATAAACTTGAGAATTGTTTTGTTTATATGTAAAAAAATAATTTTGTGTAAGGTTCTTTGACATTCTTGAATATATGGGCCTATTCGTAAATGCATCACTGCGCTGCATATGATGCGCAGCACGTTCGTAAATGCAAAAAGTGGCAGCACTGCAAATGTCATCTGTTCGTAAATGCAACACTGAAGTATATTAGGCGCAAATAAAAGCAAAAAACTAATCATAAAAATGGCTGATGCAATGAACGTGTGAGTATAAATTTTGTTTAGTTTTTATTATTTATTTCTTTTTGTTTAATATTTTTTTTTTATTTTTAGACTCGAAGATGATGAAAAGATTTGCCATCTACTCATCAAGACACGATTGGATATGGAGGATGAATTTATAAGTGGGAGGAAGAAGAAATCTGTGCTTTGGGGTCAAGTGCTAACTAAAATGAAAGAAATTTATCCAAATCTTGATCAATCGAAAGAGCAGATTACCAGGAAGTTTTTAAATTTAAGAACCACTTATAAAAGAATAAAGGCCAGAAATAAAGAGTCTGGAAGAAGTGCCACCACTTGGACATTTTTTGAGGAATTTGATGAAGTGTATGGCACCAGACATTCGATTGATCCCCCAGAATTCAATTTAATAAGTTCATTGGATGAAACCATAGATGGAAATAGTTCCGAACTTTGTGACGATCCCCAAGAAAATTCGCCCATTCCAAAAAAGAAAAAGCGTGGATGTAATGATAAAATTCTGCAATATCTAACTGAAGAGTCTCAGAAGGAACAGAAACGGCACGAGGAAGTTCTTGCTATGGAAGAAAAAAACTGCTTATAGAGCAACAGCGTATAAAAGCGATGATAGAACTTAAAGAAGTTCTGGAAAAGGCTATTTTAAGAGCTTAAAACTTTCTTCCAAATATTATAGATGACAGTACAAAATTTTATAACAATTGGACTGAATATTTTAGTTTTAATTACATATATAAGTTTCTTTACTTTGTGAATAAAATTCACTTTTGATTTTTTTATATATACATATAGTTTTTAATGTTTATTTAATTTAAATAAACTTAAATTAACTACAAAACAATGTCGTTAAATATTTTCTTATGTTTATCCCATCTTCATCTTGGTCTGTTGTGGATCCATTGTTTTGGACGTTATCTTCTTCTGCTGTCTCCATAATTGGAGGCATATATTCCGATTGTTGGTCATTATTAATAATAAAATTATAAAGAATCGAACAAGCTATAACAATTTCAGAAACGTTTTTCAGACACGCTGTATCCAAACGATCTAGAATTCTGAATTTATTTTTTAAAATACCAAACGCTTGTTCAATCATTACACGTGTAGAAGACAATAATTAAACTTTTTTTGTTCTCGCGTTAGATGACCGTTGTCCCTGTATGGAGTCAGCAAGAATTTTGATATTGGATAAGCGGAGTCCCCGAGGATTATAGCATTGGGAGCAAGCTGTATTTTTCCGCTAATAATTGCCTTATAAATAGGACTATTTTTCCATACATTAGCGTCATGACAACTACCAGGATAGCCGATAAAAACGTCTATGAAGCGAAATTTATTGTCACATATAACCTAAAATAAAAAATGTATGAACTTATCTTATTGCTTAGAGCTAATATAAAATCTTAATGTGCTACTTACCTGCATATTAATAGAAAAGAAGCATTTTCCGTTATAATAACTTACTTGATCTATTCTTGGCCTTGATATTTTCAAGTGGGTACCGTCGAGACATCCGATAACAAAAGGAAAAGGGTTTTCTCTGCTATTTTGGAACCTTTCCATGACAGTCTTCTGTTGCGATACGGATGGCCATTCTATTTCCCCTTTTAAGCGGCAAATTGCTTTTACAGTTTTGTAAAATATTTTATGGACTGCACCCTTTGCAACGTTAAAACGATCACTTAATTGCCGAAATGTTACACCACTATTGCCTAATTTCCAAAGGGTAATGTAAGACAAACGTCCTTTTCTAAAAGTATGCCACAATGGTTTCAGCTCACGCATTAAAACCTGGAAATGAAAATGTGGAATTATACTAATATTTATTTAAAACAATGAATTTTTATGTACATACTTCAAATATTGAACGATTCATCCGAAAATGTTCAAAAAAGACGTCAACCGGATAATTCTTAATGACTGAAAAATAATCCAGCACTTTTGGAATTCTTCTTTTTCTGTTTAATAATTTTTTCAGAATTAAATTTAGTTTTTTATTTTTTAATCTTCTTTTTTTTTAGTATGTTACACAAATTTTTATCATTTTTTATATCATCTAGTTCACAAATCGAGTTTATTATTAACTTTTCCATTTTCACAGTATTTCTTCGTTCGTAAATGCAAACACTAAAATGAGCAAAACAAAGCATACGCAACAGATGAATTGCAGTGGCAGTGCAGAATAATCATATTATGCAGCGCAGTGATGCATTTACGAATAGGCCCTATATTTTATGTTGTTGAATATGGTCATGATTAATTTTCTATATGAAAGCTAACTTAATATTTTTCTCTATTTGAAATATTAAAGAGAAATACTCAAAGAATTCAATTTACTTATTTAAATATAAAGGAGTATTTTTTAAATTTGTATAAAAAGAGGAATCAAATCATATTTATTACCATTTGATCTGAGGAATACTTCAAAGTATAGTTAGCAGAATGGTAAGCTATCACTATTGTAAAATGCATTTTAGCTTTTCATGTATTTATATATTTTTTTTTTTTTTAGATGTATGAACAAATTATTAAATTGGCTCTTGGTATTAAGGCAGAGTATACAAAAATGTATGATATTCCCTTACATCAGTCATTCAAAATTTTAAAATTTGAGTGGAAAGAAACACAATATGGATCAAAAGTTATCACATATTTAAATAACAATAAATGGTTTTATCTTCCGCAACGATTCGTAAAATTTTTAAACAAGGAAGATCCCTATTTAACGCAATTGAATGATAAAAAATGGACTATTATTTACAAAGGTCGTCAATCTTCAAATGGGCAAATATTGCAAATATTTGAACTTAGTTATAGCTAAAATTTTATAAATAAAACAGTTTTTTTATTTTTATTTATTTAATAAAAATATATTAAATTTATATAGTGTTTATTATTATTTTATTTACATAATACTTAAAAATTATTCTATGTATATCTAAATTGAGAAGAAGATCCTCGTCTTCGTTCATTATTTTTTTATATTCCTCTGGAACTGAGTATGCTCTGACATCCAGATTTAGTAGAAGATTCTCATCTTGCTCCATTAGTTCCTTATACTCCGGAACTAAATTCAATGTTGCGCCCCCTGAAGGAGCTGCAGGCCCCAAATAGTTTGAAAAATCTTTCTTTTCTTTTATTTTTATGGAAATTATGATATTTCATAAAATGTCTCTTTTTATTCCACTTTGTGGAAAAGGTCTCATTAATACAAAGTTCAAATGTAATCATCTGTCTGTCCATGTTAGAAGTAATTTTTAATTAAAAATGACTTTATGAATACACCTCTGCATTAAGAATTATTCTTTCAATTTAATAATTGCTGGTAAATTAAAAGTGTTTAACAAAGCAAAATACTTTTTCCGTTAAAAAATAAAAACATTTTGGTAGGAATATGCATACATAAGTGTGTATCTGTGTGTAAGTGTATAAAAATGTCAAATATTATACTATATTATATTATATTAATTTTATATTAATTAAAAGTGATTACACGTTAATTTTAAACAATATGCCTTCTTATAAATGTTAATATTGCAAATAAATTTTTGTGGAAAGAGAGATGCTTGAAGCACATGAGATCCTTCATTGTTCGGAATGCTGGAAATGGTTCTCAAAACAAAAACATCTAAAGGAACATGAAAGGTCTCATGCCAGCACATCCCATGTCAGTGGTAGAAGTGAGCCTTCCACTTCTAATAAATTTACTTGTATTAAAAGTGCTTTCAAAGAAAGAAAATAAAAAGAGGAAATTCTGCATCCTCAAGACTTTTTAGAAGATGTAAGCCATGATATTTTTGAAATTTTGGAGTATGCTATAAATAAAAACATAGCATTGAAATACAATTTAGAAGTAGAGTGCGAATATATTAAAGTTATAGAAGATGAAATAATGCTAACCACCATAACGCATAGAACAAAAATGTCACTTATAACCATAAGTGATAGTATTGAAGAATCTTTGAAAGCACAATACTCGTATATATGTAAAAAAATGTCAGAATTCCAGGAGAGCGATAGTGGATGGCCCCTAATACGAATGAAGCACTTGGAAATAAATATAAATAAGGCTTCATTCATTAGAGGCTCCAAATATATTCCATTACCACATTGGATAAAGAAAAAAGATGCCTGTTTCAACTATCCAAATGATGATGAATATTGTTTCAAGTGGTGTATCATCGTTTCATTCTTATATAACGAAGCAAATGGATTTGTGAATTGCAATGGATTTGGAAATATTAAAATAAATGAGGAGAAAATATGTGTGGAAAATGAAGTGCTAAATTTTGAAAAACTTCAATTTCCAATGAAGTTAAAAGATATAAAGATATTTGAAAGCAAGAATGAACATGTTAGCATAAATGTATTTGGCTGCGAAGGTAATACTATAGTTGGACCGTATTACCTCACATCTGCAGTAAAGTATCACCACATAAATCTTCTTCTTCTTATGGACGAAGAATGGTGTTACTACGTTTACATTAAAGATATCGGAAGGTAATTTAAATAAAAATTAACTACATATTTTATATATTAAATTATTATTATTCAAATATTTCAGATTAGTAAGATCAAGTTTAACTTCCCACCATGGACGGGTTTTCATTTGCAACGCATGTCTGCAGTACTCACCAAATGAGGGGATAATGGAAGATCATTATCTTAACTGCAAAAAAGTAGAACCGAAAATGCCAGAGGGTGATAATAACATTTTATATTTTAAAAATTATCAGAAGGAGTTAGATGTACCGTTCGTTATATATGCTGATTTTGAGACGTATTTGGAAAAAATTGATAACGAGCAAGTAAATATACAAAAACATATAGCTTAATATAAGTGTAGTTTTAATGATAATTTAGATAAGTTTAATATTTATTTTGGTAATGATGCTCCTACAATATTCATAGAAAATTTAATTAATGACGCAAAAGAAATTTACGGAAACTATTTAAATAAGGTCGTACCAATGACAGCACTCTCCAATGATGAAATAATTTTGTATAACCTCTCAACAATTTGTCACATATGTAAGAAAATTTTAGGAGCAGACAAAGTACGGAATTATTGTCATTTAACTGGCAAATTTAGAGGAGCATCCCATAGCTCATGTAATATTAATTATAAAATAGCCAAATTCATACCAGTATTCTTTCATAATTTTTCCTCCTATGATTGTCACTTATTTATGAAAGAACTTTCACAATTTGAGGGAGATATAAAGGTAATTCCTCTCAATAAAGAACTATATATATCGTTATCACAGTTTATAACAGTTGAAGAAAATCAGGGATTTGAAATTCGGTTTTTAGACTCTTTTCGTTTTATGGCCTCCAGCTTAGAATCTTTAGCCAAAAATTTAAATGACAGTGATTTTCAAATTCTAAATAAAATTTGTAATCAAAAACAACAATTTGATTTACTCAGAAGAAAAGGAGTATTTCCTTATTCTTATATTGATTCGATGGAGCGCTTTAATGAAACTAATCTTCCTGCTAAAGAAAAATTTTATAATATTTTAAATAATTCGCATTGTACTGATGAAGCTTAAATCGGTTTTGGACAACTTTTAAATGTAATAACTTGTTAGATTACACTAAATTACATTTAAAAACAGATGTTCTCCTCTTAACAGATATTTTTCAAAATTTTAGAAGTATCTGTAAAAGTATATACAAACTTGACCCATGCCAATATTATACTGCTCCAGGTTTATCGTGGGATGCAATGTTAAGAACAACTAACGTAAGGTTAGAACTTTTAAGTAACGACAATTTCGGCAATCTCCATGGTTAAAAACATATATAGATTTGAATACATACCACAGAACAAGAGCAAAAAATGCTTTTGAAAAAGCTTTTTTTTAATTATTAAATAATTCTGTATATGGAAAAAATTATGGAAAATGTTCATAAACGCAAAGATATAAAAATTGTTACAGATTGGGAAACAACAAGGCGTAATCATTTAATAGCTAGAGCATTAATTTCAAAGCCTAATTTTTCGAGTATAACTCAATTTTCAGAAAACATGTTTGCAATTCAGTTAAAGGTTATGCAAATAACTTATAACAAACCAATTTATTTAGGCTTTGCTGTGCTGGAATTCTCAAAATGGAAAATGTATGATTTTCATTATCAATACATGAAACCAAAATTTCTGTCTAATTTAACATTGAATTATATGGATACAGACTCATTCATATACACTATAAAAACAGATGATTTTTATAGTGATATTCGTGAAGATATTGCCTTAAGGTTTGATACATCAGAGTATCATCCCAATAACATATTTAAACTCCCAATAATAAATAAGAAAGTTCTAGGCATGATAAAAGAATAGCGGGAAAATTATGAAAGAATTTGTGGAACTTCGATCAAAAATGTATTCATTCAAAACGGTTGACATGGAGGAAGTAAAGAAATCTAAAGGAGTTAAAAAATCATGTATACAAAATTTAACAATAATAGACTACAAAACGTCATTATTTGAAAGAAAAAGGATTTTTAAACAACTATATATTTAGAGTTTAAAGAAATATCTCTGGAATAAGCACCTTTATGAAAAATGTTTTGTGTTACTAAAATCACAGCTAAATTTCTATGATGAGATCCCTTAGTAAAAAGTTCACACACTTTTTTATTAGATGATTCAAGCATTAAATCATCCAATATTATTAAAACCGATTCATTTCCTGCAGTAGCAAAATCCTCTGGAATACCATGTATAAACTCTATATTGTTAATTCTCGGAAGAGAATTTTTTTTCTGCAAAACACCAAATAACGCGATCTATGTTTTTCGATATTAAATGTTGATTTTTTATCAAATTCATAATACATGTGGATTTCCCACAACCAGAGGGACCACAAATCATCATAGTGAATGGATATATAAACTGTTGAAACATGTTTACACTTTAGTAGACGACATTTAAATTAATAAATATAAATATGAGTAAAAGAATCCTTGTTGATGAACTACATCGTCAAGCGAGAAAGAGCTTTCAGCGCCGACGATTTATTCAAAAGGGTATTTTAGATACATGGCAGATTGACTTAGTAGAAATGATACCGTATGCAAAATTTAATAAAGGTTTTAAATATATGCTTACTGTAATTGATGTATTTTCAAAGTATACATACGCATTACCATTAAAAACTAAAACAGGAATAGAAATTTCGAAAGCATTAAAACAAATTATAAAATTAAACAAAGGAAAATCTCCAAAAAATATCCACTCTGATCAAGGAAAAGAATTTTATAATATCTACTTAAAAACTCTTATGAAAGAATATAAAATTAACCACTACCACACTTTTTCAAGTATGAAAGCATCAATAGTTAAAAGAACAATAGTTCTAAAAGAACTTTAAAAAATAAAATGTGGAAACAATTTAGTATGCAGGGAAATTATAAATGGATAGATATATTAAATAAATTATTGAAAGAATATAATTCTTCATATCATCGTTCTATAAAAACAACACCCAATTCAGTTAATAAAAAAAATTAACAGAAGCTTCTTAATACTGTATACAGTAATTTGAAGGTTTTCAAAGGAGGAAAATATAAAATAAATAATTTAGTTAGCATTAGTAAATATAAAAATCAATTTGAGAAAGGAAATACACCAAATTGGTCTACAGAGGTTTTTAAGATAAACAAAATTTACATAACCAATCCTATAACCTATCAACTTGTAGATTTTAATGCAAATATAATTAAAGGTGGATTTTATGAAGAAGCAAAAGCACCAAAAATTTTTTTGGTAGAAAAAGTTTTAAAGCGAAAAGAAGAAAAACTATTGGTAAAATGTCTTGGTTTCGGAAAAGAATGGATTCGTCAGAACGATATTAGTAAATAATATATGTATAAAAAACAACTACTACTCGTATATTAATCATTCTTTTTAGAGATGGCTTCAAGTATACAAGAAGAAAATATTTATGTTACTTTATTAAGTAATAATTCAATGGATATTTATAAAAATACTCCAAACATTTTTACAAATTTGCTAACACAATCTCTAAATTTGGATGATCACTGGGTAGTTGGATTATCAGATATTTTATTTTCATTACTGGAAAGAAATAATCAAAATATTGTTAAACGTAGAAAACGAAATACAATTTCAAATTTCAATTTCCAAGCTATAGTACATGGAAAAACAAAAATAACAAAGCATAGTGCAAATAATGAATATGAAGACATTTAGTTAAAATTTCATGAACTCCTAGAAAGCTCTAATGATTTTATAATAACAAACCCCAGTTTTAATAATAAAACAAAACTTTTGAATAAATTAAATGATACTTAAAAAAGTAATGTATCCACAGAAAAAAAAAAAGATTTAAGTGATAAAAAATCAGATCCTTTCAATAAGTTAAAGAATGATACCTCATAAACAAATTTAGCAACAGAAAAGAAAGACAACGAATTTTATTCTTATACTAGTAGACATGAATTAGAAAACGTTGAAAAGGATTCCATTTTAACATCAACAAACCACAATCTGCACAAATCTTTAACCAAATTTTCATATAAAATGACAAATTATTCTACTGATATAATTAAACCACGACATGTAGGTAATTAAAAAAACTAAATGTTTGAAAATATTTTCAATATCCACATTGAAAAATTATATTCATTTTATTAGAATTGAATATTTTCCTATTGAATCTTATAACATTAATAATATAATATAATGATTCGAAATGATGAAAGGGGAATAATAAGTTTGAATGAATTCATACCAGTTTATTGTACTCTACACTTTAAAAAATATATAAAATAAATGTTTAGTAAAATTTTAAATCATTTTTGTAATAACCATGGATGTGATGTATACAAATTATTATAATAATCAGTCTAGAAATAATGTTCAAAATATTGGTGAAATATATCATATACCAAGGTTTGTGCAATATGGACGTGGTATTGAATCACTGTTTTCATCTTTGTTTTCATACCTGAAACCATTCTTGAGAACAGGGTTAAATTGTTTAAAAAATAAGTCATTATACATTGGAAAAGAAATTTTGGAGGAAATCGGAACAAAACCTGTGAAAGATATGCTACTATTGAAAAATAAAAACAATGCAGAAAGCTAAAAGGAAGCATATAATACTAAAACGCTTAAAACGAAAACCGCATAATAAATTCAAAAGTTGTAGAGGAAAGAACTAGAACGATATTTTTGGAAATTTAAAATGTCGGGATTTATAGAATGTATGAAAAGTGAATTGGATTTATTTGAATCTCCCCCAATTCAAACTAGTGTAATTAAAACAGAAGAAATATGTTGTAATCCAATTGCTTCATTGGACAACTCTAGTACAATTGAATTTGTATCATCGGGAAATGGTGAAACATATAGAGATCTTAATAGTATTTATCTCAGACTAGTTCAAAGGAACTGGAGACGTTGTTAATAACTTGTTGCATTCCATATTTAGAAATTATACAGTTTATTTTAATAATAAAAGTGTATCTCAACTTGACAACAACTATCACTATAGAGCATATATGGAAACATTGCCCAATTATGGAAATGATGCTAGATCTACCCGTCTTGAATCGTGTAATTAGGTTACTGATATGAATAAAATTAATTAATTAATCGATAAAGAAAATCCCGGTTTAGATAAAAGAAAAAAAATATTTAAGGATGGGGAAAAGGTGGATCTTTTCGGAAAACTTCATGTAGATGTATTTAATCAACGAAAGTACTTGCTTAATAACGTTGATCTTAAGGTTACATTAAATTTGGAGAAACCAGAATTTTATATTTTAGAAAGTGGCAATAAAAATGAATCTCATCTAAGAATACATGAAGCTAATTTATATATAAATCATCTTACTATCAATAATAGTATATTAATGGCACATCATAATGTATTACAAAGCAAAAATGCAATTTACCCATATAAGAGAGTAGAAATTAAGACCTTCACTATACATCCAGGAAACCATTCATTATATCTAGATAATGTTATACTTGGACAATTACCAAATTTCTTAATTTTTGGAATGGTGTCGAGCAAAGCTTATACTGGAGATAGAAAAAAAAATCCATAAAACTTTCAACATTTTAATTTACAAAGATTTAATTTGGTTGTTAATGAAGTACAATTTCTAGCACAGCCAATAGAATTTAACTACAACAATGGAGGAATATTGGTTATCAAACCAAACCAAGTTGCCGGAATCAATCATTTTGATAAAGGTCATCAAATTATAAAGGAACTTTTTGATAGCGGATTTTTTTACTAGCTTTTGATTTAACACCAGATCACAATAATACTTCTAATTGTGGAAATTTAATAAATCAAGGAGCTATTCGAATAGGAGGACGTCTTGGGAAACCAATTACGGAGGCAATTACCTGCTTAGTATATTGTGAATTTGACAGTATAATAGAAATTGATAAGTCTTGCACTATAATTCAAACGCTATGAACTCAATAAATATTATAAATACTTTAAGTTCAAATAATTATACAAAATACAAATTTAAAGGAGTTTTTGCGAGTAATAAATTATCCAAGATACCCGTTTCAAAACCATCATTTTACATACCCATCACTGATCCATCTTATAAGCCTGGACAGCATTTTGTCGCTTTTTATTTCCCTGAAAATAAACCAGCAGAATTTTTTGCTCTGCAGGTCAACCTCCAATGTAAAAATGTATTTAAATAATATTTATTTGTTTTTATAGAAAATAAAAATATAAATAAATAAGAAAAATATATATTATTTTGTTTTTATTACAAGTTCTTTTTCCACATTTTCCACGACCATCATGCAATGCGAGGAATAGTGGAATGTCTATAGGCGGCAGAAAATAAGCCAGCAAAATTTTTTGCTCTGCAGGTCAACCTCCAATAAAACCATTTATTTCATTTCTAAACCGAAATTCAAAAACATTTGTCTACAATAAAATGTGAATTCAAAGTGAATCATCAATGTTTTATTGTTGCTTTTTTATTTATTTAAGATGTAAAAATTTAACTTTTAATAAAATTTTAAATATTTTTAATTATTTTAATTTACATGAAAATGATATGTTAGTCTTAAATTTATTTAAATACTTTTATTTGTTTTTATAGAAAATAAAAAAATAAATAAAAAAGAAAAATATATATTATTTTGTTTTATTATAAGTTCTTTTTCCACATTTAGTAAAACTTCCAGGAGAATTTTATCACGACCATCATGCAATGCGAGGAATAGTGGAATGTCTATAGGCGGCAGTACTAAAATTTCTTGAATTTCAATTTGACCCTTGTTTGAAGTATAATTTGATCCAATTTTAGTGTTGTTGGATGTATCCATTATACTGAATATGTTGTTCTTGATAGATAGTCAATTATTTACTAAAATTCATAAGACTCTTACCAAGTTTAAAATTGCTAAAAGTTATTATAAAGAAAAAAACAAAAAATTTTTTAAAAGTTGTATTATTTTGTATTTATTATTTTTTTTACTTTAAAATTAACATATTTGAAATTAAAAATATTTTACCTATTTACTCATTTTAGACTTTTAGATAATAAATAATATCTTTTTATAAAATCCTCTATTTTGCTTATAAGTTATTTATCAGTATCAGGACCAACGTTTGCGTTATCATCCGACCATGAACAATTTTTGAAGTGTAACCCATATTTGGATGATATAGGTTCTTTATTATAATTCCCAGTTTTATTAATAAGTGCCAAATACTCTTTCACTATTTTTGATGTTCAACAAAAATGAAACCATCAACATTTTGAAGAAATTTTTGAATATTTATATGTGACATCTTTATTATAAAGCTTTCTTTTTACAGTTAGTTAGTTTTTAAAAGCAATGATACTCATATACTAATTAAATAATTTTCTTTATTAAGATTTTCTTGGAATTTTACTATTTTCCCAACTGAAATATGGTTGAGAATTTGGGATGAAAAACTCTCCCACTTCGTCTTCTCCAGCGGAGTTTTCACTGACTACCACTTCCAATTCCAAAACATATAAACCATTATCTGACTTCCTCCTTAAAGTAAATTGTTCATTATTAACTCCATCTATTACTTTATCTTCCAAATTATCATATCGTTTGGGAAGATATATATTCCATATTTATTCTTATGGCGGAACATACTTAATACCTTATATGGCTTTGATGGTAGTAAATCCTTTGCTGCTAGATAAGGTCTTGTTTTTAATTTATTGAAAGCCGCAACAATATCAGCATTTGTAATTTTATTTGATTCCATTTTTGTTCCACCTTTTAAAAAGTTTATTATCTGATTGAAATAATTTTACTTCAGACATTTACATTTATATCTAATCTAATTTATCTCCAAAGAAGAGTAATTTAGGTATATCTCTTAATATTTTAAATTGAGAAAATATTATAAATACATAAATATTGACCCATAAACTAATTTTAAACGTATTCTAGATATGAACAATTTTTAATGTGAATAAAAAATACCCCCCTTAATTAGTTATTAGAATATTCAAAATTAATCATGACCATTCTCAACAACATAAAATATATCTTTGTTAATGTCAAAAACCTTACACAAGGTTATTTTTTTCTATATAAACAAACAATTCTCATGTTTATTTTCCACCTTACAAAAACAAAAATAACCATATAAAAATATGTAGATGAATAAACCAAAAATACTCAAACGCTATTTATACAAGTCATTAGTTTTTAATTTCATCACAATTAAAAGTGAAAAAAAAAGAATTGTCTCCCTGTTAAATTGTTTATATGTACTTTTAACATACATACATATTATTATACAAAATAAATACATTGGTTTTCAATTTCATAAAATGCAAAACAAGTTTTCGTCCTATTAATGCATATACAAGAAAAAATTACAAAAACAAATTCATTGGATTTCAATTTAATACAAACAATTTGCTCTTCAAAATTGCTCTTACTTCTCATTAAAAACAAAAACAACTATTGCCTTCCCATTCACCTACTACTCGGATGAAACTTTTTCTTGATAGTTTTATCTAGAGCTATTACTGTTGATGTACAATATCTAACAAATTTGCGGATCGACTTTCAGATTGAGGAAAGGGTTTAGAATAAAATTAGCAAAACATGTGCTAAAAATGTTTTGCAAACTATATCAGACGGATCTGATTCTATATTGAGACCATAAACTATATTCTTTACAGAAAGTTTTCTCAATGTTTGAAAACTGACATGGCCATACCTTTGGTGCCATCTTTCCATATTTTCATTTTTTGAATTTGAATAAAAACTTGACTTTCCGTTTTCTACCTTTCAGAATTATTGTTCCATCCTCTTCTATAAAAGTAACTCTCTTAGAATCGAATATTACCTTCACGTCATGTTGTACAGCAGACGCCACAGAAATAAAATGTCCTTACATATTGGGAACATACAAACAATCTTCTAGTTTAATAGTTAATTTTCCACTTTTAATCGAAAATTGACCTCTTCGTTTTGCTTATATAGAATGTTCGTCAGCTAATCTAATAATTTCATTGCCCACTTCGAACGTTGTAAACAAACTACGTTCACAACACATGTGCGATGTTGCTCCACTATCGACGCACCACGTATTTTTGTTCAATGAATTTGATCCAAATGCATAACTTGTCAATACTTTTTGATCTGAAAGCTACCAGTTGTAGCTTTATGATCACGACATTGTGCAGCATAATGTCCTGGACGACCACAATTAAAACATTGCCTTTCTTCTTCTTTGAGTTGGCTTTTTGATTAAATTTCTTTTTAGATTCAGAAAATGCTTGATGCTCTGTACGTTTTCCTTCTGGAACACGCCTTTCATCTTCTTCATGTTATTTGACTTTTAGCATACCTAGTGTTGGCATACGTCACGAGTTTCCACAACTACGACAAACGATTCAAAACTCTTTGGAAGGCTTGACAAAAGAATAATTACCACCAATAATTATCAACAATTGTTACATTTATCTCGGCCATCTTCTCTACTATACCAAAAATGTATCTAGAAATTGAGGAACATTATCATATCTTCCATTTTTAATTGCATTAATTACTTAAAAAGTATCACTTTCCTTGCAGGACCACTGGGAAGAAAAATTTCTTTTAATTTAACCCATGCTTGAAATGATGTCTTGTAATTCTTTATATGATTTATTTGTGTTGGTTTGATATACAGCATTATAGTTGCTAAAGCCTTTTCGTCCTTTACTAACCATTGCCCCAATTCATTAGCATCTTGTGGTTTCAACAATTCGCCATTTGCAATATTCCATAATTCGGCATGAATTAAAACGCTCTTCATTTGAAGACACCAAGATTCATAATTGTTTGAATCTAACTTCTCTATTTGAAATCCGGAACTCATTTTGGATACTATTTATCTACTCTCACAATTTGACCATGTACGTTGACTCATAACCCCATAACCTGTTGGAAGTCTATCTTGTATACAGCCAAACAATAACACACAATATATTTTTTTAGATTTTATACAAAAATGTGTTCTTTACGTTGACTTATAACCCCATAACCTGTTGGAGGTCTATCTTGTATACAGCCAAACAATAACACACAATATATTTTTTTAGATTTTATACAAAAATGTGTTCTTTATTATATGAATAATTTTCAGAGAGTGACAAAATATTTTATTTTATATTGAAGTAAGAAACAAAACAAACTATGTTTTTTATGAAAAAAAATTCAAATCTAAATATACAAAGTATTTGTATTGTAAAGTACAATTTCATAATAATTCAACAATATTTGAATCACCAAGAATAATTATGGAGTCACCAGGTTTGGATTGATTAGCTACAAATTTGATTAGTTTGCATGTTTTTCATAAATTTGAATATTTAACGCAGGAGGAATATAGGAGGAAGTTATAAAAATTGTTCTAAATTTGGCTTTAACACATACTTTAAAAACTATATATATTTAAAATTTTTTATAAGTAATTTACATTTATACACAAGAGCAATCCTGATCCTTTTCTCGTCATTTGCAAAACAGTTCCGTCTTCACAAAACAACACTGTTTTCTTTTCACGCGACTTTCAGCTGAATAAAAAATAGCAAGTATTATTATGGTTAAATAATTTTAACATATTGAAAAAAGAAAAAATAAAAATGGATTTCAATTACGAAATTTATTATAAGAAATAAATTTTTGTTTGGTTTTGTTCCAATAATCAAAATAATATTAGTTAAGTGAAAATAATTAATTTTTTTTAATGAATTTCAAATAATTTTTTTTATTACATGAATTATATTCATTGATTCGGTTCAAGAATTAAGAATAAGTACCACAAGCAGAAAAATTATCCCCTACATTAAAAATCGCAAATCCTAGTACATTTTTTATTTTATTTTTTAATTAATGTAATATGTATACATATGTATCTAAATGAAACAGACACCACTATATAGCACGTGTATTCATTACGTACTGTATGTAAAGAATGGATGTGCTTTCTAAATATAGTCGGCCTTACGATGAATTCTCTAATAAAGTTAGCAACGCTTTATTCCGGCTACCTAGGGAGGACGAATTTACAATTTTGGGGATGATATACAAATTTGAATAATAACGGACATGTGAGAAATAATCTTAAATTCGTAAGAATAATAATTTACTTACCTCTTATACGGTAAACTGTTTTAATGCAATCTCAGGTATTGGTATTGTCATTAATTTGCTTAATAAATTACGAAACTATCTATAATAACATCGAAATGATTGGCAATATTGCTAAACACAAAAAATCGTATTTACTTTAGAATTAAAGGAATGCGTACATAACATCATCTGTAAAAATCTAATAATTTCCCACAATAAGCGATTAGGTGGTGTTAGGTCACGCTATAATACTTATTAATATGTTGTTAAATTCATTGTTTCATTTTATACTTATTTCTATTTTATTTTGCATTTTTTTTATTGTATTTAAATTATTCATATTTTTAGCCACTCATCGCACTGTAATTTGATGTAAATTTTGTTTCTATGGTCCACTATAACTTCTTTTGGTTATTAACCGTTAGTTTATATTTTATTTCTTATTTTGTTTTGTATTACCATCTCATAATGTATTGTTGTAAACAAAAATCCAATATAGGTACTTATTTTATTGTTTTGTTTTTTGCACATATGTACATTACTAGTGGTGAATTTCTTTTATTTGTCTCTTAACATAGAATAACAACAACAACACAGTAGCCCTTATTCATTTAATTATTATGATCGTATGTTTAGTTAGTTAAAGAATTTTGTAAATAAAGATTGTTGTTCTAGTTGAAATCAAAGAGGCAACATCTCCTCTTGTTATTTTTATTTCGCGGTTCACGGTCGCAATTCCTTTTGGTAAAGTAAATTATTTTAGCATTACTCGGCCCAACGAACATTTCAGTGGCAATATAGATAACAAATCAAAAAACTGATTTGCTCTATATTGCTGCCGGTAAGGAAAAAACTCCTTATCGTACATTTTGGCGCCCAACGTGGGGCTCGAGTAAATAAAACTTTTTTTCTTAATTTTTCGTTGTGTGGTCCGTGGAAAATTCTACTTTTCGTTGGAACTCGTTATCTTTAACCAACCGTGTGCAGTGCTTAAAAAAAAGAACAAATATCGTGTCGCCATTTTACAATAAAAATTTATTTGGACATTTTGTGGTTCATTCTTCATAAAATAAATTGTGCTTTGTGGTTAAAAAAAATACGATGTCGATGGAAGAAATGAAGCAGAAACGGGCTAATACGAAGAGAAGTATTACCCGTATAAATAACCAAATTGATGCCAATGGAAGGGGTGAAGGCATGACACTCTCCTCAGCTGAATTAAAGTGCCGATTGGGGATTTTAGAGTCATATTTTAAACAAATATTAACGTATCAAACCCAAATTGAAAAATATAACCCAGACGATAACGGTAGGCCCGAAATTGAAGATTTGTACATCGCAGCTAAAATGAATATACAAACGCAGCTAGGTGAGGATGTTCATAACACAACGATGTCGGATTCTACAATTTGTTTCCCTGTTGCCAACCATAAATTGCCCCAGCTCAAATTGCCCACATTTAGTGGTAAGTACAGTGAGTACAAAAATTTTATAACGTCGTTTAATCAAGTTATTGATCGTGAATATGGCCTATCGAATATTGAAAAATTTAACCATTTGCTCAACTGCCTTCATGGCCAAGCACTGGAAACGGTCAAGGCTTTCCAAATTACAAATGAAAATTACCCTAAAGCAATAGAAAGGCTCAAAAATCGTTACGACAATAACTCGCTCATTTTTATGGAAAACATAACCACACTTTTTGAACTACCAGCCATGTCCAAATACAATAGTGCACAATTACGTAGTCTCGTTGATAATGTTTCTGCTCTTTATAGCTCGTTATTATCTCTTGGCTCTCCTAGCGACATTGCTAATTCTATGCTAATTTATATAGTGATGGAAAAGGTTGATGATGACACTAAAAGGAAGTGGAAAGATTCTTTGGACTTCACCAAATTGCCATCATGGGATGATTGCTCCGAGGTTCTTGAAAGGCGTTGCCAATTTTTGGAGTCTGTTGATACCAGCCATTCACATGTGAACCTTCGTAAGCCCGAAAATTACAATTCTGGTAAGCCCAAAAATAAATATTTTAAACCTGGCTATAGTTTCACGGTTTCAAAACGCGTTTGCACACTTTGCTCTAAAGATGACCACACTATTAGTCGCTGTTCTCGTTTTAAAGATATGAATATCGGTCATCGCTTTGAAAATGCAAAACGATTAGGTCTCTGCCTTAATTGTCTATCGAGAGGGCATCAAGTAAACAACTGTTCCTCAACGTTCAAGTGCAAATTTTGTTCTCGCTCGCATCATAGTTTGCTTCATCGGTCTCAGCCAGCTTCTAGGCCCTCGTCCGCAGCTGCTGAACCATCTACATCTCATGCTGCCTTGAATGAAAATCCCGCCTCGGTCCATGCCCATATTTAAAAATCCTCGCCGGAACAGGTGCTTCTTGCTTTGCCATGGTTCTTGTTCGTGATGCTAATGGTTGCTATCAATTGGGACGCGCTTTGTTGGATTCTTGCTCTCAATTGAATTTCATAACTGAAGAATTTTCGCAAAAATTACATTTGTCTCGCAAAAAACAAACTACTGAAATTGTTAGTATTGGTAACACGCATAGCAAAAGCAAATATAGATCGTCCACAAATGTTAAATCTCGTTTTACTGATTTTGAAGTACCTCTTTCATTTTGTGTGACTCCTCACATTTCGTATTAACCTGATTCAGAATTAGATGTCTCGTCGTGGAATTTGCCGCCAAACACCCAGCTTGCTAATGAAAACTTTTTCAAGTCAAAACGAATCGACTTACTTATTGTACTGAAACTTTTTTCGATATTTTGTCGGTTGGTCAAATAAAACTTGGTCCTAATTTTCCAAAATTACAAAAAACACTTTTTGGATGGATAGTTGCTGGTCGTTATAATTCAAATCATTCCAAAGGTTCTAGTTCTTCTTGTATGCTTTCAATAGAAGAAGAGGTCGATTTAAAATTACAACGTTTGTGGGAAATCGAAGAAGTTGAATCTGGTCCAACTGTTTTGACTCCAGAGCAAGTTGATTGTGAAACCTTTTTTAATAATACAGTTCATCGTGAAGCGTCTGGTAGGATTGTTGTTAAATTGCCCTTGAAAAAATCCTCTGACAATTTAGGCCTCTCTCGAAATATGGCTCTTAGAAGATTTGCATCTCAGGAGAGAAGGTTTGCTCGAGACAACAACCTCAAATCACAATATGTCGCTTTTATGAAGGAATATGAAGATTGTGGACATATGAGTCTAGTTCGAAATCCCCGCTTAGATGAACCTCACTATTTCATTCCCCATCATTGCGTTTTTAAGCCCAATAGTACCTCCACGAGATTAAGAGTCTTCGATGCTTCATGTCCTCATCGTCCCATAAGTCTTTAAACGACATTCTTACTCGTTTTAGCCTTCATCGCTACGCCATTACAGCTGATATAGTCAAAATGTATCGCCAGATCCTCATTGACTCTCATGATCGTAAATTTCAAAACATTTTATGGAGAAATTCAGAGGAAGCAGAAATTCGTACATATCAGCTAAATACAGTTACCTACGGATTGTCGGCTACCCCTTATCTCGCTATCAAGAGTCTTCATTATCTTGCAGATCAGTATAAGGACCAATATGAACTTGGCGCAAAGATCATAAAGTCTTCATTTTATGTTGATGATTTCCTAAGTGGGGCCGGGACAATAGAAGAATTGGCTCAAATTAAGCAGAAGGTAAATGAAATTCTAAGTAAAGGTTGTTTTCAACTAGATAAATGGCACTCAAACCATGAAGATTTTCAAGATGATAAAACTACAAAAAGTTTGAATATTGATGACTCTGCTGTTACTAGTGCTCTTGGTATTACATGGGATCAACAAAAGGATATTTTCCTATTTTCTTTTTCGCCTAAAGGTCAAATGGAGGAAAAAATTACCAAACGAAAAATTTTGTCTCTCTCGTCATCTCTTTTCGATCCACTAGGACTCTTGGCACCGCTTATTATAAAGTCAAAGATCATCATGCAAGAATTATGGATTTTAAAAATTGGTTGGGATGAATCTATACCTCAAGAACTATACTCAGCCTGGAAATCTTTCGTCTCAGATCTCAATTTATTATCTTGGCTTAAAATTCCTCGTTTTTGTCTTGCTCCTAATTCTCAATTAGTTAAACTTCATGGCTTTTGTGACTCTTCAATTCGCGCTTATGGTTGCTGTTTCTATTTTCGAGTAAAAACTTCTTTAGGAAATGTATCTGTTCGTCTTTTTACTGCTAAATCTCGTGTCGCTTCAACAAAAAGAAAATCATTGCCTAATTAGAATTATGCGGCGCACAACTTATGGCCAAATTATACTCTAAAATCAAAAATCTTTTCGCAATAACAAATCTGGAAGTTTTTCTCTGGACAGATTCTCAACTAGTTCTTCATTGGCTCAAGCAGCATTCTTTAACATTATCCGTTTTTGTTGGCAACAGGGTATCAGAAATTCAGGACCTTACTAATGCTTGTAGTTGGCGACATGTCCCAACTCATTTCAATCCTGCTGATATTGTTTCTCGAGGTTCAACTGTGCAAGAACTTTCCTCATCTATATGGTTCAATGGACCAGCATTTCTCGCTCTAGATCCTGCTCAGTGGCCTCCAAATAAATTGGATAAATTACCCGAAGAAAGTCAACAAGAAATCGATAGAGAAAAACGTAAAACTACAATGTGCCTTGAAGTAAAATCTAATTACATTTTGGATTCGATTGCAAGATATAGTTCATATTTAAAAATCATTCGTATTGTCGCCTGGATGCTTCGTTTTGCTTATAAACCAAAAACTAATATTTTTTGTTCTGATTCTTTGCTCAAAGTTGGTGGTCGCTTGGACTTAGCATCAATCTCTGAAGGTCAAAAGCATCCTATAATTCTGTCGGTAAAGATCACTTTGTGAGCTGTTATGTACGCCATCTACATATTAGTAACTATCACGCTGGATCTAAGGCTCTAATGTCATTAATTCGCCAGAAATTTTGGATCATCAACTCAAGAAATCTATGTCGTAGCATCGTCAATTCGTGCCCACAATGCATTCGTTATCGCCCAAAATTGCTACAACAGATGATGGGAAATTTACCCGTAGAGCGTCTCAACCCTTCAAGGCCCTTCGCCAGATCTGCAGTTGATTTTGTTGTTAACACTTACGCATCATAGGAAAGGTCCCATATAAAACCTATATTGCTGTTTTTGTCTGCCTCGCAAGTAAAGCAGTGCACATTGAAGTTGTATCGGACTTATCAACTGACGCCTTTATTGCCGCTCTAAAAAGTTTGATTGGACGAAGAGGTTTTCCCACAGATATATTCTGTGATAATGCGACCAATTTCGTTGATGCAAATTCTAAGTTGGTTCAATTAAAATCGTTTCTTTTTGATCCAAAGAACTCAAATTTTATTGTAAATTATTGCTCAAATCAATTTATAAATTTTCGCTTTATTCCCCCTAGGGCACCACATTTTGGCCGATTGTGGGAGACGGCCGTAAAATCTGCAAAGGGCCACTTAACCAAAACCCTGGCTAACACTAGGCTTACATACGAAGAGCTGACAACTGCGATGATCGAGATAGAGGCTATTTTAAATTCAAGACCAATATCACCCCTATCTTCCGATCCAAGTGATTTTGAAGCCCTTACACCTGGCCACTTTCTAATTGGAGCTCCCCTACGTAGTTTGCCAGAACGTGATGTCCCTACAAAAGAAATGAATAACCTTGATTATTGGGCCCGGATAAGCGCTATCAACATTTTTGGAAAAAATGGTCCCACGATTATATTAACGAACTACCTCCAACAACAATATCATTAATGGATCTATAGTAATTGTTCATGAGGATAATCTACCCCCACAAAAATGGCTCATGGGCAAAATCATCAATACTGTGTTTGGAAGAGATAATCGTGTTCGAGTGGTTGACATTAAAACAACAAAATGAGTTATACGTCGCCCTATCCACAGACTTGCTCTACTTTGTTCATCTTGAAAGTATCCTTTCAATGGGGCCGGTATGTTAGGTTACCGTATAATACTTATTAATATGTTGTTAAATTCATTGTTTTATTTTATATTTATTTCTATTTTATTTTGCATTTTTTTATTGTATTTAAATTATTCATATTTTTGAGCCACTCATCCACTGTAATTTGATGTAAATTTTGTTTCTATGGTCCACTATTTTGGTTAATAACCGTTAGGTTATATTTTATTTCTTATTTTGTTTTGTATTACCATCTCATAATGTGTTCTTGTAAACAAAAATTCAATATCGGTACATATTTTATTTATTGTTTTGTTTTTTGCACATATGTACATTACTAGTGGTGAATTTCTTTTATTTTTCTCTTAACATAAAATAACAACAACACAGTAGCCCTTATTCATTTAGTTATTACGATCGTATGTTTAGTTAGTTAAAGAATTTTGTAAATAAAGATTGTTGTTCTAGTTGAAATCAACATCTCCTCTTGTTATTTTTATTCCGCGTTTCACGGTCGCAATTCCTTTTGGTAAAGTAAATTATTTTAGCATTACTCGGCCCAACGAACATTTCAGTGGCAATATAGATAACAAATCAAAAAACTGATTTGCTCTATATTGCTGCCGGAAAGGAAAAAACTCCTTATCGTACAGGTGGAATAAATATAGATTAAAAAATACATAAAATAAAAATAAATAAAAATAAATTATTATTATTTTTTTATTTTAATTTTATTAGAAGTTATCAATTCTTGTCAAAAAATTGTATAAAAATTAAAAAAGAGTTAATTAAATTAATTAATACCTTTTTTGTCATTTTAAAGTTTGTGTACATAAAAGACAATTTTTTCAACTCAAGCCTTCCACCGCATCAGCAGTTGTTTGCCGCTGTATGATCTCACATTTACTTCGTTAGATCAAACAAAAACTCACTCAAAATATTGGCAAATATTTTTTAACTTGTGTTCACACTAGGCATTTTTAGTTAAGGGCATTTAGTTTTGTTTGTCCAAAATCAGCTGTTATCTTATTTGAATCGAAAAATATTTCGTGTTCACATTACGCAAAGCAAATATTTGCAAAAATCGTCAAATATTAGCGTAGTATGAACTTAACTTAAGGTTTTTAACGTTTAGCGACGAAATACTGTTATGTTCTTTAGATGTAAAGAGCGGTATAGATATTTGAAGAAATTAAACAAGCGTTGCAAATTTTATGTATTATTTATTTCATAGTAACTTACGAACGAACTGTATAAGGAATTTGACAATTCGACAAAATAAATTAATAGTGTTGCCAAATTGTTATAATTCAAAATGGGACATAACAATCTCCCACGCTTAAATACGAATTCATGAAATGTAATTTATAAGTATATGATAGAAAAATAAAAAATATAAAAATACTTGAAAATGTACATGAGAAAGATTTTAATTTAATTTGAACATTCTTATTCTGACATGTAATCATTTAAATATCTTGTCTCAGATGTTCTTGAGGCTCTTTAGGAGGTTTTTGAACATTTGGCAATTCAGCTTCTTGGATTTCCGACTCTTTTTGATTTTGAGGAATGATTACTGGTTCGAAAACTTGTTGATTGTACTCAGTGGGCTGTTGCCTAGAAGTGCTGCTTTCAATATTTGGAGAAAAATTAACTTTACGCTGCTGAACCTGAGTAGACTTAAGTTGGTCCATATGTCTCTTTAAAACGTAACCATCGTCGAGTTTTATGATACAATGAAGTTCGCCAAGTTTACGGAGTACAGAGCCAGTCTTCCATACTGTTTTGTTGTTTTTGCTGTGAAGTACCTGCACCCTTTCTCCCACGCTTAATTTTCGTACCCCTGAAAGTGATTTTGTAGATTTGAATTTGATAGGTGTTTTCAGTGCATCTAGTTGAATTCGCCTGTTGAAATACAATTCCGCCGGAATTTTTCCAGAATTAAGGGGGTTGCGCGGTATCTTTGCATTATTTCATTAACTTTTTCGTATAGAGGTCCTGATTCCGATGCAATTGATTTCAGTTTACGTTTAATGGTTTGTACGTAGCGTTCAGCTAATCCATTAGTACTAGGGCGACAGCAGTAGGGAAATGGGAAGGCAATAGTTGTTTTTGTTTTTAATGAGAAATAAGAGCAATTTTGAAGAGCAAATTGTTTGTATGAAATTAAAATTCAATGAATTTGTTTTTGTAATTTTTTCTTGTATGTGCATTAATAGGAGGAAAACTTGTTTTGCATTTTATGAAATTGAAAACCAATGTATTTATTTTGTATAATCATATGTATGTATGTAACTATGTTAAAAGTACATATAAACAATTTAACAGGGAGACAATTTTTTATTTTTTTTGCACTTTTAATTGTGATGAAATTAAAAACTAATGACTTGTATAAATAGCGTTTGAGTATTTTTGGTTTATTCATCTACATATTTTTATATGGTTATTTTTGTTTTTGTAAGGTGGAAAATAAACATGAGAATTGTTTGTTTATATAGAAAAAAAATAACCTTGTGTAAGGTTTTTGACATTAACAAAGATATATTTTATGTTGTTGAGAATGGTCATGATTAATTTTGAATATTCTAATAACTAATTAAGGGGGGTATTTTTTATTCACATTAAAAATTGTTCATATCTAGAATACGTTTAAAATTAGTTTATGGGTCAATATTTATGTATTTATAATATTTTCTCAATTTAAAATATTAAGAGATATACCTAAATTACTCTTCTTTGGAGATAAATTAGATTAGATATAAATGTAAATGTCTGAAGTAAAATTATTTCAATCAGTTAATAAACTTTTTAAAAGGCGGAACAAAAATGGAATCAACTAAAATTACAAATGCTGATATTGTTGCGGCTTTCAATAAATTAAAAACAAGACCTTATCTAGCAGCAAAGGATTTACTACCATCAAAGCCATATAAGGTATTAAGTATGTTCCGCCATAAGAATAAATATGAAATATATATCTTCCCAAACGATATGATAATTTGGAAGATAAAGTAATAGATGGAGTTAATAATGAACAATTTACTTTAAGGAG
The DNA here is from genome assembly GCA_932274085.1 of Protocalliphora azurea. NCBI lineage: Eukaryota > Metazoa > Arthropoda > Insecta > Diptera > Calliphoridae > Protocalliphora > Protocalliphora azurea. The sequence continues at coordinate 31,214,396 of OW026523.1, read as the reverse complement.
GAAGTCAGATAATGGTTTATATGTTTTGGAATTGGAAGTGGTAGTCAGTGAAAACTCCGCTGGAGAAGACGAAGTGGGAGAGTTTTTCATCCCAAATTCTCAACCATATTTCAGTTGGGAAAATAGTAAAATTCCAAGAAAATCTTAATAAAGAAAATTATTTAATTAGTATATGAGTATCATTGCTTTTAAAAACTAACTAACTGTAAAAAGAAAGCTTTATAATAAAGATGTCACATATAAATATTCAAAAATTTCTTCAAAATGTTGATGGTTTCATTTTTGTTGAACATCAAAAACAGTGGAAGAGTATTTGGCACTTATTAATAAAACTGGGAATTATAATAAAGAACCTATATCATCCAAATATGGGTTACACTTCAAAAATTGTTCATGGTCGGATGATAAAGCAAACGTTGGTCCTGATACTGATAAACAACTTATAAGCAAAATAGAGGATTTTATAAAAAGATATTATTTATTATCTAAAAGTCTAAAATAAGTAAATAGGTAAAATATTTTTAATTTCAAATATGTTAATTTTAAAGTAAAAAAAATAATAAATACAAAATAATACAACTTTTAAAAAATTTTTTGTTTTTTTCTTTATAATAACTTTTAGCAATTTTAAACTTGGTAAGAGTCTTATGAATTTTAGTAAATAATTGACTATCTATCAAGAACAACATATTCAGTATAATGGATACATCCAACAACACTAAAATTGGATCAAATTATACTTCAAACAAGGGTCAAATTGAAATTCAAGAAATTTTAGTACTGCCGCCTATAGACATTCCACTATTCCTCGCATTGCATGATGGTCGTGATAAAATTCTCCTGGAAGTTTTACTAAATGTGGAAAAAGAACTTATAATAAAACAAAATAATATATATTTTTCTTTTTTATTTATTTTTTTATTTTCTATAAAAACAAATAAAAGTATTTAAATAAATTTAAGACTAACATATCATTTTCATGTAAATTAAAATAATTAAAAATATTTAAAATTTTATTAAAAGTTAAATTTTTACATCTTAAATAAATAAAAAAGCAACAATAAAACATTGATGATTCACTTTGAATTCACATTTTATTGTAGACAAATGTTTTTGAATTTCGGTTTAGAAATGAAATAAATGGTTTTATTGGAGGTTGACCTGCAGAGCAAAAAATTTTGCTGGCTTATTTTCTGCCGCCTATAGACATTCCACTATTCCTCGCATTGCATGATGGTCGTGGAAAATGTGGAAAAAGAACTTGTAATAAAAACAAAATAATATATATTTTTCTTATTTATTTATATTTTTATTTTCTATAAAAACAAATAAATATTATTTAAATACATTTTTACATTGGAGGTTGACCTGCAGAGCAAAAAATTCTGCTGGTTTATTTTCAGGGAAATAAAAAGCGACAAAATGCTGTCCAGGCTTATAAGATGGATCAGTGATGGCTATGTAAAATGATGGTTTTGAAACGGGTATCTTGGATAATTTATTACTCGCAAAAACTCCTTTAAATTTGTATTTTGTATAATTATTTGAACTTAAAGTATTTATAATATTTATTGAGTTCATAGCGTTTGAATTATAGTGCAAGACTTATCAATTTCTATTATACTGTCAAATTCACAATATACTAAGCAGGTAATTGCCTCCGTAATTGGTTTCCCAAGACGTCCTCCTATTCGAATAGCTCCTTGATTTATTAAATTTCCACAATTAGAAGTATTATTGTGATCTGGTGTTAAATCAAAAGCTAGTAAAAAAATCCGCTATCAAAAAGTTCCTTTATAATTTGATGACCTTTATCAAAATGATTGATTCCGGCAACTTGGTTTGGTTTGATAACCAATATTCCTCCATTGTTGTAGTTAAATTCTATTGGCTGTGCTAGAAATTGTACTTCATTAACAACCAAATTAAATCTTTGTAAATTAAAATGTTGAAAGTTGTATGGATTTTTTTTTCTATCTCCAGTATAAGCTTTGCTCGACACCATTCCAAAAATTAAGAAATTTGGTAATTGTCCAAGTATAACATTATCTAGATATAATGAATGGTTTCCTGGATGTATAGTGAAGGTCTTAATTTCTACTCTCTTATATGGGTAAATTGCATTTTTGCTTTGTAATACATTATGATGTGCCATTAATATACTATTATTGATAGTAAGATGATTTATATATAAATTAGCTTCATGTATTCTTAGATGAGATTCATTTTTATTGCCACTTTCTAAAATATAAAATTCTGGTTTCTCCAAATTTAATGTAACCTTAAGATCAACGTTATTAAGCAAGTACTTTCGTTGATTAAATACATCTACATGAAGTTTTCCGAAAAGATCCACCTTTTCCCCATCCTTAAATATTTTTTTTCTTTTATCTAAACCGGGATTTTCTTTATCGATTAATTAATTAATTTTATTCATATCAGTAACCTAATTACACGATTCAAGACGGGTAGATCTAGCATCATTTCCATAATTGGGCAATGTTTCCATATATGCTCTATAGTGATAGTTGTTGTCAAGTTGAGATACACTTTTATTATTAAAATAAACTGTATAATTTCTAAATATGGAATGCAACAAGTTATTAACAACGTCTCCAGTTCCTTTGAACTAGTCTGAGATAAATACTATTAAGATCTCTATATGTTTCACCATTTCCCGATGATACAAATTCAATTGTACTAGAGTTGTCCAATGAAGCAATTGGATTACAACATATTTCTTCTGTTTTAATTACACTAGTTTGAATTGGGGGAGATTCAAATAAATCCAATTCACTTTTCATACATTCTATAAATCCCGACATTTTAAATTTCCAAAAATATCGTTCTAGTTCTTTCCTCTACAACTTTTGAATTTATTATGCGGTTTTCGTTTTAAGCGTTTTAGTATTATATGCTTCCTTTTAGCTTTCTGCATTGTTTTTATTTTTCAATAGTAGCATATCTTTCACAGGTTTTGTTCCGATTTCCTCCAAAATTTCTTTTCCAATGTATAATGACTTATTTTTTAAACAATTTAACCCTGTTCTCAAGAATGGTTTCAGGTATGAAAACAAAGATGAAAACAGTGATTCAATACCACGTCCATATTGCACAAACCTTGGTATATGATATATTTCACCAATATTTTGAACATTATTTTTAGACTGATTATTATAATAATTTGTATACATCACATCCATGGTTATTACAAAAATGATTTAAAATTTTACTAAATATTTATTTTATATATTTTTTAAAGTGTAGAGTACAATAAACTGGTATGAATTCATTCAAACTTATTATTCCCCTTTCATCATTTCGAATCATTATATTATATTATTAATGTTATAAGATTCAATAGGAAAATATTCAATTCTAATAAAATGAATATAATTTTTCAATGTGGATATTGAAAATATTTTCAAACATTTAGTTTTTTTAATTACCTACATGTCGTGGTTTAATTATATCAGTAGAATAATTTGTCATTTTATATGAAAATTTGGTTAAAGATTTGTGCAGATTGTGGTTTGTTGATGTTAATGATGGAATCCTTTTCAACGTTTTCTAATTCATGTCTACTAGTATAAGAATAAAATTCGTTGTCTTTCTTTTCTGTTGCTAAATTTGTTTATGAGGTATCATTCTTTAACTTATTGAAAGGATCTGATTTTTTATCACTTAAATCTTTTTTTTTTTTTCTGTGGATACATTACTTTTTTAAGTATCATTTAATTTATTCAAAAGTTTTGTTTTATTATTAAAACTGGGGTTTGTTATTATAAAATCATTAGAGCTTTCTAGGAGTTCATGAAATTTTAACTAAATGTCTTCATATTCATTATTTGCACTATGCTTTGTTATTTTTGTTTTTCCATGTACTATAGCTTGGAAATTGAAATTTGAAATTGTATTTTGTTTTCTACGTTTAACAATATTTTGATTATTTCTTTCCAGTAATGAAAATAAAATATCTGATAATCCAACTACCCAGTGATCATCCAAATTTAGAGATTGTGTTAGCAAATTTGTAAAAATGTTTGGAGTATTTTTATAAATATCCATTGAATTATTACTTAATAAAGTAACATAAATATTTTCTTCTTGTATACTTGAAGCCATCTCTAAAAAGAATGATTAATATACGAGTAGTAGTTGTTTTTTATACATATATTATTTACTAATATCGTTCTGACGAATCCATTCTTTTCCGAAACCAAGACATTTTACCAATAGTTTTTCTCCTTTTCGCTTTAAAACTTTTTCTACCAAAAAAATTTTTGGTGCTTTTGCTTCTTCATAAAATCCACCTTTAATTATATTTGCATTAAAATCTACAAGTTGATAGGTTATAGGATTGGTTATGTAAATTTTGTTTATCTTAAAAACCTCTGTAGACCAATTTGGTGTATTTCCTTTCTCAAATTGATTTTTATATTTACTAATGCTAACTAAATTATTTATTTTATATTTTCCTCCTTTGAAAACCTTCAAATTACTGTATACAGTATTAAGAAGCTTCTGTTAATTTTTTTTATTAACTGAATTGGGTGTTGTTTTTATAGAACGATGATATGAAGAATTATATTCTTTCAATAATTTATTTAATATATCTATCCATTTATAATTTCCCTGCATACTAAATTGTTTCCACATTTTATTTTTTAAAGTTCTTTTAGAACTATTGTTCTTTTAACTATTGATGCTTTCATACTTGAAAAAGTGTGGTAGTGGTTAATTTTATATTCTTTCATAAGAGTTTTTAAGTAGATATTATAAAATTCTTTTCCTTGATCAGAGTGGATATTTTTTGGAGATTTTCCTTTGTTTAATTTTATAATTTGTTTTAATGCTTTCGAAATTTCTATTCCTGTTTTAGTTTTTAATGGTAATGCGTATGTATACTTTGAAAATACATCAATTACAGTAAGCATATATTTAAAACCTTTATTAAATTTTGCATACGGTATCATTTCTACTAAGTCAATCTGCCATGTATCTAAAATACCCTTTTGAATAAATCGTCGGCGCTGAAAGCTCTTTCTCGCTTGACGATGTAGTTCATCAACAAGGATTCTTTTACTCATATTTATATTTATTAATTTAAATGTCGTCTACTAAAGTGTAAACATGTTTCAACAGTTTATATATCTATTCACTATGATGATTTGTGGTCCCTCTGGTTGTGGGAAATCCACATGTATTATGAATTTGATAAAAAATCAACATTTAATATCGAAAAACATAGATCGTGTTATTTGGTGTTTTGCAGAAAAAAAATTCTCTTCCGAGAATTAACAATATAGAGTTTATACATGGTATTCCAGAGGATTTTGCTACTGCAGGAAATGAATCGGTTTTAATAATATTGGATGATTTAATGCTTGAATCATCTAATAAAAAAGTGTGTGAACTTTTTACTAAGGGATCTCATCATAGAAATTTAGCTGTGATTTTAGTAACACAAAACATTTTTCATAAAGGTGCTTATTCCAGAGATATTTCTTTAAACTCTAAATATATAGTTGTTTAAAAATCCTTTTTCTTTCAAATAATGACGTTTTGTAGTCTATTATTGTTAAATTTTGTATACATGATTTTTTAACTCCTTTAGATTTCTTTACTTCCTCCATGTCAACCGTTTTGAATGAATACATTTTTGATCGAAGTTCCACAAATTCTTTCATAATTTTCCCGCTATTCTTTTATCATGCCTAGAACTTTCTTATTTATTATTGGGAGTTTAAATATGTTATTGGGATGATACTCTGATGTATCAAACCTTAAGGCAATATCTTCACGAATATCACTATAAAAATCATCTGTTTTTATAGTGTATATGAATGAGTCTGTATCCATATAATTCAATGTTAAATTAGACAGAAATTTTGGTTTCATGTATTGATAATGAAAATCATACATTTTCCATTTTGAGAATTCCAGCACAGCAAAGCCTAAATAAATTGGTTTGTTATAAGTTATTTGCATAACCTTTAACTGAATTGCAAACATGTTTTCTGAAAATTGAGTTATACTCGAAAAATTAGGCTTTGAAATTAATGCTCTAGCTATTAAATGATTACGCCTTGTTGTTTCCCAATCTGTAACAATTTTTATATCTTTGCGTTTATGAACATTTTCCATAATTTTTTCCATATACAGAATTATTTAATAATTAAAAAAAAGCTTTTTCAAAAGCATTTTTTGCTCTTGTTCTGTGGTATGTATTCAAATCTATATATGTTTTTAACCATGGAGATTGTCGAAATTGTCGTTACTTAAAAGTTCTAACCTTACGTTAGTTGTTCTTAACATTGCATCCCACGATAAACCTGGAGCAGTATAATATTGTCATGGGTCAAGTTTGTATATACTTTTACAGATACTTCTAAAATTTTGAAAAATATCTGTTAAGAGGAGAACATCTGTTTTTAAATGTAATTTAGTGTAATCTAACAAGTTATTACATTTAAAAGTTGTCCAAAACCGATTTAAGCTTCATCAGTACAATGCGAATTATTTAAAATATTATAAAATTTTTCTTTAGCAGGAAGATTAGTTTCATTAAAGCGCTCCATCGAATCAATATAAGAATAAGGAAATACTCCTTTTCTTCTGAGTAAATCAAATTGTTGTTTTTGATTACAAATTTTATTTAGAATTTGAAAATCACTGTCATTTAAATTTTTGGCTAAAGATTCTAAGCTGGAGGCCATAAAACGAAAAGAGTCTAAAAACCGAATTTCAAATCCCTGATTTTCTTCAACTGTTATAAACTGTGATAACGATATATATAGTTCTTTATTGAGAGGAATTACCTTTATATCTCCCTCAAATTGTGAAAGTTCTTTCATAAATAAGTGACAATCATAAGAGGAAAAATTATGAAAGAATACTGGTATGAATTTGACTATTTTATAGCTAATATTACATGAGCTATGGGCTGCTCCTCTAAATTTGCCAGTTAAATGACAATGATCCCGTACTTTGTCCGCTCCTAAAATTTTACATATGTGACAAATTGTTGAGAGATTATACAAAATTGTTTCACCATTGGAGAGTGCTGTCATTGGTACGACCTTATTTAAATAGTTTCCGTAAATTTCTTTTGCATAATTAATTAAATTTTCTATGAATATTGTAGGAGCATCATTACCAAAATAAATATTAAACTTACCTAAGTTATCATTAAAACTACACTTAATATAATAACTAAAGGCACAAGCTATATGTTTTTGTATATTTACTTGCTTATTATAAATTTTTTCCAAAAATGTCTCAAAATCACCATATACAACGAACGGTACATGTAATTGCTTCTGATAGTTTTTAAAATATAGAATGTTATTATCACCCTCTGGCATTTTCGGTACTACTTTTTTGCAGTTAAGATCATGATCTTGCATTACAAATGTAAACTCGTCCGTGGTGGGAAGTTAAACTTGATCTTACTAATCTGAAATATTTGAATAATAATAATTTAATTTATAAAATACATGGTTAATTTTTTATTTAAATTACCTTCCGATATCTTTAATAAAAACGTAGTGACACCATTCTTCGTCATAAAGAAGAAGATTTATGTGATGATTCTTTACCACAGATGTGAGTTAATATGGTTCAACTATAGTATTACCTTCGCAGCCAAATACATTAATGCTAACATTTTCATTCTTAGTTTCAAATATCTTTATCATTGGAAATTCTAGTTTTTAAAAATTTAGCAATTGATTTTCCACACATATTTTCTCCTCATGTATTTGAATATTTACAAATCCATTACAATTCACAAATCCATTTGTTTCGTTATATAAGAATGAAGCGATGATGCACCACTTGAAACAATATTCATCATCATTTGGATAGTTGAAACAGGCATATTTTTTCTTTATCCAATGTGGTAATGGTATATATTTGTAGCCTCTAATGAAAGAAGCCTTATTTATATTTATTTCCAAATGTTTCATTCGTATTAGGGACCATCCACAATCCCTCTCCTGGAATTCTGAAATTTTTTTTACATATATACGAGTATTGTGCTTTCAAAGATTCTTCAATACTATCACTTATGGTTATAAGTGACATTTTTGTTCTATGCGTTATGGTGGTTAGCATTATTTCATCTTCTATAACTTTAATATATTCGCACTCTACTTCTAAATTGTATTTCAATGCTATGTTTTTATTTATAGCATACTCCAAAATTTCAAAAATATCATGGCTTACATCTTCTAAAAAGTCTTGAGGATGCAGAATTTCCTCTTTTTATTTTCTTTCTTTGAAAGCACTTTTAATACAAGTAAATTTATTAGAAGCGGAAGGCTCACTTCTACCACTGACATGGGATGTGCTGGCATGAGACCTTTCATGTTCCTTTAGATGTTTTTGTTTTGAGAATCATTTCCAGCATTCCGAACAATGAAGGATCTCATGTGCTTCAAGCATCTCTCTTTCCACAAAAATTTATTTGCAATATTTACATTTATAAGAAGGCATATTGTTTAAAATTAACGTGTAATCACTTTTAATTAATGTAAAATTAATATAATATATATAGATATAAATATATATATATATATATATTGATCAAAGGTTTGACATTTTTATACACTTACACATAGATACACACTTATGTATGCATATTCCTACCATGATTACATGTGAACTTTGTATTAATGAGACCTTTTCCACAAAGTGAAATATCATAATCATAAGAGACATTTTATGAAATATCAAAATTTCCATAAAAATAAAGCGAAAGATTTTACAAACTATTTGGGGCCTGCACTCCTTCAGGGGGCGCAACATTGAATTTAGTTCCGGAGTATAAGGAACTAATGGAGCAAGATGAGAATCTTCTACTAAATCTGGATGTCAGAGCATACTCAGTTCCAGAGGAATATAAAAAAATAATGGACGAAGACGAGGATCTTCTTCTCAATTTAGATATACATAGAATAATTTTTAAGTATTATGTAAATAAAATAATAATAAACACTATATAAATTTAATATATTTTTATTAAATAAATAAAAATAAAAAAACTGTTTTATTTATAAAATTTTAGCTATAACTAAGTTCAAATATTTGCAATATTTGCCCATTTGAAGATTGACGACCTTTGTAAATAATAGTCCATTTTTTATCATTCAATTGCGTTAAATAGGGATCTTCCTTGTTTAAAAATTTTACGAATCGTTGCGGAAGATAAAACCATTTATTGTTATTTAAATATGTGATAACTTTTGATCCATATTGTGTTTCTTTCCACTCAAATTTTAAAATTTTGAATGACTGATGTAAGGGAATATCATACATTTTTGTATACTCCGCCTTAATACCAAGAGCCAATTTAATAATCATACATCTAAAAAATAAAAATAAGACATTTATAAATACATGAAAAAATGCATTTTCCAAGGGTGATAGCTTACCATTCTGTTAACTATACTTTGAAGTAATCCTCAGATCAATGGTAACAAATATGATTTGATTCCTCTTTTTATACAAATTTAAAAAAAATACTCTTTTATACTTAAATAAGTAAATTGAATACTTTGAGTATTTATCTTTAATATTTCAAATAGAGAAAAATATTAATGTAGGTTTCATATAGAAATATTGAGTTATATACTAATTATGTAAATAAAATATACTCCCTCTTAATCCGTTATTAGAATATTCAAAATTAATCATGACCATATTCTACAACATAAAATATATCTTCATTGATGTCAAAGAACCTTACACAAAGTTATTTTTTTCCATATAAACAAAACAATTCTCAAGTTTATTTTCAACCTTACAAAAACAAAAATAACCATATAAAAATATGTAGATGAATAAACCAAAAATACTCAAACACTATTGTCATTAGTTTTTTTTAGTTTCAGTAGAAGTTTCGGACACTGACTCTGACCTTTTAAGAATTCACGATGACATAATTGCTCAGGAGGGACTGTTATTGAATGAACTAGCTGAAACAGCCGATCTCTTGGGCTCACCTGGAGACTCTCTCCGGGGGACGGGCACTACGGAGAAATTGGAGGATCTCTCTCTTGGTTCTGATGAGGAACACGAAATCACTATGATTTCAGTTCCTCCAGCATCCGAGGTGTCATCCGCACGGGATGGCGGACAGCAAAGAATGGCGTCAGAGCCTCCTTAATCTATCTTAACAAGATGGCCAAGAGGGATCTGTCGTCAGTCAGTGGTAGGGATAAATACGTTGTCAAGAGGCATAGGAAGAGTGTAATTAGATTCGAAAAAAATCTATGGCTCGACCTCCGCTATCTTGGGAATTTCTTATCCCGAGGGACTAAATGCGATATTTGACACCGTTCCGCACAGGAACCGTGTCAGGGGTCGCACTGAAGTCTAAGAATAATGACAATGATAGCTGCCGACTAAATAAACCTATCACATCTTCGGAACGATCGGTTCAAACTGGGAAGCTGTATATCATTGCTAAACAGGGGGCTGATTGTAAACCATCCGGAAACTCTGGTGAAACAATTTCTAAAGGCGCCAGGCCTGGAGACGACCAACCCTCTACAAGCAAGAAGGGTGCGGCAAACAATACTCCCAGCTCTCTTAAAGGTCTTCAAAAGAAGATGATAAAGAATGCTGGAAGTAGAGCTGGTTATAAGCCATCTCACTTAAGGATCAACGTAAGGAGGTCGTTAAGAGAGCTAAGTCTGGCGATGACCAACAGGCTCATCGAGTGTCCTTCAAAGGCGCGGACTGGTCAAAGGGAGTCAAAACTGCCAATTGTGGTACTGAGATCTCGCTTGAATTTCTCAAGGCCACGATTGCCAAGTGTGGCAACCTTTGTCCAGAGGCGAAACTGGATGTGATACTCGCATCTGAGTTGCCCCTGAGACCGGTAGTGACAGTGTGGATTCCACCACCCATAAAACCGGTGGAAACTATACTGACAGTGTTGGTCAACCCGAACGAGGGTCTGGATACAAGTCAGTGGAAGTTGTTAGCTTCTCTGACTTTATCAGGTTCCGGTATCCGAAATCTGACAGTACCAACAAGGCTGCAAGTGGTGCAAATTAACTTGCATCACTGTGAAGCAGCTTCAATCGAATTATCAATGAACCTTATTGACTCCAAAATGGATGTGGCCTTAATCCAAGAGCCCTGGATCAACAACACTAGGGTATGTGGATTAAGTGACAAAGGGTATACACTTTTTGTACCATCCACTGAGGATAAGGTAAGAACGTGTTTACTAGCTAGGAATGAGTTAAATTTTATAAATTTTCATTCTTTCAGCAATGGAGACCTTACGGTCGTGAAAAGATAGAATAGAGACGGGAGGAAACTCATACTCGCCTCCGTTTATATGCCCTACGGGTGATATGGTATGCAAACTAACGGAGTACGCAAAGAGAAGAGGCGTATATTTGGTACTCTGTTGCGATGCTAACGCACATCACTGCCAGTGGGGCAGCGCTGATATCAATGAGAGAGGTGAGTCAGTCTATAACTAAGTAGGCAGAAATGGTTAGGCAGTCGATTCGTTGACGAATTGGACAGTATATCGATGATAGATTAATAGGATTTGTCATGGGAACAGGCTGGCTAAGAGGGGGTCGTTGGCTTAGAGCGAACGATTTAGGTCGGTAGCACTTTTCCTTTCCAGGTTTTTCTATTCTTTTCTTGATCTCAGCGTTTCTCTATTATTTTCCTTTCCCGGTCTTCTCTATAATTTCTTCTACAAATTCTCTCTATTTTCTCTACGAAGGGACTCACAATGGACCTCTAGGTCTCCGAGTGGATGCACAAGCACTCTTCTGAGTACTCTGCAACCCTTCTCTACCTAACTACCTATCAGTTTTTAATTTCGTCTCAATTAAAAGTGCAAAAAAAAAAAATAAATAAAAAATTGTCTCCCCTGTTATATTGTTTGTATGTACTTTTAACATAATTACATACACACATATTATTATACAAAATAAATACATTGGTTTTCAATTTCATAAAATTTAAAACAATTTTTCCTCCTATTAATGCATATAAAAGAAAAAATTACAAAAACAAATTCATTGGTTTTCAATTTCATACAAACAATTTGTTCTTCAAAATTGCTCTTACTCCTCATTAAAAACAAAAACAACTATTGCCTTCCCATTTCCCTACTACTGGTGACCAAGTGCTATCAGTTTCTGAAAAATTCCATGTATGGTATGGTATGGTATGGTCGTATTGTCAAATACCATAATCGATGGAAATCCATGCGTAGCAAAAATATCAAACAGAAGATTTATTGAAGTTTGCGATGTAGGAGCGTCTCGTATGATACGAACCTCTGCCCATTTGGATTTTGCATCCACGACAATTAAGAAAATCTTGAAAAGGGCCCGCGTAATCAATGTGTATACGTTCCCAGTTTTCGGCTGGTTCCCGCCATTGGTGAAGTGGGGCCTTTGCAGGTTTAGATTGGGCTTGAACGCATGGTTAGCACTACCTCACCATCCTCTCTATATAACGATTTATTCCTTCCCAGTAGCAATATCTTCTGGCGAGTTGTCAGGATGTGTGATGAAGTTCTTGTAAAATTTGAGATTGAAGACTTTTTGGTACTAATACTTGCTGACCTCTGAAGATTATGCCATTATTGAGGGTATAAACCTCTTCACTTTCACCACATTTCTGTAAATTTAACAAAATTTTTTAAAGATCTGGATCTTTTGTCGTTTCCGTTGCTAAAATTTCAGCATTTACGTATTCATTTGAAATTTCGAAAACAGATACGGAGCATAATTCGTTCACTTTTTCATTTATCATTTTATCTGTAGATGGTTTTTCCAATATTTTTGTAGCGCGCGATAAACAGTCAATGATCCCTTTTTGTAATTTATCTCGTAATCGAAGCTCGATAGAAATTCGGCCCAAAAGGGCGTCATATTCATTGGGTACCACGTACATTTCTTCTTCTGACCCACGATTGTTGTGTTCAACTTCTACTTTTACCTTACCATTCGGAATAACAATATTTTTGGTGTACGATCTAAAAGCGATAGACAAGGGTTGAAGTTGGGTGTTGAGTTTAAGCTGTTGAAATTGATTCCTTGGAATTAACATAAATTAAAAAAAATTTATTTGAACGGTTACGTAATACTTTGCCGCATCATTTTGCCCAGTGCAATACTGACTATTGTAAATAACGACAATTTGATTTATGTCATATATTTGGTGTACTTCATCGTCATAGTCATTGTTTCCGGACGTTTGGCTTTTGTGTTTGAATTCATTAAAGTTTTTAAATATAGCTGCTGAACGTGGCCTGTTTTACCACACGACCTACATTTGAGGTTATGGCGGTTGGTGCGACATTCATTTGTCTAATGGTTATCTCTTCCGCATCTGATACATACACTTTCAACACCTAGTTAGCTAAAGTTTACCTTTGACTTTTGACGTGAACGAGGTCTTGATGACGAACGCTGTCTGGAACGATTTCTACGACGATTTGAGCCGGCAGGCTTTGTATGTAATTTGTTGACATCATTCATTTTGTTGCTTTGAAGTCAGCTCACGGCTATCAATCTTGGACGCTTCCAAAGTCAACGCTTTTTCTACAATTTTTTCAAAATCGGACTCCTCAGGCTGAAGGAGGTGTTCCCATATTGTGATATCTTTGATTCCTCGAATAAATTGTGCGCGCACAAATATATTAGAAATATCAGCATGAAATGCGCAAGACGAAACAAAATCACAATCGCTGATATCACGTAGGAGTTGAGCCACATAATTAGCTAATGTTTGGTCTTCACTTTTATATGTTGACAGAAAACGATGCTAGATGACTAATATATTTTTCTTAGGGCACAAGTGAGTCTATAGTTTTTTTCACCAAATCAAAGTACGGAATAAAATGTAATATTCTTGGGGACCACCACCGATTCCAATAGTTTAAAATGTGTTACTCCTATAGAATTTTACAGCATTTGATGGCATAATGTACTATTTGTCATTGCACCCTTCATTTTTAAATAATTTTCGAATCTTTGATGATACAATCTAAAATTTTCTTTACTTTCGTCGAAATTCTCGAATGGCGGTAATTGCACCTGTAATGGCAGCTGCTGCTGTTGTTGTTGTACCTGTTAGTTCATAGAATTTGCATTTAATTGTTGCAGTAACTCACGTTGGGAAGCAGTTAAACTTCTAACAATTGTTTAAATTGTTCAGCGTTCATGGTGCTGTATCTATTATTTTCATTTGAAATTTGTTAATTTTTTCACTCGTCGCCACTTTGTTATGTTCTTTAGATGTAAAAAGCGGTATAGATATTTGAAGAAATTAAACACGCGTTGCAAATTTTATGTATTATTTATTTCATAGTAACTTACGAACGAACTGTATAAGGAATTTGACAATTCGACAGAATAAATTAATATTGTTGCCAAATTGTTATAATACAAAATGGGACATAACAAATACATTGTCTGATTTTGTTAGGTAAGCTCATATATAGTTAATTAAAACTGATTGAAGTATATTTTTAATATTCTAATAGCAAAAGTACAGTACAGTTTTATGTAAGTAGAAACAACATTGCCAAATTTTATGAGAATCAGTCCATAATTTACCATAGCTCACATATAAACTCACTTCCAGGAATCGCCTTAAAGCGTATAAAATCATCTAGATGTTAGTACTCGTATCAACGCATTAGTCCATATTTGTATATTTTATTTTACATTTAGTAAAATTAGCCACATGTGTAATATAAGTCCCCTTCCCAAATTTTTATGCTGGTACACAATGGTGTAGGGTATCATATAGTCGGTCTTGATGGACTATATCTTTCTTTCTCGTTTTTATTTTATTTTACAGGATTTACAATAAATATTGTTTTGGCAAGACCTTTTACAGATAACTAAATTATAAGAAAAAATTTAACACTGTTCTCATATGATACATTTCATTTCAAGAATTTTACAAGTTATATTCGATTTTTGTTAAATATTTGCGATATTATACATTTTGTTTAATAAGATTTATTATCAGTGTTGCCAAAACCTAATTTGGAAAAAGTGTTGAAATTTTCAAAGAAAAATAATTTTTTTTTTATTATTGACTTTATTGAAACCTTTATAAAATAATAATTACATTTTTATGAGGATTTATTTAAAAGTGTTACAACAATTAACATCTAAATATTTAAATAAGGGAACTGCTAATATCACAGTATTAAGGAAAAGTTGTCAAAAAAAAAAAAAAAAAAAAAAACATTGTACATTAAACGTTATAAGAAATTTTAAAAACAACCATCAATTATTGCTCTTTAAGTAAAAAAAGAGTCTTAGTGATTGTTAAGCAAATTTCTTATCATTTCATATGTAGACATTCTGCATTTTTAATTATATGACAGAGTCAGTTCCCTTGCAAATGAATTACACATTTTATGGTAAAAGTTTCTATGCAGTAGATCAGTAGAATATCTGAGGTGTAGGTTATGAATTATTTACAGATTTTTATTTTATATTATCTCTAATTTTCTTGTATAAGTTTTAGCAGCTTTAATAAATACATTTTGTAAATAAGGATTTTGTTTTTTAAATTAAGTTTAGATCTTCTGTTGAGTAAGGGATAAAGTAAACGTCCTCATCTGATTGCTTTATCACAAATTATAGTTTTTTATCTAAGATAATTCCTAGATATTTGATACTATTCTGAAGAGGAATAAAAACTCCGCCAGGAATATAAATGTTTCGTAGAAATACGTTTCTGTGATCTATTATATGGAAATATAATAGCTTGTGCTTTACTACCATCAACTTTTATCTTTCACTTATCAAAGTATTTTTTGGTAGATTTTAAACTAACTTCCATTTTTCGACACCTTACCGCGACAAATAAAAACACTGTCGTCAGCGTAAAAAGCTACTTCGTGATAATACCGATCCTTGCGGCAGACCCGCAGGGATTTGTCTATCCTAGATAGCTTGTCATCTATAGATACAACAAATGAGCGTTGTTCTAAAAAAACTCTTTGTTATCTTTTGCAGGTATGCTGGATAATTGAAGGAGTTTAGTTTAAAAACCAGGCCTTCATGCAATATTGAATCGAAGGCTTTTTCAATATCATGAAGAATATCTCCAGTGCTCTTACGATTTCTTTTGTTTGCTCCAATAAAATTAACGACTCTTTTTAGTTGATGTACTGTGGAGTGCTCTTTGCGGAATTCAAATTTTAGAGGGTAATATTATTTTGGTTGGAAAAGCCTAAAATTCTCTCATTAATTGTTCTTTCAAATACTTTATCCAATAGGCTTAGGATGTTGATTGGTCTATAGCTGGACGGTAGTATATAATCCTTTTCCGGGTTAGGAATTGGGATAACTTTTGCCTTCTTAAAAATCGTTGGAAAATAGACTTCTATTAAACAAGATTTGAAAAGTTTTTTTAGAGTTTCAAAAAAGCAAGCGGGCATCTTTTTGAAGATAATGCTATTAATGCCATATAAACCGGGGCTATATTATTTTTCAATAAAAGTACAAACGATTTAATCTCATCTGTTTACGCGCATAGTGTAAACAGCTACTAATTATTGTTCAGTGGCTGTTTTCTATGTTTTTTTTTTTTATTTGACATTTTCCCATTTTGTTTTTATACATAATTTTTTGTATCACTTACTTTTGTAAACCCCGAGCGTACGGTACGTACAAATTAAGAAAAAAAAAAACCCCGAGCTAAATAAAAACCCCAAAAAAAAATTCTAATACCCGTTTTTTATTGTCTATATATATTTTCTATAAAAATATTTCAAGCAAAACATTTTTTGGTCCTTAACCGGATATTTAAGAAACCCCCGCGAACTTGAAATATTTTTAAGAAAATATTTTATTTTCAGAACCCTCCTGTTGGAAACCCGCACTCCCTTTTTTTTTTTGGATAAATCCTGCTTTGTTTTTTTATTTTTTTAAACCCTCCCTCAAACAATTAAAAAGGTAAGTTGTTTGAATTTAAAAGTGAGAAAAAAAAACAAAAGAAATACAAGTGAAAAAAAAGACAGAAACCAACAAACAAGATCAGTGCTAGAAACACAAATTGCCGTCGGCAAAACACGGTTGAGTTAAAAGTGACAAAAACCCCTTTGTTATTTTTATATTTTACCCCAAAGTGTTTTTTTTTTATTCGCGTGTGCTTTTCTTTTTTTTAACAGTGATAAAATAAAGATCTTAATCCCTAATTTTTCATTTTTTTGCTTTAATTTTATTTTATTAAAAAGTAATCTTTTATTTTATTATTGTTGTTTTCTTTTTTGGATCCCAATTTTATTTATTCTCTGTTAACTCCTCTGTTAACAAAAGCTTTTGTTTATTACAATTTAACTCAACTGTGCTAGTTTAAAGAACATAGCACAAAAGAGAATAAATAAAACAAAATTTTACTCGTTAGTTTTTTTGTAAACAAAAACAGACAGACACGCGAAGAATTAATAAATAATATTTCTTGTGTTCATAGTGTTTTGATAATAATAAACAAACAAAAAATATTGTGTGTCGTTTCTAGTGACTGAGAGTGTTTTGTATTTTAATAAAAACAAAAACACAGTTTATTACTCCCTCTTGTTGGTTGTTTCTTCTTGTGTTTCTCTTGTTACACATTACCATAACACTAGTGCAGTATAATTTTGATAAACGAATAAACCGGTTACTATTAAATTTTATTTGATAAAGTGCATTTTTACTCAGTTTTTTACATAATTTTAACTCATTTGTGAAAAAATTTGTGCACTTTATTAATTTAATATTGTTTTTACCCGGGATAAAGTAAATTTGAAGAATAATTTATATATTTTTTGACAAAAATTAATTTATTCGTTTACCCGAAAGTGAGTAACCGTGTTTATTTATTATCTGTGCTAGTGTATTTATTATTTTTATACCATTTGTAACTGCGAAAGTGATTTTATAATTAATTTGTTTTAAAATATTTTTTACCCAAAATTTTTACGAAAATTGTAATTAAACCCCTTAGAATTTGAATATTTGTTCTGAATTAGTGAACAAAGTATAAAATCGCTTTCGCTATTATTATTTTACCCTTATCTTTTTTAAATTAAACTCTACTTTTTTATATCCACCCTTTTTTGATATTTACCCTTTATTTTTTTGAAACATTTACTCTATTTTTTTTTAATTTTATACAACTTTGTTGAACATTTATTGACCTTTTTCGAATTTTTCCCCGTTTTTTGCAAAATTTATTTTTTGTTTTTATTATTTTTACCCCTTTTATATAAATTCTCAGTTTTAACGTGATAATTTTCAAGCTTTTTTTCAATTAATTTTGAAATAATACTTTTTATTAAAAAAAGAAAAAGCTAATTTACCCCTTTTTTTGAACGACTAGTTCGATTTTTAGTTTTTACACATTTTTATTTGCTTTTTTTCAAAATTACTCAATACAAATTAAGATCAAAAATGGATCTATCAGCTTTGATTCGTAATACAGATCGTTTAGCAGATTTTGAGGCTTATGTTGCCATTATACCCGCTTCTGAACACAGAATAGGTTCGTTAGTTAGTCATGAAAAGGAACTTAACCGTTTATGGGAAGCTGTTAGGTCAACATACGACACTTTGTTGATTGAGGCTGAACAAAAGAAAGGCCCGCAAATTGTCGAGGTTAAGTCCCGATATATGGGCTCTTATAGTACATATACCCGTGGTATATCATTAATTACGGCCCATATGGACCGATTAAGATCGGCCGCTCAGGCTGAAAAGTTAATGGAAACATCAATACCCATTATGAATTTACCCCCTTGTGATACCCCTATTTTCTATGGTGACTATAAGAGCTGGCCCTCTTTCCGAGACATGTTCTCTGCGTTGTATGACAATAACCCCCGACTAACACCAGTTCAAAAACTATATTATTTGTTACAAAAAACTGGCAAAGATGCCCATGATGTCATACAAACCGTCCCGTTAACTAACGATGGCTATGCAATTGCATGGAAAAAGTTGGTTGACACGTTTGAGAACAAAGGGGCCCTAATTAATGAACAGCTTCGTACTCTTTTAAGTATTAAACCCCTATCCCAAGAAAATGGTCCAAGTATAAAAAATCTACAGCGGACTATTAATGATTGTATTACGAATCTTTCATTGCTTGAAGTAACCCCAGAAGTTTTTTATCACGTAATGTTAGTATATATTTGTGCTAAAAAGTTACCTGAAAACACTCTGAGTCTTTGGGAACAGTCAAAGAAACTTTGTACGAAAACTCCTAAATGGGAAAATATGGACGCATTTCTGACTGCTCATTTCAAGACTCTTGAATCGATTTCAGACATAAGGCAGTCTCAATCGCAATCCGTTCAAAACCCGAACAAAAATTTAAGTACTGCAAACCCCCGTAAAAATCCCAATTTTAATGTCTCGAAAAAATCTTCAAATGATTCAAGGAAAGTCCAAAGTTTCGCTACAAAAACTGTTTCCACCCCAACAACTTGTCATTGTTTTATGTGTCAAGGATCACACCCCCTAAGACTTTGTCCTTCCTTTTTGAGTCAAAGTGTTGATGAGAGAATGTCGACCGTTAAAAAACTTAAATGTTGCACAAATTGCCTTGCGACCTCTCATGAATATAAGAACTGTAAAAGTATTTATGTTTGTTCCCTTTGTAAACAGAGACATCGCTCCTTGTTACATAGAGATGTAAGGCTACAGGGACACATTCCCAGTGTAGTTTCATCCCAACTACCTTTAACTACTGGTTCTGCTATTACCCAGCAGACCACTCAGAGTATAAACCCAGCAAACAATCAAATACAAACCCCTCTTAATTATAACCCTTCAACTTCTACAGCCGCTCAAAATACCCATACTTATTCAGCACATCTGAACCAAAACCCCCATTCTACAGTCCTCTTAGGCTCGACTATATGTATAGTCCACATTAAAGATATCAGATGTGCTGCTCGAGCGCTGGTTGACCCCGGCTCGCAAGGTACCTTTATTTCAAGGAGGTTACAAAGGAAACTTGCAATTCCTGGCATGATGGATTGTTATGCTGGAAAAGCTTCAACCATGTGTGTTGTAACTGTCGGATCTCCGATCGACCCCAATTTTAAACTGAAAATTTGCGCATATGTTGTTGATAAAATTACCGGTCGGTTGCCCTTGTGTTCTCTTACTGATATTGTAACCTCAAATTTCCCCGATATTACAATGACCGATGTTATGTGTACCCATATGGATATTCTTTTCGGAGGAAATGTTTATCCAAAAATTTTAACTAAGGATGTTAAAATACATCCAAATGGCAACCTGATCGCCCAGAGAACAGTTTTCGGTTGGATAGTAACTGGTGAAGTTCTTCAATCTGAACCTCTACACTCTGTTGCAAACTTTTGCTCCCAAACTGATTTAAATAATCAACTTTCTCGGTTTTGGGAACTAGAAGAAGTTCCACTAGCCACCCGTTTTTCAGAAGCCGACGAATATTGCGAAGAACTTTATCGGTCCACCACATATCGAAACCCCGATGGTCGCTATGTAGTTTCACTCCCCTTTCGTCCAGAATTTCTTAATGAGTTAACTTTAGGAGATTCTCGATATAGCGCCCTGTCTCAATTCAAAAGAAATGAAACCCGTCTTTTAAAGAACCCTGAATTAAAAGCACATTACGATAGCGTGATTAATGAATATTTTGAATTGGGACATATTAGAGCTGTTGAACTCCCGAGTGTAAATGCGACCACATATTATTTACCCCATCACGCCGTATTTAAACCCGATAGCATCTAAACTAAACTAAACTAAACTGAGAGTAATATTTAATGCTTCAAACCCCTCTTCTAATGGCGTGAGCTTGAATAATATTTTATACCCCGGGCCTGTTTTGCAGGCAGACCTTACGGTACTAATTCTAAAATGGGGACTTTTCAATATGTCTTTAATGCGGACATTGAAAAGATGTATCGCCAAATATTGATTCATCCGAATCAAACCCAATTCCAACGAATATTGTACCGGGAAAACCCCGAAGTTGACGTAAAGGACTATGAGTTAAATACGGTCACGTTCGGAGTGAACTGTGCACCTTATTTAGCGATTCGAACTCTCATACAATTGGCAAACGATTGTGAACCCCGAAGTCCTGCGGCATCTGAAATTTTGAAAACCCAAATTTATGTCGATGATGTACTTGCTGGCTCTCATGAGCTAGAACAGGCTTTTAGGAGACGGGTTCAACTCTCATTTTGAGAAAATGGACAGCTAATCATATTCGTCTCCTAGAAGATTTATCTGCTTGATGCAGACTTCTTAAAAATTTCAGATGCTAGCAATACGAAAACTTTAGGCATGCGATGGAATGCAAATAATGATTGCTTTTATTTTAGACTAGTTTCGCAGCCTCGTAGAAATACAATTACAAAACGTGTTGTCTTGTCAGAAATTGCTAAGCTTTTCGATCCAGCAGGTTGGCTATCCCCAAAGATAATTGACAAGACTTTTTGGGATGATAATTTAAAACCCTTAACCCTAATTCAGTGGCAAACCTTTTTAAATGATTACCCCAATATCGAGAAATTAATATTCCAAGATGGGTTAATTTTCACCCCGATTCCGATATTGAACTTCACGCATTTGTGATGCATCAGAAAAAACTTATGGTACAGTGCTTTATCTACGAAATGCATCAACAAATAATATCTCGGCGCACTTACTCGCGTCCAAAACGAAAGTAGCTCCCGTAAAGTGTGAAACATTACCCCGTTTAGAACTTTGTGGAGCGGCTTTGATGGCAAAAATGGTAGAATCTTTGAGTAGTCAATTAAATCTAGACAAGAGAAAGATTTTTCTGTGAACTGATTCTACCATAGTTTTATCTTGGCTTAAAAAACCCCCATGTCATTGGCCCACTTTCGTCAAAAATAGAGTTGCGTTAATTTTGAAGAAGGTTGGTAACGAAAATTGGTTTCATGTTGACTCCAAAGATAACCCCGCCGATCTCGCAAGTCGCGGAGCTCTAGCTCGTGACTTAATTGAAAATTCCTTGTGGTGGCATGGTCCTTCGTGGCTAACGAAACCTCAAGAATATTGGCCCCAGTATTCTGTTACCGATCATCAACATTTAGAAGATCAATCATTTTTGGTTCAGACAAAACCCTCTTATGACATACTTGAGCGCTTTTCAGATTTACCCCGAGCAATGCGAATTATTTCGTATTGGTTCAGGTGTTTAACATATTTGAAAACTCGAAAATGTTTGTACAACACCTTAGATTTAACCCAAAAAGAAATGAATTTTACTCGTGATCGATTAGTGCTCGTATGTCAACAGAATTCTATTTCGAAATATAATATTCTTTCAAAAGGTACCCCTTTACCGGCAAAAAGTAATTTGCTCACACTGAACCCCTTTATCGACTCAAATGGTTTCGTAAGAATCAATGGTCGATTAGTCAGATCATCTGGCTTGACATATGATGAGCGATACCCAAGGATTTTGCCTTATTCGGCACGTTTTACCCGTTTGTATGTGGAACATGTCCACAAATGTTCCGCCCATGGCGGACATTCTCTAATGCTCCGATTAATTAGAAGTGAGTTTTGGGTCCCGAAATTAAAGAACTTAATTCGTACTGTGATTCATAATTGCAAGGAATGTACAATTTACAGAAAAAAATCCTGTCAGCAGATAATGGCTGCATTACCCCCTGAACGAGCGTCTTTTTCGAGACCGTTTACCCACACCGGCTTAGATTTCGCTGGTCCATTCGATATTAAGTCTTACATTGGTAGGGCTTGTCGAATTACTAAGGGCTATGTCCTTGTGTTTGTTTGTTTTGCAACAAAGGCAATTCATTTAGAGGCGACCGGTGATATATCGACGGAAACATTCCTTGCTGCATTCTCCCGATTTTTCTCCCGATGAGGCTGTACTTCACATTTGTACTCGGATAATGGTACTGCCTTTGTAGGTGCGGCTAATATCCTAGAAACATACCGCAAACATTTTTTACCCGATTTAAGAAGGAAAGTCTTAGTACGAAATAGTTTTCAACCCATTGAATGGCATTTTATAGCCCCTGGAGCACCTCGTATGGGCGGCTTATGGGAAGCTGGCGTAAAGAGTGTTAAAACTCATTACCTTTGAGGAATTTACGACAATGTTGACTCGAATAGAAGCATGCCTGAATTCAAGACCCTTAACTGCTACAAGTGAAGATCCCAATGATTTAATTCCTTTAACCCCAGGCCATTTCCTTATTGGAGCACCTCTTCTTTCACCCCCTGAACCCGATCATTCTGATCTTTCTTTGAGTGTAGCCAACAGGTGGCAAAAACTCAAGGTGCTTCATCATCAGTTTGCTCAGCGATGGAAAGAGGAATACCTCAAAGAACTCCATCGTCGTGTAAAATAGAAATATCCAGAAAGGGACTTCCAAGTAGGAGATTTAGTTGTTGTTCGTCAGGATAATTTACCCCCCAATGAGTGGCGTCTAGGTCGAATAGTGAAGACCCATGTCGGACAGGACTCTAAAGTCCGCTCAGCGGACGTGAGAACAGCTTCTGGCATTTTCACCCGCCCAATAGTGAAGCTTGTTCTCTTACCCAAAGATACAAACTAATTCTCCCCTTTTTTCTTTCTTTTTTTTTCAACCCCAAACGCCGGAGAAATAAAAAGCGGCGCACCACCAAAAACAACACCGATGTTGGCCCCACCAGAATCAACGGCAGGTCTATAAGCCACAACAGCAGCTTCATCATCAGCAGCAGCAGTACCCGCAACCATAGCAGCAGCTCTACCCACAACATGAGTACCTCCAATTACAGTATCCGGCCGCCATAGTGTTAGTTATTACCTGCGTTATCTTTAGCGTTCCTTGTTGCAGCACTGCAAGGGGGGCGGGATGTTTACGCGCATAGTGTAAACAGCTACTAATTATTGTTCAGTGGCTGTTTTCTATGTTTTTTATTTTTTTTTTATTTGACATTTTCCCATTTTGTTGTTATACATAATTTTTTGTATCACTTACTTTTGTAAACCCCGAGCGTACGTACAAATTAAGAAAAAAAACCCGAGCTAAATAAAAACCTCAAGAAAAAATTCTAATACCCGTTTTTCTTTTTCTATATATATTTTCTATAAAAATATTTCAAGAAAAACATCATCTACATTGGTAAGCTCTGAGATAGCTGTGTCCATAGGTGAATAATTATTTAAAGTAATGGTGTGTAAATTACCAAATACGTCTGCTATTGAATTAGCCTTTTCAGTGCCAGTTTTTAAAACTTCACCATTTACATGAAAATCAGTAAATGATTTATTGCTGTTTTAAAAGACTTTTGTTGTACTTTCCAAAATTTTGTAATTAAACTTGTATTCACATGAGCATTGTGAAGGCAAGTTGAATTATATGACATGTTGAAGCATCATAATCAATACGCGTAGCTTGTCATACTTATTCTGACATCTTTGCAAAGCATCTACAGCATTATAAAATATTTGCAGAAGTCTTTCGTTTGAAATGTGATCGTTATTATCAGTTCTTACGCTGGTCGCCCTAGTTTTTGATGTCGGATATCTAAATATTCTGGACGACTTGAGCACTTTGGGTCATCAGCTCTATGGTTAACGTCATTTAAGTTTTTTTTTTTTTCAGTTGCAGCACTTTTAAATTACACTACCATAAAAATTATCTTTGTTAAGTAAACTGCATAATCGTGATTTTCATAGCATGTTGAACACACTACGATACGATTACAATTTTTAGCACCATGTCCATACTTAGCACAATTGAAGTATTGAGTGGGACCTTTGTTGCCCTTTAAAAGTTTTCTTCAATACAGATATATTACAAAAATACCTAAATTTCATAACCTCACGTTTTGTAACATGTTGACGATCAAACTCGATAATATAGCGCGCGTCATTTACACTAGATTTGTTTCTAGCTCCTTTAAGCTTACAGGTTTTATTGAGCGAGCTGATAAATCCGATTGTGTTTGTATCCAGTTTTGGTAAGTGAAATAAAACCATTTTAATTTTTTTTTGCATCCTTCAACTCATGCGTATGGAATTGGAATTTTTTGTCCTTTAGAACACTCAAAGCTGGATAACATCTTCGTACCAATGGTCATTCGTTTATATGTATACTTGTCGCCAATCAATCCAATCACACTTGAAAAACTATGTGTAGAATCCACAATTATAGGAGGAATATATATATATATATATATATATATATATATATATATATATATATATATATATACATATATATATATATATATATATATATATACATATATATATATATATATACATATATATATATATATATATATATATATATATTTCATTTCGTGTCATTGTTTTCATATACTTTTTAATGGATACTGCAATATATTTGTATACGGACAGTGTTGCCATTTCAGAACTTTCAGTATAGATTTAAAAAGGTTAAACTGGATTGAAAATTTCTATTTCTTTTTGACACTTTTCACAGTATATAATTCAATAAAATTTTGATTTCCGTAGTAAATATAACGGTATTAGTTATAATGCACACCATAGGTAGTAAGGATATTAATAAAGGAGGTAAGTTAATTTTTGATTTCATTATCGCAGCAAATAGCCTTTTAGTCTGTAATAGGGGGAATACTCCTACGATCAGAACGAAGGATAGCACTGCGGCAGAATAACCTTCAGTCTGAACTTTCTATGTTTGGAGAGGAAATCTTATAGGAACCCTAGACGGACGAATTGGGGCGCCTTCGAGGGTGTTTTGAGTTCGAGACTATCCGACACTTCTAGAGAGATTACATCGAAGGATAGTTTAGACACGATGGTGGAGAATATTACGGAATCAATTATCAAAGGCTATGAGTTTTTCTGTACGGTGGAATATCCGGGTAAAAGAAAGCAACCGATCTGATGGTCGAAGGAGTTAAACGTTCAACGGACCACCGTCGGTAGGCTCTCTATATATAGAACTGGTAAAGCTGAAGATTGGAGCACCTACAGGGTGAATTTTAATAAGTACAAAAAAGACATTAGACGAGTTAAAAGGTCTTCGTAGACTAGGTTCAGTGAGACCATCGACTCTGTGAATAAACTATCTCCATTCAGGGAGATACTGTCGAAGGATCCTAGTGTTCCGGACGTATTCAGAGATTAGATCGGTCATGGGCAAAGACTAGCTCTGAGTCACTTAATGTGCTTATGGAAACTAATTTTCACGGTTGCATGGACCCGTTGATGGAAGGTACATGTGAGGAAACAAATTTCTGCACAGGGTACGCCATCGGGGTGGATAATACGGTAGTGGGGGACCTGATCACGGTTGAGAAAGTAACACGGGCGGTTAATACATTCCGGCTATGTTACAGAATGCACCGGTTGAGGTTCGTCTACTACTAGCGGATTTATTTACTGAGTGTCTGTTTCATAGACATATACCAAGGAGGTGGAGAGAGGTAAGAGTCATTTTCATACCTAAAGCTGGGACGACATGTCACTCAAAACCCAAGGATTATAGACCTATTAGCCTAGGTTACATAGAACAAGGGCTTCGGCATAGGGAATGTACCCTGGCCTCGTTCTTGGATATTAAGAGTGCGTTCAATAATATTAATAATAATATTAATTGGTGACTAGAGGAACTCCGCAAGGGGAAGTGCTCTCAGACCTGTTGTGGCTATTGGTTGTCAACGTAATTCTGCGTCAGTTTGACATTAGGGGATGAACGAATGTGGCATATACTGATAATGTGGTCATACTGGTGAGAGCGAAATTTCTTCCCACAATCAGTGAGATCATACAGTCTGCGCTGGGTGAGCTGTCCTCCTGAGCCACTGATAAAGGGTTGGAAGTAAATCCTGAAAAAACGGAGCTGGTTCTGTTCACTAGGAAGTACAAGGTTGAAAATTTTAGATTACCAGTACTCAGTGGAATGGAACTGAAATTAACTGACTCAGCGAAATATCTTGGAGTATTTCTCGATAGTAAGCTGACTTGGAAAAGGAATGTTCAAAAGAGACTCAAACGTAACCTTAATGCCTATTACGCCTGTAGGAACTATATGGTAAGAACTGGGGACTCAAGCCGAAAGAAATCAGTTATGGTGAGTATAATCTAAGCTCCATGGGGGCATTAGATTACATGGCCACTGACTTTGGCGTAAATCCTGTTGTGGTGACTTTTGATAAGGAGGTATGGTCCGATACTGAGAGACTGTACAAAGGTTTTGCAGTATTTACTGACGGATCAAAGATGGATATTGGAACTGGTGCGTTTGTCTATATTATGGGTACGGATGTAAAAACTCATTTAGATTCCCTGATGAATACAGCGATTTTTAGGCAGAAATTCTTGGCTCCTTAAAGGTCGCGGAATTGGTCAGACTAAACGTTGTGAGAGATTCTGAGTTTACTCTCTATGTGGACAGCCAGGCGGCTCTGAAGGCCTTGGATACGTATTTGGTAAAATCCAGACTAGTGGCCACCTGCAAGAGGTCACTGAGGGAGCTATTGGAACGTTACGTGGTGAGATTCTGTGGATACCAGGCCATGGCAATATATCTGGCAATGAAATGGCAAGTCGCGGCTCAGCGATGGATGTTTCGGAAAGTGAAACTAATGTGAAACCCAGACTGGGTTTCTTCTTTAGGAAGATCAATGAATGGATCTCCGGTAGAACCAATCAGGCTTTGGGGAGTAAAGTGGACCGTAATGTATCGAGGGTGATATGGCCAAAGCTCAACGGGGCAGACGCAAGTATAAAATGGTTAGGCAGTCAATTTCTCGACGGGTTATGTGATGTTCGGCTTCGTTATGGGAATTGGTTGGCTCACTAACTAACTTTGTCACTATTTTCTTTCTCTTATCACTATTTTCTAAATTTTTCTTCTCTTTCTTCTATATAAAGGGACTCACAATGGACCGATATTGGTCTCTGGGTGGAAATGTGATACAATAAATATCACATCAACCTTCTATACCAATTTATCTATCTATATATCTATCAATCTACGTTTCCAAAATATGATTACTCAAAGAGTTAGAGGGCTTTGCACTCTAACTTTGTAAGATAAAGGAATACAAAAACTCTGATAAAATTGGAAAAAGTAGAAATTTTCCATTGAAATTTAATTATAGATGAGGATTACTATACGAAATATAATGGCAAAAAAAAAAAAAAAGGAATTTCATAAAAAACTTATATACAGGTCCACGATATAGACGAAAATCAAAATTTTGATACATAAAAAGTCAAATTTGGGAGGTCTGCACTTCGCCCTTCTTTTTTATCTCTTTCAGAAAAGTGGAAAATTATAAGTTCTTAATGAAAATTTTGTTTTAGATAAAATTCAATATCTTTTATTTTGGGTGGTTGGTATAATTATTCTTGCAATTTAATTCATCGTATAGGGCGGGGGTTCCCGCAACAATTCACTTTGTGGACCCTTTTTAGAATTTTTAATTTTTTCCCAGATATATTTGAATGAACAATGAATAAAAAAAAAAAAAAAATTGTGCAGGGTCGCCAAGAAAATACATTGGTATAAACACACAACTCACTGACTTTATTAGATATTTTAATACCACAATTGGATCTTCCATCCTTTATTCCACTCTTATTCCGAAAAAAATACACTATTTTAGATCTTTTCGCGGACCCCTTAAAATGTTGCTACGGACTCTCATTTGGGAATCCGTGGTATATTTGATGCTAAAAAAACGTTAAATCGAAAATAGGATGTGCTATAACTCCAAAACTAATGATTATACATAAAAATGTACTTCAACAATATTGTTGGAAATTTTATTTAAATTAAAATGGCTAAAGCTAAAGTTCCCGAATTCAGCTGCCCGAGTTTTATAGTCTCCAACAATATCGATATTCAAAAATCCAATCTTATAAAAGTTAGTTTATTCAAATCGATTGCATGTGACAAAAGTAAAAGCTTCGGAAAACTTGAACATTTAGTCAATGCAGGAGGAGACGGTAAATTCTCAAACAAAAACTCGGCTGGCTGTATTTATGAAATAATCACAACGACAACAAATATAGGTACTATGTTCTAAAAAAAGACTTCAATACTTTGGTAAAATATATAGCTTTCAACAAATTAATTTTTAGTTTAAAACATAATCTTTATTAATTTTGAAACACTTTTGCTAAGTCTTAGGTAAAAAAGACAGAAATGTTTAAATATTTATATACATATTGTTACATAAATAAAATAATTAGTTTTTTTAATTATAATGTTTATTATAAGTAACATGATTTAATTTTCATCATACAATGGAGTCGAATCACCTAAATTCATAGAATGTGGGGAAGTATTTGTGCGTGGAGTACTACGTATGGATCTGGGGCTTTTTTGGTATTCGACAGATCTAGGTCGTTGGTCGTCCACATACTGATGAGAAGTTGGATTTGAATAATCATTGCCTGTTGGAGGCAAACAATAATTTGAAGATCTTGCAGAGTCATTCGTAAAAGTACGTGTTGATGGAATAACGGGACGTTTTCTTCTAGCCCATGAATCTGCTGCTATTTTCCATTCGAGACTTTCGTTGTTGTTTCGGTGAGAACGATTATTTTTACGAGAGTTCATATCAAAACTTCTTGGAGATGCACCGTACGTTGAGTCTTTTACACTTTTTATATTATGAGCCTGATGACCGTAATTTATATGAGAGGTTGCTGAACTTGGACTTGGTGTACTATTACCATATCTTGGCGTTTGTGATGTGTGAGGGGTCGCATACGGCGTCATAAATGGTGTTTGGCCACTAGGTGTGTAAGGAGTATTCACATATCCTCCATGATATCCTGGTGTACTTGAAAAATGCGGAGTATGAGCAGCAATACTTTGTGACATGTGTTGAGACACAGATTTTGAATCGTTGTTTCTAGGTGTGTCGTATCCTGCACTAATTCGAACACTTGAATTAGTATGTGGCGTAGACATTGGTGTATTTGATACAATAGGATCAGAATAATGATCTTTAAACCACTTTAAGAATCCATTTAACGAGTCAAATACTTGTCCCCTAAATCTGTAGCCTTCTGGTACGACGGTAACATACTCGTGACGACATTTAGTCTTTGGCAAATATGATAACAAAAACTTTCCGGGGTAATTCTTTGAAGCGGATATAAAGTAATGGATCTTTCTCGGATCCTTTAACTTTTCTTCTTTTAGAAGCTCTTCCATTTTATCTTTTAAACCACCCCCTGTATCACGATAGTATTTATAACTCAACAATTCACGCGCACATGCAGCCATTGGATTTACATGCCTGGCTATTATTTCATCCAAGTCTTCAAACTCATCATTTCCAATCAATAAACTCTGTCCTAAACTAAATGCATTTTCTTTACCTTCCTCTCGTACATCTATGTGTTGATAAATATCATTGGTTACCTTCCAAGTAACAGTTAAATGATCTGTACCTTTGCTAGATGGCCTTACAACTACCTCACCTTGATCCATTGATTCCATTATTTTTAAAACTTCAGCATATGATTTGTTATGAAATGATGGATGTATAATAACTCTTTTAACATATTGCTGTTTTGACCTGACCTGTTTCTGATCACTTTCCTTTGCATTGTCTTTTTCTTCTTGTTCATAATCGTAAAATGCATCTCGTCTAGGACGCCACTCGTGATTTTTATCCATTAGATCGGAGCTTTTAGAAGAACAGTCAACTGAAAATCGATCAACGTCGATTTTTATAATTCTGATATGAATTGCCTGTCCAGGTTGCACACGATCCTCTGGATTTTTTACATGTTTATCAGACAAATTTTTTATATGAATGAAACCTGATATACCGTTATCAAGTCGCAGTTTAACACCCGTAGCTTGACCTGGACAAGCTCCAGCATCAAAATGATTCCAAACTTCAGATAACTCAGGAAAATCATCTTTTAAACAAAAAGGACATTGCCAGTTTCCAGTTTCATCATTTCTAACTGGATTTGCTTGATCTAATTGTTCACCTTGTGGTTTGCGATGGGAAATACCAGCAACTGTTGCCAAAACCATTTTACCCACATAAAATGATTCGGGTGTTTCTTTAGTTAACATATCAAATAATTCTTCCGAGTTTGGCGAACGGTAGGGAGTTCGAAAATCTTTATATAATGAGTTTAATTCCGACCTGATGTCATATAATGTTATACTCTTGTTCCCGAATCCCTGACGCTCTAGTTCGACAGCAAAAGCGTCTAGATCCAGATCTTTCAACCTTTCTGGACTTTCAAGAATTTCTTCAAGTGCCCCAGCTGGATTAGTTTCTTCATCGTCGTATTCCATTGCGTCTATTGCCATTTTTCGGGCCCATTCGTATGTTTCTGGATGTACTCTGGATCCGTCAAGTACCTCGACGTAGGCTTCTGTACTGTCACCAAGGGAACTTGTATCAATTTTAATAAACCCAGAACAATTTATAAAAACTTTAGGTCCTAAATGACACAATGTTACAAGTTGTGTTCTATTTTCAAGTCTCTGGTTAGATTGCTTAAGTATTTTTACTAAAGCAGCACCTTTCCTAGGTCCTAAACCACATATAAATTGAACCAAATTTAGGGTATACGAATTTTGCACAGCCATATTTATGTCCACACCAACTTCATTGGTTTGATTTATAAATTGAATATAAAGATGTTCCAATAGTTCTTCTTTACTCAACTGGTCTTGTAAGGAATGATATCGCAAACACAAAATTTCTTCATCAGGTCCACAAAGTTGAGAATACTCTAAAAGGGGATCCTGCATTTTTCTAGCTAATGACACTGCTTGTTTTAGAAGTGTCGGATACTCTTTAAAATCGGATGCACCTTTTTGGGAGTTTGCATAAATCTTAGCAAGCTCATTATCTATAATTTCTACTGCTATTTCTGGGAATTGTTCTTCATCTACGAGTTCCTTAATAATTTCTCGTACATCGCTTTGAATCATTTGGGCCTCCCTAGATTCTCCACCGATTACTACAACATGCGGCTTTTTATTACGAATGAACTCTTTTAAATTCCTAATATCTGACAATTTTAATGATTTCTCCTCCGATCGGTAAGAATTTTTACGTTTAAGTATATGAGGTAAGCGCAAATAATCGCTAACATCTCCTTCTGGGTTTGTTATTGCACAAAAAGCGGCCTGGGAGTAATCAGGGACATATGCGAGTCCAAGTGCACGAATGCCCTTTATGGCACCCCAATCATCAAAAGTATAATCATCTGAAATGTCAAGTTTATAAGGCGCTACTCTTAACCAATTTCCTAATTTGGTACAGCAAGATTTCAGGACATACTCCTTGGCTTCAGCCAAAATTATAACTTTTAATTCTTTCTTTAGATCTGGTATAATCATTTTCTTAAGTGCAAGTTCTACACATTCTGCTCGAATCAAGTTCCATTCCTGTACAATCTTAGAAAACTCATCTCGTTGGTATAGTTGTTTTAATTCATCAAAATAAGAATTTGAAGTGTTTCCTTCAATTTCATCTGCTATATTGATAGTAATAAGATTATCTTCTTCAGCCATTGTCAGCCTAAGAAACTGATCACCAACTAGATCTCTTATTGGTTTATTTGACAAATATTTCATAGGGTAACACGCATGATTCTCATCTATTTCTTTGATGCCTTTTTTAGTCGGTCGAACATTTAGTTTAGCCCTTTCAAAATATACTTCCCGTACTGTCTTTCTTAAAAGAGGCTCCCTAGATAGTTGGCGAGCTACAACAAATTTTGCGGCATGTATAATTTCGTCAATGGTCATAAATTTTGGACACAAGTATTGTTTTGCTAAATCTGTAGGACTTATTTGTTGCTGATCGACTTCGTGTCGCTGGTAACTGTCTCGAACATTTTCAGCAAACTGTTCTGGGTACAAACCAAAGTGTTTAGCAAAACCGCAAATGCCAGCTTTTCGACACATTGCATAAGGACCAGAATCTTTAGCTTGCTTCAAATGTTCTTCAATAACCTCAGATTCATCAGGACTATCATTGTCAGAAGTAATTTCTTCAGGCGGATGCTCACTATTTTCCAGCTCTTGCCGTTTTTGCTCTCTTCTTTGTTGTTTTCTAATTTCTCGTTCTTTTTTACGTTCTTCTTCCTGCATTTTTGGTATTTCATGAGAATAATACAAAAGAAATTGCATATGAACATCCTTCAATTCTTCCATGGTTTGAACATCACGTAAACGTTCCAAATCGTCATCTTTTATTACACGAATGTCTTCAGGTAAGTCACTATCCGTTTTCTTCATTATTTCGCCGAGTTGGAAGTTGCGCATTTTTTCAAAAAGAATTGAAAGTTTATTTTTTCTACTAAGCAATTGACACCAACGTTCATCATAATAATATATTTTCCATAAATCTTCTGTTGTTAGTTCTGGCTTAACGTATTCCTTACGATAGAATGATATAAATGGGACTTCTAGTTGTTGATTTCTAATAAATTCTAAAGCTTGTTTAATTTTTCCTATCGCACTAGGAGGTTTTTTATTTTTTTCACGATTTGAATCGCTTTTGTCGTTTTGCGATACTGGTGCTTTACAAAAAGCCTGTTTATATATCCATTCCGATTCATTGTCTAATTCAGACGATCCTTCGGGAACTGAAGTGACAGGTATTTGTCTAAGCTGCATACGTTCAGGAATATCAGTTTTTCTAATCTCATTGTCAAGATCTGTAAAGTGACCCCGTTTTAACTCACTTGGTTCATATAAGTCGAAAATAGTTTTTTTTGGGAGTTTTTTGGTTAATTTTTTCTTTGCTCTTCCTCGATCATCATCTCCAGCTTCCTCATCGTAGTCTTCCCCATCAGAATCGTCTTCATACTCATCTTCTTCATATTTAGAAAAATCATCATAATCGAAGTCTACGCCAAAAATATCCTGACCTTCTTGAAGAGACCTGAAATTATAAAGAAATATATACAAATAATCAAATTTTACGGAAAACAATAAAATTAAGTAATTTTTAATTGCTTTTGAACTTTTTCTGATAACTAGAATTATTTTTAATTATTTCGGCTCAAGTTCATGAAATGAATATGCGAGAATACATTGTAAAAATTTATTGGACACTTGACAGAATGAAATGCACTGTACAGTGTCACATCTTCTTTGTAAATGGAATCTAACTCAATACATATAGGGGAAAAAAGTCACAGATTACATTTCCGAAAAAGTTGTGAATTATGCTAGGAACACAATTGCGTCGTATGAACGTAGAAGCGTACTACGTACGTACGTTGTCAAATTATAACTTACACATGCTTATTGAAAAGCACACAACAACCGTAGACGTTGAATCGTATGTACGTCGTAAGTTCAAATGGATTTAATTCTATTTTTTTACCAAAAGTATGACCGTACTTGTCAATTGAAAAACAAAAATAAGGAAAATTAAGATATTCTTTTAATAACATTTTTTATTATTTGAAAAGAAAATAAAAATAAAGAAAATTTCACTTGTTTAGTTTTTCCAACATTTATTTCAAACAAAAAGATACGTCTACGTTTCAATAAACGCAAATATAACAAAAATACGGTCGTAGTACATTCTTATGACTCAAATGTGTTCCTAGCATTAAATAGATGATGTTTAAAGATAACACCACGGTGGGACGGTGCTGATGACGGTCGTTTCTGACTAGAAAATGTATTCCTACCCTTGGCTCAAAGTCGGCTCCCGCAGATCCTGTGGCTACTATGGACTAAAGCCCAGCGTAAGATGAATTGAAAAGAAAATCCATTTGCTTTTTAAGTGTGTTGTTCATAGCCAACATATACAAAACAACAATAAATACCGTTTTTATTGTTCATTGACCGAAGCAAAGCAAATGCGTCGTGTGTATGAGCGATTACAAAGACATTTGTCGCAAACAAGTGGTGCAAATGGTGGCAAAAAAAAAAAAAAAAAAAAAAAAACAAATCTTACGAGACATTGAGAAAGTATTTAATATGCGCTAGTATTTTTAACGCTTTGCTTGTTTTTTTTTATACGTAACTGTTATGTGTGGCAAAAAACCTTCACAAGGTGTACAAAGGAGTTGTTTATAAATCTTCTTGCATACACATACATATATGTGTATGACTATATTTTATTGTTTGTTTTTCTTTTTTGTATAACTGTAAAACTGTTAATTCATATAGTAATTAAAAATTTACTCTTAATAAAGTATTAAAAAACGTGACTGAAACCTAGAAATTAAAGTTATTAAAAATTTAAAACTCTCAGCTACATAATTAAGAAGTATTAAGTAAACATGCTAGTCATCATGTTTACTTAATACCTTCGACTTTTTAACTTTAGTATTTCTTTATATATTAAATAATTTTAGTTTTATAGTTAATTGTATGTTCATTAAAATTCTCACTTATTTCTATTATGATACGTTTTATATTTACATTACATTATATTTAATTTACATCGCAAAAGTAAGTAATCATTCAATACATCAGCTAATGCGTAAAGTAATAAAAAATTAAAAGACAATTTTAAAGTAATGAATATCCAAAGACTTCCAAATTTCGGATTTAATTTTACCTATGAAAAACGTTTTTTCGTTTTTGATCTGACACTCGTACGATAATATAAAATGAATAAATTAAATTTGGGATGTCAATCCGTTTCCAACTTATGTTCACCCCTTAACTAATAAATTTTTACAAATATTAAGAATAACGCATTATCCATTCATAAATTGGTTTTACGTAAAGGTGAAACATCTGCACTATAATAAAATTATGAATGAAATATTTGAAAAGACTTTCATATGCACATATTTCAATGTATTATTTAGTTATCAATTAATGGATACTGTTTTTTACCTGATTTTTAGCGAACTACATATGCTACGTCAAATTTTATTTGGTTTTATAAAAAATAAACCTGTTACTTATTAATTTGACGAACCACACGTGTTTCGTTAAATTTTATTGCCAAATTCCCGTTCAATGTTACATTTATTTTCTCATTTTTCTTTAATATGTATATAATTAGTATCTTAATTAATATTTATTAATTATTTTGATCATAAATCACAATTATAATATAAATAATTTTTTTAGACGACTGTTTTGCTTACGCAGTTATGAACGCACACACACATACATATGTTGTTTATATAAAAACATGTAAAGAAAACAATTTCTTTTTTCCTAAAGTTGAACAGCACAAGCAGTATTTTGTACCTGCTCACATACTGATTTAAAGCACTTGAAAAATAATAAGTGGCTTGATATGTCTTATAAGACATAGTTTCTTGCCAGGACCAAGAAAGTGACAAGACAGTAGAAGATTGTCCACCAAAATTAGTTTTGTGGACAAAAGAACTATAACGAGAATTAGATAAAGAAAGCCGAACAAAGAAGAAGAAACAACTCGAACGAGTAAAGGGTGGCGTCCACAACACTTGTAGCACCAAGAAAAATTCATGAACCTTGGTTCAACGTCAACGATAATTGACACTGGCCACCATGCACCAGTGGTGAAGCAATTATATCAACAAGAGAGGTGAATCAGTATGTGATTTTATAACGGTGAACGATCTTTTGATTTGTAATATAAGAAATACTCTACTTACTGGTGGTCACTTTTATTCTTATGGTCTCTATATATATTTGACAGTTAAGTTGTTTTTTTTTATTTTTATTTTTTTCCTAATTTTGTATTTACATTTGTCATAATTTTGTATTTATAATTTATAAACAATCAAATTAAAATTTTTGTCACTTATAATATCCTTAATAAAAACGCATTAAAAATTAAAAAAAGAAATGTGAAAATCATTCTTTTCATTTTTGGTCGCACTCATCACACTGTGCAACGTGTGATTCTATTTTCTGGGAAATACCTTCCTATAATAAGCGAAGTAATGCAAGCGGCACTAAGCGAACTATAATCGTGCCTATTAGTAAAAGTTTGGTGTAAAACCGCAAATAATAGTAGGTGTAAAATTCAGGTTAGCAATGAGTATTTTCCTGGGTAGTAAACTATCACGAAAAAGAAATACATAGGAAATGCTGAAGAGAGGTCTCAATACCTACTACGCCTGCATGAACTTCATTGGCAAAACTGGGGACTACAATCAAGTGTAGTATACTGGCTATAAAACTATACGGTTGTAAGATCAATTCTTGCATATGTGCTGTTTGGTGGGAGGCAAAAAACTCCATGCCAAAGTGCCCTTAGGAGTACTCTTCAAGCATCTCTAGACATTATTCTCAACTTCCTGCCTATAGAGGCGGCAAGAAGTGTGGTTAGCCTTAGCGAATCAGGCCTTGTTAAGTCAAGACATATAGGTCACAAGCTTATCACAACCGAACTCAATCTACATGTACACGACTGACTTCATTCGGGGTCTACGGACTATTGATTTGAGGAAGTACCCGGATAAGTATAATTTGGGAAGGACCCAAGAAACTGTACGAAGGCTACGTGACCTTTACAGACCAATCAGTATATATTTTGAATTTCTTCCTTGCCCGACTTTCAACGTGAGCAAAATTCTTAGCATTATTTTCATGATTCTACAAAATACCATTACACAAACATTTTGTGACACTTTTTTATTGTAGACAAGTTAATATATAAAACACAAAAAAATATTTGGAATAAAGTTTTGTTGAGATATGAAAAACAGCGACATTAATAGTAATAACTTGCTCGACTCAGTATGAGCCACTTTATGTGCATATATTATCGGTGGACCACCTCTAATTTTGTAGCCACAGAAACCAAAGTGATATAGGAGCTCCTATGTATATTAATTATGTAATCTGGTAAATCTCTTTTTATTTGTAATAAAATGTTACAAAAACTAGGTTTATACGACAAACAATATTTAATACACCAATAAAGGTTTACTCGCTATGACTTATGTAAAAAACTTCCAGCAAAGTTGCATAAAAAAGGAAGCAAGAATAGATTCTAGCGATGTTAAAAAGTGTATATTTTATTAAAAGTAGTT
Organism: Protocalliphora azurea; assembly: GCA_932274085.1. Lineage (NCBI taxonomy): Eukaryota > Metazoa > Arthropoda > Insecta > Diptera > Calliphoridae > Protocalliphora > Protocalliphora azurea. Next base: position 31,176,401 of record OW026523.1, on the reverse strand, counting down.
TTTAATAAAGAAGGAGCTTAACATTTTTGACATTATGAATCCCGAAAAGTTAAACTGTTGAACAAGTAACAGATTTTAAAATAACTTATAGAGATATTATTATTTTCGAAATTTGTCAACGCAGTCCTAGAGACATTTTATGTGTTTAAAAAAAACTCTTGTACAGTGTATTATATTGTATTAATATAAAATACGCAGGGTGAAAGCAACCACAGAAATGAAGTATCACATACATTTGTTATACTTTCTTTTTGGAATGCATATGAAAAACAGTTTGCGCAGTTGTATGTTTAAAAATCGGCGGCGATCACTACATTAACTCCATTTTTGTATTGAAAAATCCGTTGTTTTTTGTACAATATACAAATATATATTCATATATGTATGCAAATTACTTACGCATCTGTAAAAATCGGTCTTCGTTTCTTTTTCTTTTCAGCAATTGGACGGCCTTCATCATCTACAATAAAATCATCAGCATCTGAATCGGAATCTTCCTCTTCCTCTTCAAAATTCTCAGGTTCTCTATGACTCTGCTCTGAGCGTCTTTCTATGTTCTATAACATTTTTCAATTTTTTAAATTCCTTGATTATAAATTGTTTCACATCATTACCTCGTCATCGTCAAATAATTGCTCAGCAATAGCTTCTCTGGCTAGACCTTCATCGACATTGTCATCCTCTCCATCGCTTTCTTCGTCTTGTATACGTCTTAAGCGTTTAAAACGTTTCTGAAATCAATAGGTAATTTTATTTAAATTTAATGCTTTTAAAAATCATCGTAAAAATTCGGTGCTATATCTTGAAACTATTTTTTTTTTTTTTTTTGCTAAAAATCAAATCGCGTTATCAAATTTTTTTTTACCATAGTATGATAGTGAAAACTTGAAACAAGCATTACATTTTTTAAAGTTTTTTTTTAACTTACCCAGCAAAAAAGCGAAGAAAAATATGTAATTTAACATGTGTGTGTCATTGGAGGGATGTAATTAAATTTTGACAATTTAGATCTTATTTTTAACTAGTAAACGACTCCTACAAAGTGAATAAAATGAGATTTTGATTTCAACAAAATATGTACCGTTTACATATGTACTTTTGAAGCTTTGGTAGATTTCATTTGACATTTGAATAATAATACAAATTTAGCACAATCACTAAAACATTTAATTTTTTTTCTATTTATGTGCAATTTCGAATTATAATTTTGTTTTTAATTGTCGTATTATTATTTGAAAAATATTTGATAAAACGCAGCTGTCGTTTTATTTTACAACATTGTTGCATTTTATTAGATTTTGGTAAAATCTAATTACAAACTGCATTTTGATTTGTATGGAAAATCAAATTAAAATCTAATAAAATTAAGTAGATTTCAATTAAAATCTCATTCAAACTAAATTTTGTGCAAATGTAAATGGGATAAAAAAGCACATTAAAAGATGATTTTATTACGGTTGTTATTAAATACACAACTTTGAATAATTATTATTTACTATTATTTTGCTTTATGAATAAAAAAAAAAAAATTAAGTAATGCGAAAGAAATATGTTTTTAAAGATATTTGTCAAAGTTGTTGTTAAAAGCAAAAATAAAAAACATTGGATGAAAGAACGATGCTAAAAATAACTGAAAGAAGAGCTGAACAATTCATTAGCTATTTTTGAAGTGATTAAGATGTCGTCCATTAATTTTACTCATACTAAATACTAAATGATTGTGTGTACACAAAATCGCCACAGGTTATTGTGTGTACAAAAATGTACCACCGCGTAGTCGTAGAGATGGCAATGGATTTCCTCCTATCACGTGTTAAAGAAAATAGTCACGTATCTAATAAAGTAATTAGTGCTGCCCTAATGCAGTAGGTTAAGTAACTAGTTTACATAATTTCAGAATAATTTATTAGAAAGTCTAAAGGGTATTGTTGGGACAACAATCCAAATATGTAAAAATAGAATACAAACAAAACAAGCAATACATATACAAAAACAACAATACTGTTAATATAGTTTGCATAGTTTTTTTTGCCAACTAAACAATGTCCAAGCATACACAAATATATTTATATACAAACAACAATCACTGCTTACTTATAAAGAAAACAACAACACTAATGTAATGCTTCAGTTCCAATAGATTTGTGTGTGTATATTTTTAACAGTTTTTGCTCAATACTCGGTTGTTTATACACCGATTTGGTTAATTAAAGAAATTGTGAAATTAAAAAAAAAACATATTTGTCACATTTGAACGAAGTCCCTGGCTTATAAAGGGGCTTCAAAAAATTAAAAAATCCGTTTAAAAAATATAAATATGTTATCTATTTTTGAAGCTAAATATTAATCAAGTGCAATAATACCATGAAAGGAAATAATTATTTTTTGGAATTTCCTTGATCATAGCGAAGACACACAACCTAAAAATCCTTGACAGGATATTATACCATTATTATTAAAAATTACAATTTTTTTATTACTAAATAAGAGAGAATGCTTCATAAAGTATTGATTTAGACCTATTTAAGGATTTTAGGTAGAATTTATATTACAGAGTGTACTTTATTATTTTAAAAGTTCCATATTATATTCACAGGGCCAAACTCCCATTAGACTTGATAAACGATTCAAGTCGTTATCCTTCCAAACCCTCTATAAAAGTGGAATGTTTTACTTAGATTAGGACCCCACGATTATTTCCAACAAATCATAGCACAAAAAGTTCACATTTTTCTTTTCATTAAAATATTTCAGACATGACCATCCCGAACAGGGGCAGTCACAACTATAACTTTTATATAATATGAGGATTTCTCCCTTTCAATCATCTTTAATCGCTTTTTACATCCTTTTTCATTATACAGATTCTTGTTTTTACAATAAAATTACATTTTTATAATTTTTATATATTGTTCGTATCATAATTTATGGGTCTGTATAAGTTGTTTCCTCTTATTTGGAATATTTTGTATTATTCGAAAAAGTGCCAGAGTTCTAAAATATAGCGACGCTTTGGAAGTGTGAGGTATGTTGGAAGAGACGGTCTTAAGATACAATCTGAAAGTTTCTGAATATATTATTTCTTTGATTAAAATTCTGTCAAAATTTGTTAAGTAAACTTAAAACAATTATTTCAGAAGTATTCCAACCCAATTGGTAAAAAAAATTCAATATTTATAATAAAGGTATAATATCCTAACAAGGACTTTTGGGTTATATGTCTTTCCTATAGGAAGGATAGTAAAGGAATATCAAGAAAGTAATTACGAGTATGTCTTCTCATGTTATTATTGACGTTTTATTAAAATTTGGTTTTAAAAATAGGAAATTATTTTGTAATTTTAAAGGTTTTGTAAACACACATATTTTATTGTCCGTATTCCGTCTCTTGATGGGGGTTTGAGTTTCCGTCCCTTGCTTTAATGAAAGTTGAATGGAATGAGGGGTCTGAGTTGTTGAAATGTTATTTATTTTTTTTTTCAATTGGCGAATGTAAAAAACAGTAATATTTTAAATGGGATTATTAATAATCTTGTGTTTTTGATTATTGCAACAAAGTGAAGGTCTGGGGGAGATTTTACTGATGTGTGCTTTAAATGTTTGATAATAAGGTTTGATTATTGCAACAAAATAAAAGTCTGTAGGAAAATGTATTAACATGTGTTTTAAATGTTTGGTGATAAAGTGTTTATTAAACTCATTTTTAATAGTTTTTTGTTCGAAATTAATAATTGAAACAATTGCTTTATTTTCTATATTACAAAAAATAGTTTTTATTAAAAATATATTGCGTACAGTTTTTATATTTTATTAAAAATAAAGTTTTTACATTTTGTTGCATTATAGAAATTCATAATTTGTCTACTCGTAGCTTCTTCTTCTGCTTCCATTCTCATACGCCTATAGTAGTTACAATTGCAAGTATCCGGTCCACATTTTACATTTTCATCTGCTCAAGTACAATCTTCCAAATGTTCTCGATATTTATTTGTTGTTATTGGTAAATTTTTTATATACTCTAGTTGCGTTTTAATGTTTAAGAGTTTGGTTTTATATTCTTCACAAATTATACGATAAAATGTTTTTAAAAAATGATGATAATGAGTTTTATTACTGCATACTCATATGTGATGTTTGTGAATAATTTTTTATATCGATTGTTCTAATATTTATATCATTTTGTGATCGTTCGAATAGTGGACTCGTTTAATAACCAGCTCCTCCTCCTCTTCTATCATTTAATACATCTCTTTGAAGATAAGTATTATATTACAAACGGTAAGTGTTGAGTTTGCGATATTAATAGTTACTGTAATAACTACACCGAAGTTTTAATTCACAATTATCATATTTTAGATTGAAGTGACAAAAAAATACAGTAGAACTTTCAATAATACAACCAATTTTAAGTTCTTTTTTGATTAAATCCTGATGGTGGATGATTTTAAAATTGAATTGATAAATGTAATGTACTCTCACATTTAGTATATTGTTAAGATGCCTTATATATTTACATGTATTATAGTGAACAGTAACAAGTGATTTAATAGATTGTTGATTACTTAAATGTGTAATTACAAATATTTATAATATTGTTAGCATTTTTCCTTTCTCCTCCAACAGTTTTAAATAAGCAGATATTTATGTTCTTATTAAATATTAATTTTATATGATTATGGATACTTTTTAAGATTAATATGTATATCATATATTCAACATGCCATATAATATTTAGAATAACTAGCTAGCAACAGTAGACTTAAAAACTTGTTTATCATTTTTTGCACATAAAAGAATCAATTCGTGTTTAGAATTGACTATTATTTTATTGAAATCCTCCACAAATCCAAGTAATAATTTTAGTGGTACACAAAAATTGCAATAACTGCTTACAAGTGTTAGATCAACATTATACTGTGTTTAAGAGATTTTCACTTTCAAATTTATTCAGCGGGACATAGTTTTTTATTATCGAATTTCATCAAATAGATGTGCTATACAATTATTTAGGAGTCGTATATTTTCAGATATTGTTGAATCTTCCTATTGTTGCAAATCCCTTAACATACATAAGTCTTTCGTGTGGTAAAACATATAACTCCAGATTTTTAATTGATATACGACTTTCATCACTATTTTTAAAAAATTGTAAATATGATGTATAGCTATGATACTTTTGTAAAAGAAACTTAGAAATTTTAAAAATAGTTTCTTTAATTTTAATTTTTTTCTTTTGCCAATGTATTAATAACGACGTTAAGTTTATTAAAACGTTTTTGCAAAATTTCGTTTTATCTTCAAGTGATTTTAGTAGTATTATCTACATGTGTTATTAAATCTTTGAAATTATTTAAGTTTTTGCCAATAATGCATCTAGTTTATTTTGAATATTTGATTTACGAACTTAGTTTCGTTCAGTAACTTCTGAAGCGGAAGATGAACAGCTCGTACACTCAGAAATAAACTTTCCTTTCGATTTTGTTAAGAAAATCACTTCCTCAATGGAAACTTTGGAACAGTTTAGGTGAAACAAATTTTCACACATAGAATAACAAATACCACGTGACTTTTTGATAATATTTTTATCACAACCAGAAAAAACTCACAGGGAGAATAATAATTTTGCGACAAATGGATTTACTTGTATTTTTAATTTGTAGGTGTTATTAATATTTATTTTTGTTGATTTAAATGTTTTATATTTAGTTTATTTACAATATTTAGCAGTTTACTACATAATGTATTAATTTGATTTATTTTTAATTTATTATTTTAAGGAAAATTTTGTTGCACGGAAAAATTAATCAACCTGACATGTTGGTGTTGCCAGACAAATTTTTGTTTCTTATCTGATTTCAAATATTTTTACATCTTAAAGCTTTCAGTAAGGCCTTTTGAAAAACATGCTTGCATGTGCTTTTTATCCCTTATAGTTTTCAAGTTATTTGCATTTGAAATTTCGACTATATCTCAGTGTTGCAAAATCTTGGTCCAGTTTTTTTTTTAATATATCACCCAATATTTTCATCAGATTTTGTATTAAAAAAAAAAAAAAAAAAATCAAAATTATCTATCGTATAATAGAATTTTGTAGTCTATATCTTTTCCGATTCCAAAAATAAAAGATTTAGAATTTAAAAATTGCACAAGTTTTGATTTAGTGTTTAGGATTTTTTTTACGTAATTCTTACTTCTGATCCAAATCCAAAAAACTAATTGAATTAAATAATCCGTTAAATATTAATATTTGTCCAAAAAATGATTACAACTTCTCAGCTATCTCCATCGCATACCAAAATGTTAGAGGTGTGAACACAAAGTTAAAATCCCTTTATTTAGAGAGTTTTGATATTGAGCATAATATCATTGTACTCACTGAAACGTAGCTCCGAAATAAATCTGATAAAGAAATTAATAATTCTGAAATAATGTGCAGTAATTTCAAATCTGTAGACGTGATAGAGTGGGCAAAGAAGGTGGGGGAGTTTTGATTTCTGTCTCAACTCTTTTTCCTTCAGAAGAAATATTTTTTAACAATGATCAAAATATTGAATTTATCGCCGTATGTGTTAAAGCCAAATTTAGAACAATTTTTATAACTTGTTCTTATATTCCTCCTGCGTCAAACATTAAAATTTATGAACAACATGCAAACGCGATAAAATTTGTAGCTAATCAATCCAAACCTGGATACTCCATAAATGTTCTTGGTGACTTTAATATTCCAAATATTAAATGGTGCGAAACTCCTGATTCATGCTTTTTAAGCCCATCAATAAGATCGGAAACATCTATTGAATTACCGGATGCTATTGCTGATTTAGGACCATTCCAAATAAACAACATAGTAAACAAGCCTGGCAAATTACATGATCTTGTATTTGTTGATCAACCTGAAGAATTTAATATTCTTCGCATTAATCCATTATTAACACCTGAATATGTGTATCACCCCACTCTTGAAATAAGCGTATACGTCGAAACAAAGATATCATTACAATCCAATGTAAATGATGAGAGGTTTTTGATTTTAGCAAAGCTGATTATTTCAAATTAAATCACCTACTTTGTACTGAAAACTGGTTTGAATATATTCCTTACAATAAAGTATGCCCTCGTAATATTGATATCATTTTGAATAAATTCTATGATGGCTTATTTAAATGTTTTAAGAAATCAATACCAATGACGAGAAAAAAAATTGCACATGGACCGCCTTGGACTACAAAGCAGCTCAATGGCTTGAAAAATTTGAAAAACAAACATTATAGAAAATACAAAAAATCCGGTTTATCTATTGATTATATGAGGTACTCCATATCAAGATCAGTTTACAATTCGGAAAATATGAAATGTTACAATAATTATCTTTTTAGGGTGAAAAGAAACTTTAAAAGTAATCCAAAATATTTTTACCAGTTCGTAAATTCTAAGCGTCGAGTCTCTGGATATCCGTCCATGATGAAATTTGGAGATAAAGAATCCTCAAACGATGCAGATATTCGCGATATGTTTGCTGCTTTCTTCTCATCCGCCTATTCTGATAAAGATTCGCATGAACTTTCCAATTATCCATATCCAATTCCAGCTGCAACCCTAATAAATTGTCCAACATTAGATAAATCGATGGTACTGAGAGCTGTACAGAATCTAAAATATTCTGATAAATGTAGACCTGACGGTGTTCCAAGGTGTTTTGATTTAGTGTTTAGGATTTTTTTTACGTAATTCTTACTTCTGATCCAAATCCAAAAAACTAATTGAATTAAATAATCCGTTAAATATTAATATTTGTCCAAAAAATGATTACAACTTCTCAGCTATCTCCATCGCATACCAAAATGTTAGAGGTGTGAACACAAAGTTAAAATCCCTTTATTTAGAGAGTTTTGATATTGAGCATAATATCATTGTACTCACTGAAACGTAGCTCCGAAATAAATCTGATAAAGAAATTAATAATTCTGAAATAATGTGCAGTAATTTCAAATCTGTAGACGTGATAGAGTGGGCAAAGAAGGTGGGGGAGTTTTGATTTCTGTCTCAACTCTTTTTCCTTCAGAAGAAATATTTTTTAACAATGATCAAAATATTGAATTTATCGCCGTATGTGTTAAAGCCAAATTTAGAACAATTTTTATAACTTGTTCTTATATTCCTCCTGCGTCAAACATTAAAATTTATGAACAACATGCAAACGCGATAAAATTTGTAGCTAATCAATCCAAACCTGGATACTCCATAAATGTTCTTGGTGACTTTAATATTCCAAATATTAAATGGTGCGAAACTCCTGATTCATGCTTTTTAAGCCCATCAATAAGATCGGAAACATCTATTGAATTACCGGATGCTATTGCTGATTTAGGACCATTCCAAATAAACAACATAGTAAACAAGCCTGGCAAATTACATGATCTTGTATTTGTTGATCAACCTGAAGAATTTAATATTCTTCGCATTAATCCATTATTAACACCTGAATATGTGTATCACCCCACTCTTGAAATAAGCGTATACGTCGAAACAAAGATATCATTACAATCCAATGTAAATGATGAGAGGTTTTTGATTTTAGCAAAGCTGATTATTTCAAATTAAATCACCTACTTTGTACTGAAAACTGGTTTGAATATATTCCTTACAATAAAGTATGCCCTCGTAATATTGATATCATTTTGAATAAATTCTATGATGGCTTATTTAAATGTTTTAAGAAATCAATACCAATGACGAGAAAAAAAATTGCACATGGACCGCCTTGGACTACAAAGCAGCTCAATGGCTTGAAAAATTTGAAAAACAAACATTATAGAAAATACAAAAAATCCGGTTTATCTATTGATTATATGAGGTACTCCATATCAAGATCAGTTTACAATTCGGAAAATATGAAATGTTACAATAATTATCTTTTTAGGGTGAAAAGAAACTTTAAAAGTAATCCAAAATATTTTTACCAGTTCGTAAATTCTAAGCGTCGAGTCTCTGGATATCCGTCCATGATGAAATTTGGAGATAAAGAATCCTCAAACGATGCAGATATTCGCGATATGTTTGCTGCTTTCTTCTCATCCGCCTATTCTGATAAAGATTCGCATGAACTTTCCAATTATCCATATCCAATTCCAGCTGCAACCCTAATAAATTGTCCAACATTAGATAAATCGATGGTACTGAGAGCTGTACAGAATCTAAAATATTCTGATAAATGTAGACCTGACGGTGTTCCAAGCTGTGTTCTTATAAAATGTTTACATTTTCTTATATCTTCAATAACATACTTATTCAACATATCAATAATTTAGTGGTTACTTTCCTGAAGTTTGGAGGAAATCTTATATTATTACCTTTGTTTAAATCCGGTAGCAGATCCAACATTTCCAATTATAGAGATATTGCTAAATTAAGTGTTATTCCAAAGCTTTTCGAAAAGATAGTTATTGAAATCCTTTTGCATCAAGTTGTATGTTACCTTTCGCCATTTCAGCATGGATTTAAAAAAAGGATGTTCCATTACTACTAACCTTTTGGAGTTCACAACCTCAGTTATAACCGCATTTGATTCCGGATTACAGACAGACGCAATATACACAGATTTCAGTAAAGCTTTCGATAAAGTAAATCACGATCTCCTACTGTTCAAATTGGATAAACTTGGATTTTTTCCCTGTTTTCCTTAAATGGATTTCCACATATCCTAAAAATAGATGCCAATGTGTATTATTCAGAGAATGTACATCAAAAACCATTCCTGTTTTATCTGGTGTTCCACAAGGTAGTCATCTCGGCCCCTTATTATTCCTAATATTTATAAATGATTTACCAGCTTGCATTAAGAATTCTAGAATATTAATGTATGCTGATGATGTAAAGCTGTTCCATAGCTTTAACTATTCCTATCAATGTTCCTTACTCCAATCAGATCTTGACAATCTTTATGATTGGTGTATGATGAATCTAATGGATCTGAATTTAAGAAAGTGTAAACACATGATGTTCTACAGAAGAAGTCCAGTACTCTGTAGATACACAATAAATGAATATCAACTTGATCTAGTCGAAGAATTTCTTGATCTGGGTGTGTTGCTTGATTGTAAACTATCCTTTAACTCCCACGTTTCGCAAATCGTTAATAAGGCAAAAGAAGTTCTAGGTTTCCTCAAGCGCTAGGGAAGAGAGTTTAATGATCCTTACGTTTCCAAGCAATTATTCATATCTCTTGTAAGACCAATCCTTGAATATGCTTCCGTGGTCTGGGATCCTCAATACGAAGTTCATATAAAGAAAATTGAATCGGTCCAGAAACAATTTCTCTTATTTTGTCTTCGTAATCTTCCATGGAATCCTAATATTAATTTACCATCATATGAAAGTCGATTACAGCTTATTGATCTCCCTACTCTTGAAAGTAGAAGAAAATATATGAATATTTCATTTGTAATTAATTTAGTAAACGGTTCAATTAATTCTGAGTTCCTGCTTCTTAAGATCGAATTCGTAATCCCAAATCGTCCAACTAGAAATTATACTCCTTTAAAAATAAAATATTTTCGAACCAATTATACCAACTTTGATTCCATGAGACGTATATGCAATCAATTCAACAGTTTCTATCCATATATTGATTTCTCATTAAATCCAATCCGCATTAATAGGAATATTTTTAACTTAGTTAAATAATAAGTTTTTGTTATTGAATGATTATGAAAATATTTTATTGTTAATAGCTTTAAGAATAATATATATGCTAGCCTGTAAGAAATTGTAATTTCATTGGCTATTAAATAAATAAATAAATAAAATGTGCTAAATGATACTATAAATTTGAAGATTGCTTACATCGGGGGAATGATATCCCAAAAAAATCTATTAATATCAATAAGTGCAGTGCTATTGGTTTCTGCTGGAAAATGTCGCTATTACAACAACATTAGCTGATTTCGGTTCAAAATAGGAATTACCTAGTCTTTCTAGAAATATGTGAAACAAAAGGTACCAATCTTGAACTATTGGAGAAAAAAATAACAGTTTTTGGAATGTAATGTTAAAAACTGGTACAAACCTGGAGTGTCAAGATAAGGGGGGATCAGCAAAAAGCAAGTCCATTTAAAAGTTTCTGATTTGCATTAAAAATAAAATTGGGGAACCTGGAGCAGTAACCGAAGAGTATAAAGGAAATATGGGATGAAATTTTTTGAGAATATATAATGTTATATTAAAGATTTTATTCGGGAAAAGAGAAAATACAAAATAAAATTTTTTTAATAATTTCCTAGAAAGTGCAAATATGTAAATTTTTACATTTGACTTTTTTTTTTCTTTGTATTATTTTGATAGAAACTATATAAATTTTGTTAGAAAATCTATTTAATTATAAGACTGCATTTGTTAAAATCGAAGGAAAATTTTGAAAGATACAAATTTTTAAATACATTTTAAAAGACATATAAACTGTACGTAAATTAAAACGGGTACATTTTTTGCTTTCAAAATAATTTTAACATTTTGTATGAAATATTTATGTATAGTCATAACATATTTAAAATATTGTATCTTTAACAGTTTTTGTAATGTAATAAAAAAAAAACACAAAATATTTAAATTTTCCTAAAAAATTGGATTAATGTAATAACGTGTATACATATTTTTAAAGCCTAAATATTTATTTATATATTTTTCCAAATCTGTTTCAAATTTAAAATCCGTTTAATAAATTTTTAAGAATCTTTTGAGTTTGTGTAGTTTTAATTTTTTTTTTTTTTTTTGTCAATAACTTCGGTTTTTGATTGTGTATTGAAATTTCTGAAAATTGTAGAGTAATCTACTCATCACGATCTAAAATCGACGCTAGATCTCTTTAAAATATATAGAATTTTTCCCCTTTATAACATATTGTAATTTAGTCTTTGGATGATACTTCTTTTTAGAATCTAGATTTTCAGTAAACTATCTTATGAAGTTTTTTACCATAAAGTTTTTCTAAGAGTAAATTGTATGGCAGTTCTAAAAGTAAGTTGCTTTCAGTAAGTCGATTATGCTAAAAAGCATTTAGAATAGGACTAAGTATAGACCCTCCCGAATAATTTTAGTGGTACACAAAAATTGCAATAAATGCTTACAAGTGTTAGATCATCATTATTAGAAAGTGCCCAACCTGTGTTTAAGAGATTTTCACTTTCAAATTTATTCAGCGGGTTTTTTATTATCGAATTTCATCAAATAGATGTGCTATACAATTATTTAGGAGTCGTATATTTGCAGATATTGTTGAATCTTCCTATTGTTGCAAATCCCTTAACATACATAAAATTTTCGTGTGGTAAAACATATCTCCTGATTTTGAATTGATAACGTTAATAATAATATTACTCATTTTTTTATCTATTTAATCGAAATCCTATTTTTTTAAAAAACTCCTGATTGTTCTTGTATAGAATATTAGTGTACTGTGGCGATGATTTTTCTCTTACTATCAACGTTGATGTTGAAAGACTGAATGATGAATCCTTAAACAAGTCGTTTATATTTTTACTGTTAGTGATATATCTGTTGTTATCATTATTATAGATAATTATTCTTTTAGTATGGCGTCATATGTAGTTTTATTGTTATTCTTTCTACAAGAAAATTTATTAAATTAAAATATTACATTCAATAAATATTGTATTTATTTTGGTTATATCTTTAGTTTTATCTGAATAATGTTCTTCACCCTTTTTCAATACTTGTTCACTAAAGCCTAACAACGATCCGACTGAACGTTTGTAATTAAAATATATCGGGTCTATAGAGCTTATTATATATGTTTGTAATGTATTATAGTTAGCTTTAACGGTAAGATTTTCCTTTAAATTTAGTTTTTTACATTTTGTTGTAACCAAGTCAACAATATCAGAAAAGTCATACGAACCAACAGGAATTTCAATTTCATGATTTCCAGTATGAAATAAGTTGTTTTCTGTATCAATATTTGGAATTGAATGATATTTATTAAAGCTTATTAAATAACTCGTCTTCTTTTAAAATTTTTTCTCGCTTGTTTATGAAGTTCATTAACTATTACTTTTTTATCTACATTTAAATCCATTTCTTTTTTGTTTAAGCGTATACATGTGAATGTCTCTGGGCATATTATCAAAGAGGTTAATTAGATACGGCTACCTTTTTTTTTTTTTTTTTTTTTTTTTTTTTTTTTGAAAAGATAATTTTTAATATTATTGACTCTATTTTCAATTGCGACCCATTTAAAAATATATTCTTCTTTTTTTTATTAAATCTTTCTTCAACTTTGTTCATGTATTCTTTATTTGCATTTAGTAAGTGTTTTTTAACGGATTGTTCAATAGTTTTTTTTTTTGTTTATTAATAAAATTTTGAATAGAGCTGGTAATATTTTCTATATCCTTGCGCATCCCATTAAGATTATTAACAAGAGATTTATTGATTTAATTTTTTAATGTTCTTTTTTACATCGGTTGCATGTATAGTATTTATATTTTCTATTTCCTTGTATATCTTTTCTAGATTATTAACAAAAGACTTATTGATTTCATTTTTTAACTGTTTTATATCAGTTGTATGTATAGTATTTATATATTCTATATCCTTGTATATCATGTATATTTTTATTGGTAAAAAATTGCAAATTCTTTTCTTATGGAGATCTAAGCATTGTTTATTTATTCTTATATCGTGTGTCTTTAATAGATTTATGTTCAATTTTGAATCATTTGGTTTACGATTATTTAAACTATCTCCAAATTTGTTAATATAATTAATTTTTTAAAAAATTATATTAGCTTCTTTCAATTCTTCAATAATAGATATTATTCCATTTTCATGATTGTTATTGATATTTAAATGTTTTAGTACTTTTAATTTGAGAATGTTATTTATAATAACGTTTATGTGCATTCGTATGTATTAGAATATCTTTGTATAAGAATGATTTAATTCTTGGTATAATGTAGAGAATTTTAGATTACCGGTACTTAGATAGTAAGCTGACTTGGATGAGGAATGTTCAAGAGCGATTCAAACGTAGCCTTAATGCCTACTACGCCTGTAGGAACTCTATATATAAGAACTGGGGACGCAATCCGGGGGTTGTGAATTGGATCTACGACTCGGTATTGGGACCAATTTTTACATATGGCCGTTCTGTTTGGTGGAAGGCACTGGAACGGAAGAGTAATAGGTACGAAGGCACAGAGGTGTGCTTCAATTGGCATTACAGGTGCAAGGAGAAGTACACCACAGGCGGCTCTGAACGTCATACTCCATCTCTTACCCATTGAGGAGTTTGTGAGAGGTATGGCAGCAAGGAGTCTGTTAAGACTTAAGGAATTAGGATTATTAAATTCATCAAGAACAGGTCACTCCCGGGTCGTATTCGGGGTCAGTTACGGTGAGGTTAATCTAAGTTCCACGGGGGCATCAGATTACATGGCCACTGAATTGGACTTTGGGGTAAATCCTGTTGTGGTGATACCTGATAGAGAGGTTTGGTCCGGCACTGAGAGACTGTACAAAGGTTGTGCAGTATTTACAGACGAATCAAAGATGGATTCGAGTAGGAAAAGTTTGAGAATCATGATAGGAGTCATAACAGGACACTGCTTAATAGGAAGATGAGGTCTAATTGGGACGCTGGCAATTCCGAATGTGTGAAGAGTAGGCTGGCTAAAGGGGAGTTAGGGGTATATCCCTAAAAATGTTTAGTCTTTTACCCTTACTATCTTCTTGTTACTCTCTTTTCTTCTTCCTCTATTCTATCAAGTGTGATTGAAGGGATTCACAATGGACCGATATTGGTCTCTGGGTGGAGATGTGATACAATCGAAAGAAAAAAATTAATAAAATAAATTGAAAAATTGCAAAAGTTATGACTTTTTTGCCGAAAAAATTTCTACACTCTCTTTTCTCTAAAATAAAATTTTCTTTAATGTATAATAATTGTATACTTTTCCGAAAGATACGTTCACGGAGATGATTTGAAAATTAAAAACGAGCCCTATCATGGTGTAGGGCTAAGTACAGGCCCTCCCGAATTTGACCTATTTTGCATCGAATTAAAATTCCAAATCTTAAATCTACAAACAGAACGCAGTTTCGAGATCTCCGATGTATTCTAAAGAGTTTGCATGCGTGATTCATGGGACATACGACATTATGTGGACTTTATGGACAAAATTCCTTTTACAAAAATCTTAATATATGATCAGGGGTACAATCACCTAACATTGCTTTAAGATAGCTTAACTAACAAAGATTTTATTACAGTTAAAATTTTTAACTTTTATACAAATAACATTTTTTTTCTTTTACAAAAATTTTATTTTAATTCTAAACAGAAAAAGTACGAACTGATTTTATTTTTCAACTAAATTATGTTGCCTAGCTGGCATAATTCTTAATTGTATTCAAAAAGATTGAAGTCAATATTTTTTATGGGATAAATACTGCGTTACTCCAAATTTTAATATATCACGAAACATTGCACTTTTTGCATATTTTAGAACAAACACAAACTTCGAACACTGGCTTCGGGGAAAAATATTTATTTGGTTTTGGCATCTTCTCATCCACAATAGTACAATGTT
The DNA here is from genome assembly GCA_932274085.1 of Protocalliphora azurea. Taxonomy (NCBI): domain Eukaryota; kingdom Metazoa; phylum Arthropoda; class Insecta; order Diptera; family Calliphoridae; genus Protocalliphora; species Protocalliphora azurea. The sequence continues at coordinate 31,160,796 of OW026523.1, read as the reverse complement.
TATGGAAATTCTTGTGATATATTATACTATAAAGTAGTGTAGTTCTATAAAATACAATGTCTTCATTTTTTTTTTTTTTTTTTTTGTATATAATGAAGAATTGTGTGAACTAGGCCACATAATTTACGAGAAAGAAGTAGAATTCATACTTTTTCTGATCTTTAGAATTAAAATAAAAGATTTTATAAAAGATTGGTTTTTGGATGAACTATGAATATTTTATCTGTAATACAATCTTTGCTAGTTAAGAAATCTTAATGAAGTTTTTGTTGATTGTGGAATTTAACATTTAAAATGATAAAGTGTAAGTTTAAGATTTTTTTTAAAAGAATCTGACAATTCCCAAAAAAACTGACGAAAATCCCAAAAATAGGATTTTTGTAATTTTGTCCGTAAAGTTCATATTTGTCGTATGACCCATGAATCACGCTTGCAAACTTTTTAGAATACAACGGAGATTCCGAAACTGTATTCTATTTGTAGATTCAAGCTTTGGGATTTTAGAAAATATAGGTTAAAATCAAAATTTCGATTCAAAATAACTTGAAAACTATAAGGGATAAAAAACACATTCATGCATGTTTTTCGAAAGGCCTTACTGAAAGCTTTACATAATGTCTACATTAGTCAATTTTTTTTTTTATCAAGACAAACGTTAAACTTAACGCGAATTTATATATATATATATATATATAAAGCGTGATCCATTTCGAGGTTCCCTACTTTTCATTTGAACGAACATTCTTTGGCATTTTTTAAAGATTATGTTTATAAAATGTTGGCCGTTGCTACGTCGCAGATAGTCCATCCGTTGAGTCCAATTTTCGATGACTCGTTTGAGCATCTCGACTGATAACTGGCGAATGACACGCGTGATGTTTTCCTCCAAGGCCTGAATCGAAGCGGGTATGTCCGTATAAACTTTAGACTTTACATATCCCCACAAGAAAAAGTATAACGGTGTGATATCACACGATCTTGGTGGCCAATCGACCGGCCCAAAACGTGAAATTATGTGCTCACCGAAGTGTTCTCTCAATAAATCCATTGATTGATGCGATGTGTGGGAAGTGGCGCCGTCTTGCTGAAACCAAATGTCGCCGAGATCACGAGCTTCAATTTCAGGCATCAAATAGTCAGTTATCATGGCACGATAATGGTCGCCATTGACGGTTACGTTCGCACCGGCATCATTTTTAAAAAAATATGGACCGATGATTCCACCGGCCCACAAACCACACCAAACCGTTGCTTTTTCTGGATGAAGTGGCAGTTCTTGAATCTCTTCAAGTTGCTCTTCGTCCCAAATGCGGCAATTTTGTTTGTTTACATACCCATTGAGCCAGAAATGGGCCTCATCGCTGAACAAAATTTGCCTCGAAAACGTCGGATCTTCTTGGAACTTTTCAGAAGCCCATAGAGCGAAGCGATGTCGCTTGAGAAGGTAGAGCGGCTTCAGTTGTTGCACAAGGTGTATTTTGTACGCTTTCAATTTAAGATCTCGACGTAAAATGCGCCAAGTCGACTCACGACTCCCACGTGATCTGTCAAAAAAAGGGTATTGAAAAAAGTATCTCTATTTGAATCACCCATTATATATATACATTAACTTAATGTTTTCCATAATAAACTAATGTTTTACTATCTTAGAGGTATGTTTAGTGTCATCATATGTATATATACATATTTTTGCTTATTTGGATTTGTTGGGAAATTGAGAATTATTTTTTCGTACCCTTATACCCATAAGTACCATATATTTCATTTTTTTAATGGCAATTTTTTTTACGGAATTGTTATCCAAAATTATTTTCCAAAAATTGTACCCGAAAGAAATATGACCAAAAAAATTAAAAAATCTTTTTTTTTCTTGCAAAAAATGTACCTCCTGAAATAAAAAAATAATTAAAAAAATTTTGTTCAACGAAAAGTGTATCAGCAAAGCAGAGAAGTCAACTTTAAATCCATAAATTTTAAATTTCTAACCATAAAACAATTTTCTGTTAATATTTGAAATCTAAAATCCGTCTGTGTAGAATATTTCTTATGATACGTAGAAAAACAGAGATTCTATTTAACATAAAATTTTTAATTTTTTATGGTCATATCGCATTTTTTCGACTAACGCCAAAAATAAAGTAAAAAAATATTTCAATGAGAATTCAAGGCAGTAATTATATACTTTGAAGTATCCTGAAACGTATATTGTCGAATCTGATGTTGGAAAATCACCAAACGCTGGAATACATGAAAAATACTGAAAGTAATTTAAAAATGTGCCTTCAGTTGCCGGTGTCTTCGCTCATTTGCAAAAAAAAAAAAAAAAAAAATCGATTCATTCTTGAGATGTCTAATGAAAAAAAAGAAAAAAAAAGAATTACATTTTGCGATTGTTATAGAGTTAAATTTTATTATAGGCTGAGCTAAGGCCTGTAATCAACGGAAATAATTTTCCTTTAAATATAAATAAATATATATATATATATATATATATATATATAAAATCCAATTCAAAACCTACACATTATTTCGCGCAATGTATATATTTTAGTCGATTTTATTGTATTTTGTTCGAAATTAACTTACCCTCTCCACTTTTACACCTAAATTTTCTTCGATTAAATCATAATCATCGTCTTCTAATCGATCATCTAAATCATCATCGTCTTCATGTTTTTTTCTTTTTTTTGATGAGTTTGATACATCAGAATCCTCTACATCACTTCCGTCTTCTATAGGATTGTCATCAATTAGGTCCTTAAGTTCTTCTCGCAAACGATCATCATCATCTGAAATTGTATAATATAATTTGAAAAGGTTTTGATAACTTGCGTAATTTCAATATCTGATTATTTTTAGTTTACATATTAAAATGTTTAAATTAACTAAAATCATAACTATCGATCTTAGTCTGTACAAAATGCATTGATTTTCCGAAATATTGATAATATAAATTTAAATTTAATAAAATTTAAGAAATTTATTTAAGAATATTTACTGGGAGCTTGTACCGTATTCCCAAAGAATATTTTAAAAACATTTTGCTTATGTAAAATTATTTATTCAATTATTTATTTATTAATTTTATTTATTTATTCATTTATAGTAATATAAGCCTCCTATGGCCAAAAAAGGTATATTACAAAGAAATAATCCTGAATACTAAAAAATGATAAAATACAAATACAAACCAAAAAACCTGACGAAAAAAGTTGAAAATAATTTTCAGCCTTTGTAATGAGTATCACAAGATTTTTTTATTCTTTATTTTGATCAAAATGAAAAAAAAAAAAAAAAAAATTGAACACCGAAGATTGTTTTTTCGATTGAAATAAAAATAAAAAATAGTTTTTTAGTAATAAAATCCAGTCTCTGGATGAAAATCTGTTTATTTAGTTAAAATTATTTTTTAATATTATTAGAATATTACTTACTTAGTTAAACATTCGAATTGTAATAAAAAAATTAATTTGGTTCATTTAAAGAGAAAATTTTCTAACATTTCCTGAATTTCCATACCATAACTGAAATCCGGATTAATTAATATAAAGTCTTTTCTCATTTTTTTTTTTTTAGTATAACTTGGGAAATACAATGAATATAATAATATAAGAGTTGATTCTAGTTGAATTCCTTCATTTTCAGTTTTTTTTTTCTTCAGTAAAGAGTACAAAAAATTTTTTTTTTTTTTATATATAAAAGTTTAAAATATGAAATGTTATATTAAATAAAATATATATTTTAATAGTTTTTTAAACAAAATTTGAGAAAAAAAAAAAAAAAATAATAAAAACTTGATAATCCGGATAATTCAACAATACGGACTGGGGTCTGCAATGATTGTCCAGATTTTCGAATTTATACTGTATCTGGTTTTTAATAATAAATGAGATTTTAAAAATCAAATTTTCCGTAAAACAAAAAAGTTTTGAGTTCCTAAAAATGTTAATCTATATGTTATTTTGAATATGTATAACAGTATTATAATTCAGATAACACAAACTTATGATAAAATTAGAATTTTACCTAGGTTTTGGCAACACTGGTCTTTAATTGCACTGTTGAATAGATAAATAGTATCGGGAAAATTCCTCGTGAAGTGATTCCAAATATATTATACTTTTCATACGTATATTCTTTTTGAACATCAGATGAATCCAAAATATCATTCAGCAGTGGAAATGAGAAATGTTTTGGCAGAGGGGATTGAAAATATATTTTCCATTAAGAAATGTTGGACATAAAAGCACTTATTGAAAAAAATTTAAATATTGTCTAGCTTGCAGTTAAAGTAATAAATAAAAATTGTACTCTGTATATTTTTTATAAAGAACTTCATTTTTATATAAAAGGAAAATGTCTACTTTTGTTTTTAATTCGTATAATCTCTTCAGCATATTTCCCTTCAAAATCTAACGGACATTGCACAGTGGGGTAGAATCGAAATTTTTTGGAAATAAATATGTAACTTCTGATCGGCCGGTTGAATTTTCATGAAATTTGGTATAGGAGTAGCAGAGGAGTGTACAATGTTATGATTGGAAGGGGGCACAACAATCCCCCCAGGGGCGGAGCTAAGGGGGCAAAGTTACATACCTCTGACATAAAAAATTTTTAATCGTCCGATTTCAAATATTTTTATATATTGTTGTAGGCCCTGATAAGACCTATAAAAAACATGCTTACATGTCCTATTTATCTCTTATAGTTTTCGAGTTATTTGCGTTTGAATTTTTAAGCACCATAATTTTGCATGTTCTTGGTCCAGTTTTTTTCATATATATCCTAGTATTTCCGACCGATCTTATTAGTTTTTTTCTTAACTAGTTAAAGAATAAAAAAATTTGAAGTCGATATCTTTACCGAGTCTAAAAATAAACGATTTTGAAAATTGCAAAAAAGACGACTTTTTGTGTCTTGTTAGCCGAAAAAGTATCTACACTCTTTTTTATCTAAAATAAAAAACAAGCCGAATAACTCAATTGGTCATGGTACATACCCCCCGAATTCGACCCATTTTATATGAAAGTTTTGATTTTAGATCATATTTTCTCAAATCCCAAAGCACGAATCGACAAGCGGAATATATTTTAAGAATCTTCTATATGTTGTTAAAAGTATTAAATCAAAATCTACGGGACTTCGGGAAAATGTGAATTCTATAGACAAAAATGTAAAAAATGCCATTTTGAGGGATTTTCATTAGTTTTTTGAGAATTCAGGAAAACCCTACCCCTGATTGAAACGCGCTTTTATTTATTAATAAGGTCCCCCATTTCCTAAAAATTTCATTAAGATATCTTTATAAACAAATATGTTATTACAATTAAAAAATTTGTATTTTCTCCAAAAACCCCAAATTGGGCCTTTTGTTTGGTTTATTTCTAAATAGCGAAAGAAATTTTAAAAATATGTATTCCGAATTAAGCTTATACTTTAGCATATATAATTTTCGATCTTTTGCAAAAAGATTCAAGTCAATATCATGCCTCATTTCAGAAACTTTTATATTTCCAATTTATTGTATATGTGACTATATTTTTATAAACTTGCAACTTTTGCCTTTAGCTTTGCGTGAACAATTACTTAGAAAATTGTGAATATTTCTGTATACATTTAATATCTATACACAAAATATTTTTATAAAAATTATTAATAAATATTTTTTGTTTTTCATAGCGTTGCCACATTTCTCAAATTTAAGTAAATCTTTATCCTTTTCTAAGCATTCGTATATTTCTATTAATGAATTTAAAATAAAAAAACAAGCAAAAAATGTCTTAATCAATAAGTATTTTATTAGTTTACATTTATGGTGTTTACCTAAATTTAACAAATGTATTTTTCTATTTTTGATGGTTAAAAATTTATATATTTAAGATCTAGTGGCAATGTACAGGTATCCTTTCCGGTGATACCTAGCTGCAGCATTTATCTATTACTGATGGTTCAAAATCTATATTTTTATGAGCTAGTGACAATGCACAGGTAATATCCTTTGCGGTGATACCTAACAGCAGCATATAATATCAATGAATTCGGTATAGGTACTCTTCCAAATTGACTCTTTCAGATATTTTACCTAATGAAAATTCACAGAATACCTGTAAATATATATACTTGTGCGATATATCTAATAGATATATATAAATGCGCAGCTAATCCTTATCAACATCATAACGGAGTTGATTACCATGGTGATTACATTGAAACATGAACAATTGTGTTGTGTTCTGTGGAGTTTATCTAAAAATGATCTTAAAAGCTATAGTGGAATTCATAAAAACTACATATCATGTAAAAGTCTGCGTCATTGGTAAATCTCAGATAGAGAGCGTTTTAAAGTTGTATGACGTTAAAATGAAGTCCTTGAATCAGCGTACTAACAAATTAAAAATTAAACATTCAGATTGGATGGATACTGATATAGTAATATCGGCGTGCAAAATATCAACTGGAGCACCCTGCAAGACATATGATGATTTAGTTACAAGATCTAAGAAGAAAAAACTGGCCCATAAGCTTTCTATAATTTCGAATGAAGAAGTTTCTGATACATTCAAAGAAATGTTAAAAAAGGAGAAGCAACGTAAGAGTGCAATTAATATTGCTGAAATACTGCCAACTGCATCACCAAAACGTCTTAAACGGATTGCCGAAAGTGTACCTACTCCAACATCAATTTTACAGAGGAAGCAATTGCTTTAATGCTTGAACTGGACCTGAGCCAAAACAAATATCAAATTTTAAGAAGATCTCTTCTTGAAAATGGACATTAAATTCTTCCATCATACAAGAATATTCAAGAAAAAAAGCAAACTATTTTACCGTCTATATCGGTTATCGAAAAGGAAGCATGTGTAGAGCTCTTTTCTTTGCTTGAGAATACAGCTACCAGGATAGTTGCAGATTTTTCTGCAGATCAGTTGGAAAAAGTAAATAACAGCGACGTTGTATTAATCTGTAAGTGGGGATGTGACGGACTATCAGCCCTTCCTGAATACAAGCATGCTAGTGGAAGTAAGAAAAAGCGTATTTATAACATCTTTGTCGCCATTAAGAATGCGATCTTATTCCTTAAAGCAATCTTCATCAAAGTGTAAAAACTCATTTGAAGATATATGGCTTAACACCACTCCAGGATCAAAACATTTTTGCAGACCTATTTGGTTCGAATACACAAGGGAGTCGAAGACAACAACAAAGGATTTAGTGGAATATATTAAAGATGAAATAAATGATTTACAACCTCTTTCAATAACCATAAACCAATACACATTCGACATATCCTTTCAACTTAGTCTAACAATGATTGATGGAAAGGTTAGTAATGCCATTATGGAAACATCTTCTTTTTGGAAATGCTCACTATGTGATGAGACGAAATCACAATTTTCGGATATTGGTAAAGCAAGGAGTATTAATGAAGAATTTCTGTCTTTCGGAATATCTCCACTTCACTCCAGAATACGGTTCATGTTGCATTTTCTGCACATAGCATATGATTTAAAGTATAGAAGTGTGCCAGAAAATTTAACAAAACCTACCAGAAACAACGAGAATTTAAAAACACTTAGAATATCTGAGAAAAGTAGAATCCAGGTTGAATTCAGAGAAGAGACGGGATTAAACATCGACAAACCTCTGCCGACTGGTGGTAGTATAAATGATGGTATAATGACTGGTATTAATAAAGAGTTACTTGAAAGGACTAACATACTATTAATGGCAATTAATAGTAAGCACAAAATTAACTCTGCTATATTTGCAACAGAAATATCCAAATTACTTGTTTCTCTATATCCATGGAAAGAAATGACACCAACAGTACATAAAGTATTATGCGAAATTATAATTGAACGAAATATTCTTCCATTTGGAGAGCTTACAGAAGAGGCTCAAGAAACAGAGATTTTAAGCACGTTCAATTATTCGGCTCCAGGAAATTCTTCAAAACGTCACAAAACGAGGATATTTTTAATAGCCTATTGTTATCATCAGACCCTGTACTATCATCAATGAGAAAACGTTGGATTTATTATGAGCCTTTATCAACTCAAAATACTGAAGACTTGAAGGACCTTTATTATTAGAAATATAATATTTATTAAGGAAGATGATAAACACCAAAAATAATAATATTTATTAAGTTAAAATAGACATTTTTTGTTTGTTTTATTTTAAATTCATTAATAGAAATATATGAATGCATAGAAAAGGACAAAGAGTTACTTAAATTTGGGAAATGTGGCAACGCTATTAAAAACAAAAAATATTTCTTAATTATTTTCATAAAAATATTTTGTGCATAGCTATTATTAAAAGTATACAGAAATATTCACAATTTTCTAAATAAAAGTTGCAAGTTTGTAAAAATATAGTCATATATACAATAAATTGGAAATATAAATGTTTAAATGCGCATATTTCTGAAATGAGGAATGATATTGACTTGAATCTTTTTGCAAAAGATCGGAAATTACTTACATATCTTTAAAATTTCTTTCGCTATTTAGAAATAAACCAAACAAAAGGCCCAATTTGGGGTTTTTGGAGAAAATACAAATTTTTTAATTGTAATAACATATTTGTTTATAAATATATCTTAATGAAATTTTCAGGAAATGTGGATCTTATTAATGTAAATAAAAGCGCGTAGGGTTTTCCTGAATTCCCAAAAAAACTAATGAAAATTCCCCAAAATGGGATTTTTTACATTTTTGGCTATAGAATCCACATTTTTCCGAAGTCCCGTAGATTTTTATTTAAAAATTTTAACAACATATTGAAGATACTTAAAATATATTCCGCTTGTCGATTCGTGCTTTGGGATTTGAGAAAATATGGTCGAAAATCAAAACTTTCATATAAATTGAGTTATTCGGCTTGTTTTTTATCTTAAAGTCATCTCTGTGAAATTACCTTTCAGAAAAATGCAAAATTATTATATATTGCTAAAGAAAATTTTATTTTAGATAAAAAAGACACAAAAAGTCGTCTTTTTTGCAATTTTCAAATTCAAAATCGTTTATTTTTGGACTCGGTAAAAATATCGACTTCAAATTTTTTTTATTCAATAGGCAATTTTGTTCTTTAACTAGTTAAGAAAAAAAATAAAAAATCGGTCGGAAATACTAGGATATATATGAAAAAAAAAACTGGACCAAGAACATGCAAAATTATGGTGCTTAAAAATTCAAACGCAAATAACTCGAAAACTATAAGCGATAAATAGGACATGTAAGCATGTTTTTTATAGGTCTAATCAGGGCCTACAATATATAAAAATATTTGAAATCGGACGAGAGACAAAAATTTTGCAAGCGATTAAAAATTTTTTATGTCAGAGGTATCTAACTTTGAGCCCCCTTAGCTCCGCCCCTGGGGTATTGTTGTGCCCCCCTTCCAAACATAACATTGTACACTCCTCTGCTACGCCTATACCAAATTTCATGAAAATCCAACCGGCCTATCAGAAGTTACAGATTTATTTCCAAAAAATTTCGATTCTGCCCCACTGTGCATTGGTATGAAGTAATAATTTCTAATGTTCTGCATTTTTTTTCCATTTAAATTTATTTATTGAATCTTCACAAAATTAATTGAACTAACTCCAAATCTTAATTTATATTAAGTTCAACCACTGCCGGACGAAAAACTATATGTAATCAAAGGATTGCTTAGCCGGAGGTCTGTTGTTTTCCTTCTTCTCAAACAGTTGTAGCCATCGCTTCTCATTATGTTTCGAGTAAGTGGGTTAGGGTGTACTTCAAGCTTCCTCAAATACGATTCTGCGTGTTTTCTTATTTCTTCTTTGAGAAGACGAATATTAAGGTCCTTATGAATATTTTCATTTTTCACATACCAGGGAGTTGCAGTTATCATTCGTAGTATTTTATTTTGGAATCTTTGAATTTTTTCAACATTTGAAGCTGAGGCCGCGTCCCATAGTTAGATACCACAGCACCATATTGGCTTTATAATTGAGTTATAGATCAATAGTTTGCAGTCTAGACTTAATTTTGAATTTCTACCAATAAGCCAGTTAATTTGAAGTGATTTTAATTTCATTTGGGTTAATTTTGTAACTATACGTAAGCGTTGATCTAGGTGCATACCAAGATAATTTAATTCCGTTTTTTGGTATAATCTGATTATTTATCATGATTTGGGAGTACGAATCTCTCCTCAACGTGAAGGTAATATGTATACATTTCTGTTCATTCACTTTTATTCTCCATTGCTTCAACCATTTTTCTAGATATATGATCTTGCAAAAGTTTAGATGCTTCGGGGGTTTTCATGTCCGCCTAAAATAGCTGTGTCATCTACAAATGTTGATATATGGGTTCGACTATTAGTTGGCATATCAAAAGTGTATATTAAGTATAAAAAGGGATCCAGTATACCGGGTACACCAGCTTCATTGGACTGTGGTGATCTTATAAAGTCTCCCTCTTGAAGAACAAACTTTCGATGAGTTAAATAGCTTTCCAGCAGCTTATGCGTATTTGTGGGTAAATATTGTTTAATTTTAAACAATAATCCTTCGTGCCATACTTTATCGAAGGCTTGAGAAACGTCAATGAAGTGAGCAGAACAATATTTCTTTTCTTCAAACGTCTTAGATATAACATTTATAAGTCTGTGAGTTTGTTCTATAGTGCTATGTTTTTCTCTAAAACCAAATTGATGTGTTGGAATACAATCGAAACGATTTCATATTGGTTTCAACTTTTTCATTAATAGTTTCTCAAACAGCTTTGATTTATTAGACAACCGTCTAATAGGCCTATACGATTCCACTTTAGTGTGATCTTTTCCGCACTTAGGTATCATTGTAACCAATTAGCCCTTCCATTCTGGTGGATAATATTCAAGGCGTAATATAGCATTAAAAATAAAAAGTATTATTCTCATTGCTATCCGGGGTAGCTCCAAAAGCATCTTGTTACTGATTTGTCAATATCAGGTGATTTTTTTTGGAGTTTAATTCAACAATAGCCTTGTTGATCTTTCGAATCTCAAAACAAAGGGGTTGAACTGCTCTAAAAAGGGGTACAACAGGTGGCAACACCATAATGTCATCTGATGAATCACGTTCTTTAGATTTCCCTTTTCGCTATCAGATTCCTCTTTTCGCTATCATTTCTTGCCCAGCCCACATTTGTATTACGTAGAGGAGGTCTACTTGTAACTGGTTTTTTAAACTTTTTCGTAGCTCGCCATAGTGAGTAATTCGAATACGGGGTAGCATCTAGGTTCTCCAAATATTTATTCAGTGATTCAGTTTTTTGATACACTAGTAGAATATTAAGGCGCTTTTGGCATTCCCTTAGCTTCGATCTGAGCTGAGGGGATCTGTAGAGTTGCCACTCTCTTCTTTTTTCAGACAAGAGCCGTTCTACATCCACAAAACAAATTCTATTATATCTGTTTTGTCGGGGGGTTAGGGTAGCATGTTGAGCAGCAAGCTTTAAACTTTTTTTAAAATTATTGAGAAAGAGAGAGATCGATAACTTCTCGTGTTCTCAGCGATATATTTTCCATACAATGAGTGTTAATATATTTTTTATATTTCAACCAGTTTATTCTAGTGTTAGATATTGCTAAGATACTAGTGGGGTACACAATCTCTCGAGGCTTCAATATAGTAACAAAATTGGGTGAATGATCTGAAGATAATTCTAATGAAGATTTAACATGAATTAATTCCCTTGGAAAATTCCTCGTTACAGTGAAATCGTTGACATCCAGTATTTTATTTGCGTCAGTAGGTCAATATGTTTGTTCTCCGCTCGAAATAACATTCAAACCTATTTTAGAAATTGTATTAAACACAACACGACCTTTAGGGATTATAAGTCGTGATCCCCAGGATGTATGCTTAGCGTTATAATCGCCAGCTGATAGGAAACGGGGTCCTAGTGATTTATAAAAATGTGCATATTGATTTTCTGAAATTGAAAACCTAGGGGGTGAACATCGATGAAATCACAAAGTTTCTGTAACAATCATCAATACAAATTCTTATAGCTTGAAGATAATCTTCACGAATATCACACATTAAGTAGTGTTTAATACGGGTTTTTATTAAAATGCCGAGCCTCCACATGCTCTATCTCTTGTTCTGCATTTAAATCTGCATTTCTTAACTGTTTTTATAAAATTGATTATGTCTATAGTATTTTGAAGAGCACTTTTAAATATATATAGCTAGATTACACAGTGAGATTTAAGTAATTTAAAAAACCTGCCCTCGAATCTATCATTAATGCGGATACATCTGTACACCTTTGGAAGTCCTAAACAAAGGTTTAGTGAACAATAATTCTTTCTTTATTTCACTTTCTGTAATAAAATAAAATTTGGTTTAAATTAGAAACATCAGTCGTTCCATTTCACAGCAGAATCTAAAATTTTTGGAAATAAATCTGTAACTTCTAATCGGCTGGATAGATCTGCATAAAATTTCATATAGCTGTACCAGAGGAGACTCCTCAGGAGCAAAGCTATTGGGACTCAATATAGGGTACCTCCGAACATAAAAAATTTTTGTGTCTTATCCGATTTAAAATATTTTTACATCTTCTTAAAGCTCTTGGTAAGGCCTATAAATAACATGTTTACATGAGATATCTTAGTTATTTGCATTAAAAATTAAAGCAACCCTAATAACTACATATAGCTCATTGATATGTCTATAATCACAAATCAAACATCTGAAATTAAAATTTTGAGTAGGTCTTTATATTTTGTCTTTAATTAGCTCTATATCCTCTAGGGAATGTAAACGATTAGTAGAGAAGTACCATGGTAGGTTATAGATTAATTTGAATAATTTGTTTTGGGACACTTGCAATTTCTGTATGTGACAATGGGCACTTGTAGATCAAACATGTTTGGATCTTGAATTTATAATATATCCTATATGATTTTTAAATTTCGTTTTTGGATCAAGTATAACACCTAAGCATTTAATCTCTTTTTCCCACTGGACTAGTTTTCCGTTACAATTAATGCCATTCTGAGGTACATAATAATCTTTTCGTTTTCCGGTAAAATAAATTGCCTGTACCTTGTCATAATTTAGCATAAAACTATTGTATCGTCAGCAAAGATATACAAAGTGCAATAATATAGTTGTGTAAAATCGGAAGTATATAAATTATACGGTATTGGTGATAAGCAAGAATCTTGCGGATAAGCCGATATAGAAACTAAATTAGAATATGTTGAACTTATTTGAACTTTAAATGATTGAGAAGATAGAAAACTATATATTGTTTAGACAAGAAATATTGAAAAATTAAAATTTAACGTTTTAAAAACAAGTCCTTCATGCAAGACCATTTCAAAGGCATTTTTTTTAGAGTTTTTAGACATTAAAGTTAGTAAATTCTAATAAGATATATGAAGTACTAAGTTGCCTTTTTCAATATTTCTATACATATATATATGAACTTTAGATTTGTGGTAAATGTACAAAAACTTATTGAAAAAATTAATTTGTACTTAAATTTTGTTCACATATGACACTCCAATTGCATTCACTAATTTATTTATTTACTTTAAAATTGTTTATTTTCATACCTCGACTTGCTCGTGTGGAGTTGACAGATCTCCCATCGAGCGAGTTATGTTTATGGTGAACTTGTTTAATAAAAAAAATCAACTTGTCTCTTTCACTACTGAATAACAACAGAAAATTTTATTGATTTTCATTTAATATTATACTTATTTACTAAATACAAAAGTGCTTAGTTGATTATTTTGTAAAATTAAACTGATTAACTAAATTCTTATTAATTTTATGTTTAGCAAATTTTTAGTTTTGATTTTCCAAGTAATTATATTTTTTACAGTTTATTAACTTAAATATATTGTTCTAAAAGTAAAAGTGTATTATTGCAATAATATTGTAGTTGTTGATGTAGAGTTCTTAAGAAATCATAGAGTAAAGTGACGGCCACAAGGAAAACGTATGGGCTGGAACGTCGAGTGGAGAATTCGTTATGAATCGGATTTTAGTCTTCTCCTTTGCGATGACACCAAGAGCGATAGTAAATATGATGCTGAATAAACAGATAGTTAGAATAATCATATTGTTTTTCTTTAATGTTGTTTTGTGATTTTCTTTCTGATAGCTTCTCAGTTTATCTAGGTTTAATCTGTCTATTATTTTTGCGTTTACTTCGGAATAGGTTATAAGTGGTGAAAGAAATTCGTCTCTGTTGAACGTGGGGTTGTCATTGATTGAGCAGTTGTAGTAAAGGAGCGTTGTACCTTTAATTTCATAAGTGTCATTGTTGCAGCTAGTTGTTACTGGAGTTTTGTTTACAATCATGAAAAGTATATAATTTGGCACAGGTTGCATAATAAGGTTTACGTTGCCAATGTCTTCCAATTCCAATGCATCTTTGTTGTCGATTACTTTTACAATGCAGGTGCAATTAGTTGTATATTCAGTGTATAGTGAGTTTTGACAGTATTTGAAGTTCTCGGTTCTTAGACAAGGTTCGTCAAAAAATTGAATCCGGTTTTTATTGTATGCTATATATGGTTTTATTTTTATCATTTTTGTGTTATTTAAAGGAACTGGGAGTATGTGAAAAAGTTAATAATTTTCTTTTGATAAATTTGGTATCTGTACATTAAATATAATATTTGGATTATTGTAGTATGCTTGTTCAAGTAATTCATATATTTGTTCCTTGGAGTTAATTTTTATTGACTGATTTTCCATATAATTATATATTTGGTCTAATTCTGTAGTGCTTAGTATAAGCTTATATATTACGTTAAGTTTTGCTAGGATAATTGATTCCTCAATGCTTTCTAGGTGGTTATTTAAAAGGTCTATATTATAATTAATTTGACTGATATATTGGAGTTCGAGTAGTTGGTCATCCTCTTTCAAGATATTGTTTGCTAGTTTGTTAATGTAGTTTTCTATTCTATACTGTTCCTTGTTTATGTGATTAGTGACATTTTACAATCTCTCCTGCATGATTGAATTTATTTGGTATTGGTTTGTCAGTATAGTCTCGATATGTGTTGTATTAGTCTTGATGTCCTGTATTTGTTTATTTATAAGAAGTGCGTCGTGTTGTCCATATTGCCCGTGATGAATTTTATGGCGGTGCCTAGTCCGTTGATAATGCCACGTTTATGTCGTTTAGTGTTTGTACCGTATTTTCTAGTTCTTTTAGTTTTAACCTAGTTACTTTTGTAAAGCTTGTAGTTCTGTGGGTGCTCTCGAAGGTGGAGATAGTATTTTGTATTTTCTTAACATTTTTTGTGTATTCGTCAGGGTCAACGATATGTATTAGGTTATTGTAATTAGTAATTATCCTTGCGGGTCCTAGTCGGAATCTAACTACTTTCTGTTGTTTGTTTATTTCTCGTATGTCTATAGTTTGAGGAAGTGCTAGTGTTATCCTATGGATGGGAAACAAAATTTTAGTTAGATGTTTTTGGCATTTTGCGTATCTTGCGAAATTTTTTCGGTTAAGGTGGAGTGTAATCTTTCAAATGGAGCGTTGCTCGTGCTCTGTTGAAATGAGGTAATATGTTGAAATGAGGTAATATGTAGATTTGTTTACAAAGATATTAGCCTTGGTCTGCAATAATTTTTCTTGGGATACCGTAAACATTAATGAAATCCTTTAAAGATTCTGAGAATTTTTCAATTATTGTTAACATTTGTTTGTGATTTATACTGTAGATGTCTATATGTAAAATGTCTATGGGTTTTAAAGGGATTTCGGGTTTTTCAAACAATGGTTTTGAGGGATTCCTATCATATTTAAGGGTATTACATTTATCGTAGTTGTTAATTATTTGCGTTATTTTGTTTTTCATAAAGTAGAATTCTCTTTTAAGATGGAGAAATGTTTCGTTAATTCCGCGGTGGTTCTTATTTTCATGGTAATTTTTTTATAAGTTCTTCCTGTTTGTCACTGTCTGTTATGTCTTCTAATATTTCCGTACATCGTATTAAACGGAGTATTTTGTTATTTGAGAAAAATTTTTAAATAAATTGATTGAATAGTGCGAAAGTGCCGTCGTCAGCGAATACAGCTGACAACTTGTTTGGGTTAAGAAATTTGTTGAAAATATCTATTATTGTTTCTTCTGTATATAGAGGTTTCCTAAATATCCGTCGTTGTTTGTTTTTTAAATGGCATCATAACCGACATTTCTGGAGTTTTTGATGATTTTTCGATTAAAGTCGTTTAAAGGTTTCTCTGAGATATATATATCATCATTTAAATTTTCTTCTGCTGAATGCACAGTGGTACCACACGTTCCTCAATTGGAAGCAACATCGTTTATGTTTATCTCTGATAATTTAGGTGTGTCTATTTTTATTCGGCTTAGTGCATCAGCATTTGCATTTAATTTTCCTTTCTTGTATACTATCTCATAATCAAATTCTTCTAGTTTAAGGCGCCACCTGACCAGTTTGGAATTGGACTCTTTCAAACTCATTATCCACGTGAGTGGTCTGTCACGATAAAGAACTTACGCCCAAACAGATAGGGATGGAAATATTTGAAATATTTTGTCGCCCATATTGTTGCCAATAGTTCTTTTTCTATTGTGGAGTAATTGCACTCTGAATCCGATAGTGTGCGACTTGCAAAACATATGGGTTTGACATTTCCTATACGGCCTTGGGACAGTACTGCTGCTAATGCAAAGTTACTTGCTCCTGTGGTTAGAATGAAAGGTTTTGTAAAGTCAGGGTACCGTAGAATAGGATCGTTAGTTAAGATCGATTTACATGTTTCGAAAGCGTTCATGTATTTATCATTAAAGTCTATGTTTTTGTTTTCCTTAAGGCATTCTGTCAGGGGTTTAGTTAATTTAGAAAAATCTTTAATGAATTTTCGGTAATAGCCTACGAGCAAAAGGAAACTTTTAATTTGCTTTTGGGTCGAGGGACTGGAAAGTTTTTTATAACATCAATTTTTGCCGGGTTGGGTTTAATTCCATCTGTTGATATAATATGCCCTAGAAACTTTGTTTCTGATTTATCTGTTTGAATTTTAAGATTTGATGATCTGAGCTTATTGAAAACCGAATAAATATTTTGTAAGTGTTCTTCTAGGGATGTAGAGTAGATAATATCGTCTAGGTATATTAAGCATATTTTATCAACGAGATCCCCCAACACGTTATCCATGACCCTTTGGAAGGTCGATGGTGCGTTCTTAAGTCCGAAAGGCATTCTAACATATTCATAATGTCCACCTTCCACTGTGAACGCAGTTTTTGGAATATCTTTAGCATGCATCTCGATTTGGTGAAAAACACTTGCCAAATCAAGTGTGGTGAAATACATACATTTTCCTAATTTATCGAGGATTTCGCTTATATCGGATATGGTTTTCTCGTTGAGTTTTCTATAGTCTATTACCAGTTGCCATTTTTGTTTGCCACTGGCGTCTACTTTCTTTGGAACTATCCTCACAGGGGCGCTCCATGGGGAATAACTTGGGCGTATTGTGGTATCTACATGATTTCGTATGTATAGGAATGTCGTCCGATGTTGTTATTCTATGTTTTACTTCATTAGCGAAGGTCAATTTTGTATTTTCTTTAAAAAATATATCTTTATAATTACGGCAAAGTTTTAAGAGGTGTAGTTTTTCCTTACTGTTTAAATGTTCTGTTCTAAGTGTCTCTAAGATGTCCTCGTATTCGCTTTCTTCTACTTGGGTTGTCTCTAATTTAAAGGCTTCTACGAATTCGTGACGGTTGTATTTAGTAACTTTCAATGGTTGTTCTATGTAATATTTGTTGTTCATCCGAGATGTTAATAGTTTCATGCCAGTCTTTTGCCTGGTATATACCTTCTGGTATATAAAGTGAATCAGTAATATAAGTTTTTCCTACGTAGATATCTCCATCCTTGACGTCTACTGGAATTTTCTTTATGAACTTAGAATTATCAGAAATAATATGTTTTCTGGATGAAAAATTAGGTTTAAATTCATTGTGTAATTTTATGTTACAACTATATTTTTTTGCTAAATCTATATTGGCTTCTAATTGTGACAGTATATCAAGACCAATGAGTCCATCGAAATAATTGTGGAAATTAAATAAAAGAAACCTTAATTCGCCTGGTTGGTTGAATTCAACAAAGGTTTGAAGTCTAACCTCTTGTTCAATTCGTATTTGTTGAGGACTGTTTGTATTACAATGGGTTTGCAAGTTTTCTGGTCTGAAGGGGTTATAAATTTTGGGATTATAAATGACGAGGAGGCTCGGGTATCGATTAAGAACTTTAACGGTAGTCCGAATGTAGACGAAATATTAATGTAGCCTAACTGAAACCAATGTTTATTAATATCTAGGTACCCTGTCTGTTGGTCGAGGCAGTTTTGAAAATTTGTGTTGTCCTCGATGTTAAAGTGGTTTCCTTCTATGTCTTGGTATTGGACCAAGTTTTGTTTTTAGTCTACGGCTGATGCTAATGGTTCTAAAGAGTTATTGTTTTGAAAGTTAAAAAGTTCCCCTTTTTTATATTGGTTCCCGGATGCCAGAGTTCGCATCGTTTGGTCAGTTCTAAGTGATCTTTGTATTGTTGGTGCTTGAGTTTTTATATAGGTGGAACTTACGTCCATAGGTTTGTTGTATTCTTTAAACGTATTATGTTTAAATGGATTTTAGCTATAGTTTTGGTTAGGGAAGTTAGAGTTTATTTTACGTTCAAAAGGTTGGGTGCTATAATTTAATGTTTCTTTCGACTGTTGGGTATATACATATTGGTTTCTGTTGTTTCCACCATAGAATGAATTGTTTGGTCATGGTTGCCATTTATTTTGGGTGGTAGTCGGATTTGTTTTCATGTAAAAAATAGTTTGTTCTTTAATGCATAAAGAAAAACTTCTGCTAATGAATCGGGTTTAGACGCTCTAATGGTCGAACCTAAAGTCTCTCTTAAGCCAATCAGAAAACTGTTCAGACACATTTCGGAATACAGTTCTTTTTTTGCTTTGACAATCCTTTCGTCACGTTCGTGTATTTGGATATTATTAAATAGAGATGCCTGTACTTCAATGATTTCACTGTAGATTTTTTTCTACGCTATTTAACTTTTGACGAATATTATGAAGGTCTCTAATTAAGGATGTTTTTGTCCTTTTGTCCGAATAATGCAAAATGAGATTTTGCTTAATGTCTTCCCAATTAAGAGGTGTCCGGTACATGTTTAAAACTTAGTTGTCTTGTCCGATTATTTTGTTGCGGATTGCTCTCAACAATATTTGTCCTTGTGGTGTAGCGTCATAGATTCTAATGTGAAGTAAAATTTCTTCGACGTTATTTATAAATTCGTTTAATAGGCGCGGATTGCTGTAATATGTTGGTAGGTCTTTAATTGCATCGAGTATTCGAAGTGATTCGAATGAATTAATATTTGGTGTGAAACCCCTGGAAGGTCCTGATTGTTCGTCTAGAGAAGTAAACAAATTGGTCGTTTGAGTTTGAAGTAATATAATTGAGAGAAGAGGATCTGCTGGAATTGAACTTCAAGCTTCTACTTTTAAATAACCTTCCTAGAGTTTTTGGATATGGTTTGAAAGATGAGACGAGCAATAATTTTAATATTATATGTTAAGATAAATGTATTTACGTAAATTTATTTATATGCTGTTTTTCTTTTCTTATATTTGTGTTTTCTTTTTTTATTATTTTTTATTTTTTATTATTTTTTTATTTTTATATATTTTTTTAATCGTTTTTTATATACACATATATTTTTTTTAATTTTATGTATATGACTTGTATATTTTCACTTTTTTTCCTTTTTTATTTCTTTTTATTTTAAGCAGACAGACCGGACTTAGTAACACCGTATCGATATGCCCTCGATACTTCTTGTTTGTAACCTAACGTCCCAAACAATGGTTACTTAATGAGTTCGGAAAATAACTCCGTACCGATACTTCTTATTTCTAATCTAAGATCTCAAATAATGGTCATTTATTTTACCGAATTCTAAAAATAGCACCGCATCGACATTCCCCCGATACTTCTTATTTGTAATCTAAAATCTCAAATAATGACTATTTTATTTTTACGATATTTCATATTATTTTACTATATACATATATATATATACATATATATATACATATATATATACATATATATATATATACATACATATATATATATATACATACATATATATATATATACATACATATATATATATATATATATATATATAAAACTGAGTATCTTCATTTTCTCTGATTTCAGTGATGAGGACACTGTGGCAGCGTTCTAGGAGATAAGCTCTGGCACCATCTACATTGTCTCCAGCTACATGGCCCATGAACACTGCGAACCACCACCAACTAAGATTTGCGAGATAGCAGAGGCGGCTAGAGTAAGCAACATGACACTAATGCCCATCATGTTGTTTGGGGAAGCTCCCATACAAATACAAGAGTTCAGTCTTTATATGATTTTATTCTTTGTAGTGGTTTAGATATTCTGAACATCGGTATGGAACCAATCTTTGTAATAGCTAATAGAAGGGAGGTTCTCGATATTACGTTAGTTAGTACTAGGCACTCTAATATGATTACGGATTGGAGGGTCTCCAATGACTGATCATTCTCTGATTATTGACTTCAACATAGAAGTTTGTTTAAGCAGGGTTAAACCCTTTCACAACAGGAGGAAGACAAACTGGACAGTACAACATGATTTTGTTGTGTTGATATCGAGTCCTGTGTCAAAACGCTAAGGAATGCTTTTGATACAGCGACTTCTGTTGCATTCAGACCCAAAATTTGCAGGGGTAAACCACATTGGTGGTGCTTATATCCCTGAGTCATCGACTAGATGTACAGTGGCCTTTGTCCCTAAAGGAGGTAAAACCTCACACACAAGACTGAAGGACTTCCATCCTATAAGTCTGTCGTCCTTCTTCTTGAAGACACTGGATCTACACCTACGTAGAACGATCAACTCTTGCCTATTATCAGCGTCTCAATAAGCCTGTATGAAGAGCAAATCTGTTGAGAAAAAGCTCTCGAGTATAACGAATACGCATTAGTGGTGTACTTATTTTTACGTTATTTTTATCTTATTAATTTGTTTGTATTGATTCTATAGTCTTCATACACCTTATTTTATAGTCTTTTAATTCAAGTACTGGAAAGACATAAGAAAAAAATTAGGGTAAATTCTGACGAAACGTTTAAATTTAATTCCACTAGATTCCTTATTTGTTCAAGTGGCCTTTCTTGACATAGAAGGGGCCTTTAATAACGTGACTCCAGAGGCAATCAAATTATCTCTGGAAAGACTGGACATTCATCAGTCGATCATCAGCCTTATATAAAGACTTTTAACCAATATAATAATATCCCTCATGGGTGCGTCTACCATTTACAGGGTAGCAAATAATGGTACTTCGCAAGGAGTTTTATCTTCACTTCTCTGAAATATCACCGTTAACTCATTACTCAGAAAACTTGATTCGCTGAAGTTTAAGACTGTCGCTTACGCGGACGATGTTGCGGTGGCTGTATCTGGGAATTATCTGGATACCATGTCTCACTAATTAGTACATGGAGTACAATTAGTGGCCCTAGCATGAATTCAGGAAAAACAGAACTTGTCCTCTTTTCTAGATATAAGATATAAGATTCCATCCTTACCCCTTCCACGCCTAAACGGTGTTGAATTAAAGGTGTCAGATAGTGCGAAGTACCTTGGGATTACACTGGACTCCAAACTATCTTGGATCCAGAATACACAGGCCAGAGACTCAAAGGCAAGCACTGCCCTATATATGTGTAGGAAGGCCATCGGTAAATCCTGGGGTATAACTCCTAGGAATACGAAATGGCTCTTCGACACGGTGATTAAGCCTATACTTATGTACGGAGCGTTAGTATGGTGGGAGGTTATGGAGAAATCCAACAATATCGGAATCTTTGATAGGATTCTGCGTAGCTCAGCGCTACTCATAACAGGAGCGCTTCGTACAACTCCATCGAAAACCCTATTTGTTCTAATGAACTGGCTACGGGTGGATCTTATGGCCAAACAGATCGCCATTATGTCGGCGACTAGACTTAGGGTTATAGATGCTTGGAATGAAAGTGATTTCGGCCATGAGACCATCATAGGATTCCATAATAGCATTCCTAGCTTCTCAGTATAAATCTCAACTACTCCAGAATTAAAAGCTGGTTCAGTTGAGATTTATAGTGACGGGTCCAAATCTGCTGAAGGTGTTGGGCGTATATATATTCCCGCTTATAGGAAAACCATTTCCTTTAAATTGCCAGATCACTGCAGCATTCTTTAAGCAGAGATCTCGGCCACAAAAAGGGCGGTGAACTGGTTATTGTAGTATAGGGTATACGGAGTGGATATCCAAATCTGTACAGACAGTCAATGTACCAATCTGGATGTCTTTTCAACATCCAGATTGGTACATGAATGCCGGACGTCTCTGAATAAGATGGTGAGACATTCAAACCTAGAGCTGGTCTGGGTTAGGAGTCATCAAGCACCCCGGGTAATTCTATTGCGGATGCACTAGCCAGAGATGGATCCCTTCTTCGAGATGAAGACACGGACCAACTGGTTGGAGTACCGCTTTCGGCCCGCAGATCAATAATTCTGCAGAATTTATCGAGGATCGCACAGGATAGATGGACAAATGAATCCACATGTTCAACCTCGAGGCAAATATGCCCCATTATGATGAATGTCGATCTAACTTCATCATGGGACTATCGTGGCATCGGTTAAGAATTCTGGTAGCCGTGGTCACAGGGCACTGGATTGCTGGTGCGCATGTTAGGAGACTAGGACTTCCTTTCAACGACTTTTGTAGAAGTTGCCGGGATGAGGAAGAGTAAGAAACGGTAGAATATCTTTTATGCCACTGTCCTACTCTTGCTGAGATCAGGACTGCTAATTTTGGAAGTCCGCTTGTGCATGTATTATCATCGGGTTGATTCGTTTCGAACGCTATTATGGACATGTGGGTTAGTAACACACGATCCCTCAGGGTTTCACAACGGGACCAAATTGGACCCAAGTGAGCTGTCTCACAATGACTAGATAGCTGCCCTAGGAACCTAACATAACCTAAGTTATCCAGACATGTGTTTTCGTTACCCTGATTTGTTTAATTTATTTTTCTATTGTTTCTTCTACACAACAGAAAGATAGTAATGGTCAGATATACTTGTTCTTATTATTGTTGCGTGGGTTTGTGTTGCTGTGATATCGTTTCATACATGAAGATGATCAATACACGTACTTGTTTTTTATTGATATTTTCTCTTGCGCTCCCATTAACAATGCTTTGGAGTCTGTTAGACGACAGCATTTTAATGTATTTAATTGTTGTTATATTTTGTTCAAGAATATCAATATTAATATCTTCAATAATAATTACATCCTGTTTGGTTTTTATTTTGTTTATAGTTTTGTCCAGTTGTATTATGAAGTCTTCTTTCACATTATTTTTCGGTGATCGATATATTGAAATAAGAGATTACGTCTCCTCTATCATCTCTGTTTTAAAAGTAAGAGTTGAAATCATTTAAATTGTAGATGTTGTTTTCATTATCGGTGATGTTGGTTTCGACAAGCACAATAATGTTATTTTTGTTTATTATATTTTGTATAGAGACAAGGAATGGCATAAAATTTAATGGTAATGAACGAATATTCATTTACAGTATTGTTGTAGAATAACTTCATTGAGAGATTTTTTCAATTTGATTGAAATTTTTAATTATTTTTATACTCTTCATGCTTCTTTGTTTTAAATTTTAAAAAAGAAAATTTATTTTGTATTTGCTTTGATATTTACATTTAAATAGTTGACATTATTAGCTCTATATCAGTTGAATTGTTAATTATGGGTTAGAAATTTTTTTTTTTTTGTTTCATAGATAATATTACCGTTTCGAACTCAAACAAAATCTCCAATTAGATTCTTTCGCTTTTGTTTTTGCAAGCCAAAGTAATCTACGTTTATGTGATCATTTATATATAAGTTTTGGTTCCCTTTTTCACCTATCACTATTTTGGCTTCTATTCTATTACGCTAAATCTTTCCTAGTAGTTCCTTCTTCTTGTTTAACGTGGTAAACTCAGCGATCATCTTTTGAGACTTATGCTATTAACATTAAGTACTTTTCTTTTCTTTTAAAATTATGCTAGAGTACTTGTGTTACTGGTACGAATTCTTGCTGCATTGACGTTTTGTGTCTGGTTGGATGTTGTGCTGTTATTGTGGTGTAATATTATATGATTATTTAAATCATTTGTTTGGGCTAAACGTATACCAGAGTTTGTGGAGATGTGGTATTTTTTCCCACAGTATTTTTAATATTTGGTTTTGTGTTTTTTGTAAAGTTTTACTGCATTTGGCGCTGCCCAATGCAGTAATTCCATGGCGAATGCCTTAATGGTATGTATATGGAATATGCTGTTTTGCGTACTTCATCTACTTATATTTTCCATTTGAAACTGCTGTCAACATACACGCCTTGTAAGAGTTTATCAGTCCAATATTTGTTCTACAAGTTCGGTTTTGTATTTTATGGTGTAGACATTCTGAACTATGTAATTTTATAATAATATATAAATCAATAAGATGGTTTTATATGCATCATAAGCATTATTCGTTTTGTTGCATAACAATAATACCGTTATCATGACATCATTTTTTAACACTGTCAAGTTGACGTTATTATAATTGTTATATCATCAGCGTCTCGTGTGGAGTTGACAGACCTCCCATCGAGTGGCGCTTAGGGGGAGCTTTGTCATTACTGAGGTTTGACATAACATACTGCCAGACGCGAACTAAAACTGTCATCACTTGTAAGGTTAAGATGGCTGGTAGTTGTTCCGAGAACCTGAATGGCTAGTTAGTGGTTAAAGAAGACTAGTCGCTAACAACTCCCCTCCGACGCCAGGGCACGGGTCGGTTGTAAAAGTTGAGTAGCCCAGTCCATGTACGCCGGCAATGCATGGATGGTCCAACCCATTAGGAATAAAAATATAAATAAGAATGAAGAAGACGGAAGGAGAACAGCAGGAGATGACGAGTCTACCAAATGCGCAAAACCGGTTTCCGATTCTGAGTTTCGCACCAAGCACTTCAAAAGCTGCTCTGGCCCGTACCGGCATAACACCGGCGAAACCCTCTGCTTCGGGGATTGCACCGAAACCAACTCGGACGGAAGCAACCTTAGTGCCTATTGTAACGAAGGGAGCTGCGAACAAGTTTTCGAGCTCCTAAGCGTTAGATCCCCCCGCCAGCGAAAGAAATGCGAACCAATTTTCGCTTTCTGGAACTGAGCGCCCTGCCCGAAAGGGCAACATCACATTAATTTCGCCAGAAGGGTCTTTCTAAGACGACGTGCCGCCGAAAGATTTATGGAATGGTTGGGTAAAAAGCCTGCCGAGTACCTTATCCACGAGGAACTTGTTTCCCTCAACTGGGCCAAATCACTGTTGGCCGAATTGCAGCGTTACCCTCCCCCCACGTCGAAGAACGGGCCTAAACGGCAAAGTTCGGAGGAGGAGGCTCAATCGCAAAACCAACAGCCCGGGACCAAGCGTCCAAAGACCTACAATTCGATGAACAGGTTGTATAGTGAAGTTGCCAAAGGCAATCTCATACGAGCTGTCATCTATAGGAGCGATCCAGATTGCGCTATATCCCATACAAACTGGGATATAGCGCGTAAGAAGCTGATGGGAGTATTCTGGAAGGTTCTGAAAGAGAACCAAGGACTCTCCCCCCAGTGTGATGATGCGGGATGGTACCGTAACCCTGCAAAGTTAATGTCCTGCTCAAACGAACGATCGGCATTGCTCCTGAAGCAGGAGATCGCTCTTTAGGATGGCTACGGGAAGGTGCTAGACTGGACGGAGCATCCAGGAAGGTTGTGATCGTTATGAACAAGGAGTCACTGCCATCCCTTCCTGAGAAAAGTGGGAAGATCTACCATGGTTTTGAGTCGATCTTCCTACAGGTCTACCGAGGGGATGACAGAGACAGACCGATTCAGATCGATGATGATCAAACTCCGGAAGCAATGTCTTGTGAGGAGACTACTAGTTCTCATGCTCAAGAAGACACTCACTCAAACTCTGAGAATATGGGTGAATTTTTTGAGCGGGTGGGCGAAGTTGTTGACGAGGACGCCCAAAGGACACACATGGTGAATATAACGCAAGTTAAACTACACCATTATAAAGCAGCTTCTGCTGCGTTGCTCCTCCGAATGGTAGAAAGAGGAGAGGAGCTAGCACTAGTCCAGGAGCCATGAATCGTTGGCGATAAGGTTT
Source organism: Protocalliphora azurea (assembly GCA_932274085.1). Lineage (NCBI taxonomy): Eukaryota > Metazoa > Arthropoda > Insecta > Diptera > Calliphoridae > Protocalliphora > Protocalliphora azurea. The sequence goes on along the minus strand of OW026523.1, from coordinate 31,134,429 downwards.
GTGGACTACATGCGGACAAATTTAAGCTGCTACACGCTACGGGATCAGGTAAAATACGATCTTGTATAGTAGCAAGCAGGAAACTCAGTATCTGCATTCTTTCTAATTTCAGTGATGAGGAAACTGTAGCAGCGGCCTGGGAGACAACCTCTGGAACTATTTACATTGACCCATGAGCAATGCGAACCACCACCAATTAAGGTTCGCGAGATTACAAAGGCGGGTAGGGGAAGAAATATACCGCTCATAATTGGAGCTGACGCCAATGTCCATCATGCCGTTTGCGGAAGCTCGGATACAAATACAAGGGGTGAGTTTATATAATTTTATTCTTTGTAGTAGTTTAGATATTCTGAACACTGATAAGGAACCGACCTTTGTAGTGACTAATAGAAAGGAGGTTCTCGATATTACGCTAGTTAGTACTAGGTACTCTAATGTGATTAGGGATTGGAGCGTCTCCAATGACTGTTCATTCTCTGATCACTTGTACATTGACTTCAATCTGGAAGTCTGTTTACCCAGAGTTAAGCCCTGTCAGAACAGGAGGAAGACAAACTGCAAAGTACAACAAGATATCCTGTCCCAACTCCTCCCAATCCTCCGACCATCAACGGTTGCGATGATATTGAGTCCTGTGTCAAGACGCTAACGGACGCTCCTGATACGGCAACTTCTATTGCATGCAGACCCACAATCTGCAGGAGTAAACCACATTGGTGGAACTCTGAGATAGGCGAGACTCGTAAAGAATGTCGCCGTCTATTTAATGAGGCCAAGAGACTAGGAGACTGGTCTACCTACAAGTCCTCAGTTACCAAGTTTGAAAACCAGATAAGAAATGAGAAACGCAAATCCTGGAGGGCTTTCTGTAGCGGCGTAGAAAGCCTCTCTGAGACCAGTAGATTTCGCAAAATTCTGTCATCACCTACTGTTCCAAGTTTCCATCCAGAAACCATATGGCAGTTGTACAATGAGCGGTCAAGAGACCTTAGATGTCTTAATGGACGTGCACTTTCCTTTAACGGGACTCTCTGCAATATCTTCAGATGTCAGCAATGATGTTCATATTCCTATAAGGGATAGTGAAATGAGATGGGCTCTGAAGAGCTTCGCCCCTTTTAAATCTCTGGGTCCAGATGGCGTCATACCTGCAGACTAACAGTATAATGCCGATATTATATCTTATAATATCATGATCTTATATCCCCAAATCATGGACTAGATGCAAAGTTGTCTTTATCCCAATAGGGGGTAAGACCTCCCATACGAGACCGCAGGACTTCAGACCTATTAGCCTATCATTCTTCCTCTTGAAAACTTTGGAAAGGCTAATTGACCTGCACCTTCGCAAAACAATCAACCCTAACCTACTGCCAGCAAGCGAAAGCTTTTAGGGTATATAGAAAAGGCTCTCAAGCCTTATGCATTAGCGACATAGAAGGAGCCTTCAATAATGTGTGTGTTCAAAAATATAACCTAACATACATCAGTCGATTACTGGCATTTCCAACCAACAGAGTTATAATATCCACTATGGGTGTTACTACCATATATAGAGTAGAAAATAGAGACACTCCTCAGAGGAATATTGCCGTCAACACAATGCACAGGGAACTTGATTCCCTGAGGTTCAAAACCGTCGCGTATGGGGACTATGTAGCGGTGGCCGTATCTGGAAAATATTATGGCGAGACACTCAAGTACTCCGGGAAATATTATTGCGGATGAGTTATTCAGAACTGGTTCCTTTCTTCAAAGTGAAGAGAAAGGTTCCACTTAAGCAACTGCACCCCTATCACAGTTCTCAAAGAGGCATGCATATCTTTCGCTAGCCGAATCTTATATAATGCACGGTATTACAGCTTGGTGATGTTCAACATATTGCAGTAGTTTACAGCAAACTCAGAACCAAATACTCAAAATTTTGCTATAAAAAAACAACACAACAACCAACAAATACATTACAACATTATATATGTTGACAACACGCACGTCAACAACACACGCGTTAATAACACTACACACGTCAACAACACACACACATCAGCAACACACAAGTCAACAACAACACACGCCAACAACAATACCCACATTCACAACGACACATACGTCAACAACAATACACAAGTCAATAACACTCACGTGAATAACAACACACACGTCAACAACTACAACTCACTCGTCAACAACACAAATAGAACCGCACAAACAACAAGATTAGTTACCAAAATACAGGTTTGAACGTCAAAAGTACATATAACATCACTCTTAATAATGAATTTTATAACGACCCGAGATTTTTAATGCCAATAGAGCACATATAGAATGCAAACGTCGAGCTGAAGGAAGGTATCATCTAATCATTTTAGAAACAACTATGGAAAGAACAGCCTAATTATCATACTACCAAACATCTTCATCAAAATAGCTATAAACATTTTAAAGGAACAAAATATGCATAAAAAGAAAAATTTAGTTAAATCTTTTTATATTAATTCGCCATGGAGAAATTTATTTATTATAATTATTTTTAATTTTATACATCCTGCAGATAAGCCGAATGGCTTCGCGGTATTAGGCTTAAGAAGACTCTGTGAATTTTTAAAATTTTTAAATAAATAAAAAATAATAATAAAAAAGTTATAGTTATAATTATAGTTACTCATATACTGCCGTATTCATAATAAACATTTTAAATATAATAAATAAAGTTGTGCAGATTTTGCTTGAAATCTCATTGAAATTAGATTTTGTGCAAATGTAAATGGGGTATTAACAAAAACTCAACAAATCTTACAACATTCAAGTTAATATTTAAATAATTATTTATTTTGGGAAACAACTTGTACTTAAGGTAAGAAAATAATCATCAAAACTGAGATCAAGTTTTATATCACAGAAAACATTTTTACGTAAATAGTATGAACTATTCTATTAACTTTAATTTTCCGTAATATTTTTGAAAGTGGGCTAACTTTCTATCCCATGAATTATTTTTTTAAATAATGTTTTGCGTAAATTGTAAGTTTAATATTACGCGTCTTCAATACAGTGTAGTAAGTACATATATATATATAGAATCAATAAAATAGTTGAAAACTATTTTCTAGAAACAAATTACGGTCAAACAAATTGGGCAATCGTGACCACCTCTGTATATATATATATATATATATATATATATATATATATATTAGACTGCTTTCGAATTTCGACCGTAACTCCTCCTGGAATTGTTCTTTTTTATCGACCCTGAAGTTTGTAGAGTACATTTATGTGGGAAAATTTTGTCTTTTCACAGCTTTTTTAAAAAAAATTCTATTATCAACTCTTTTTTGCAATTTAATGTAAAACACCCATAATATAGACATAACTATGTATCAAACAGTAAAAAAAAAAGATAAAATAAGCAACGCACAGACAAATTTTTTATTTTTTTTTTAGAAATGTTGAAATAAAATGCCATTTTAAGTCAAATTTTAACCATAATTACTGAAAACAAAAACTTTGAATCCTGCAGTTTCAAACATACGGGAGTAATTCATTAAATCAACTAATAAATTTCCGATTTCATTATCATTAAATTGAGAAAGCAGTACTTTATTTTTTATATAATAGTAATGATAATGGTAATAGTAATGAATTTTAATGATACCTTTTCACTGATAATTATTAAAAACATAAAGTCATTGTCATTAACTAATGAATAAATTCAATAAATTTATTGTGATCATTTAGGGCATTTTTTTTTTTTTGTAAATTTTAAATATATAGTAATTTCAGTCTACTATTTGGTAAACATATTTTTGAATAATTTTTAAAAATATCATATTTTATCATCTTCAAGACAAGATGTAAAAGAGATTTATATTTTCATGATTTAAAATTCGTTATTAAAACGACGTTAAGTTAATCTAAAAGAACTAAAAACATATTTAAAAAAATATGTTTTTACACAGACAATGCTTTTTTCAATAATTATAATTAGTAATTCACGTTTTTTTTTTTTTTTTTTTTTTTTGTAATTTTATTATCATTATTTAAAAACACATAATAGAAAAAATCGGTATCATTAAATGGTAATTCACTTGTTTACATTGGCATTATTTTGAAATGTATGATTTCAAACTTCAATTTTTTTAAAATTTTGTAAAACAAATTTCAAAAAAGTTAGGAAAAAAAATATGATATTTTATAAACACCACAGAAAGAAAAAATAAAAAATAATTTGGTCGATATATCTTATAAATTTCCGTTCCTTAGGTTTGAATTTTGCGTATTTCGGCAAAAAGTCATTTCTTGACTTGTTAGAATATATGTGAGTAACAATGGGAAACTCGTTTTGATTTAAATGAATAAATTTTCCGTTGTATATACATATAGACAGCACAATGTGTGTGAATTTCTTAAAAAAAAAAAAAAAAAATTCTAAGAAATAAAAAATAATTTTGGAATTTATCTACATAGGAGTTTGCATGTGACAAATGGTAACTCATTGCACAACAAATCAATCAGCAAGACGATGGACTTTTGTTTTCCTTTGTAACATGTTAGATATTATGGCCTTGGCTGCATATCGTATTTACGAAGTAAACGATACACGTTGGGCAACGAAATCAGTTTTTTTTTTGCCAGGTAAAACAGAAAACGAACTTTGTTCTTGGGTAGTTGACACCTTCAGCTAGTTTGTGCAAAAATGTTTCTTATTGTGTTCGATAGTACTCCTTTCATAGTAGCCCAAAGGCAAAAAAAAATTAATTTTTTGGATTTTATTTTTTAATAACGTTATTCAAAGTGAACTCACAATAAATGCTTTAACAATTAATGCAATTGGTTGTAGAAATAGAAAAAAATTAATAAAACTTAGTTTTCAGTTTATTTTTTAACACTTCGTAGGCAATTGTGTTTTTTTTTTATTGATATCTGACTTTTTTCAGTACAGATGTCCAAAAAGTTCAATTCGATATTTTGATAAATTTAGTATAAATGCAATCTTTGAAAGGTTTTTAAGGGCAGAAGGTTGCACCTTTCTGCCTTTTTTGATAGACCATTGAGTTATTACCGTTTTAATGAAGGAACTCATGTGAAACAATTATTTTATGTAATTTTAAATTTTAATTATTTTTATATAAAGTATGAGGAATATGGGTTTAATTTTGAACCGATATTCGTGAAATTTTGTCACATTGATATATGCTGATATGAAATATGTCGAATGATAAATAGTGATATATTTAAGCCATTTGTGAGCGTTAATTAATCGTGTAAAATTTTATTATCATATCTTCAAAAATGTGATCAGACAGCCGTCCAGCCAACATGGCTAGATGGACGGATATTGTTAAATCGACTCTGAAAATGATTCTGAGTCCCAATTTTAATGTTATTTTATCATTATTGAAATAAAACAGATTTTTAATCAAATTAAAAAAAAAAATTGTATAACAAGAAAAAGTTCCAAATTAACGAAAAATTAAAAATTAAAAAAAAAGCTGAAAAAAATTACACAAATTACAATTAAATGCGGAATAAAAGATATATAAATTGTCGAAACAAATTTTTCGTTCTACATCGTGTAATAGGCAAATAATGAAAAAATTATTATAATGGAAATAAAGCTGAAATTCAAGAATTATTTTTATGCGATAGATGCGTTCCAAAGAATATAGCATAAAAACTCAATTTGCATACAAAAGTGGTAGATACGTTCCACTTAATTCAAAATCCGCATAGTTTCAAAATGCAATAAAAAATTCAAACAAAATCACATAAAAAAATTTGTATGAAACAAACATAAATTCAGAACAATAAAAACATAAAAAGGGAAACAAATGATAGTATAGTTTATTCAGCAAAATTTCCAAATCAATCATATCGGACGATAAACCAATAAACTACTTATTATTTTCATCAGTAGAATAAATAATATATAGTTTAATGAAATACAATTTGTTTCCGGTTTTCTAAATAATTTGGAATTACTTTTTAAATTTATGTTGTTTTTTGGAATGTCCCGCCATAGGTTTATATTTTTCATTAATTTTTTCAACTGTTCGAGAAATTAAATAACCACAGATCGGATTCTTTTTAGCCTACTGTTCGTAAAAGAAAATTTAGGATTTTTGTTGGAGCGAGTGAAATATTTCGAATTGGTAGCATGATACTGGGACTCTCTCTAGTTCCTAAGTTATTGAAGAAAGTCACACCGAATAAAATTAACAAAATTTCTTTAAAAACAATTTTTTTTACTATAATTTTATAATTCAGAAGACATTGAGAGTCCCAGAACGATACTTCTACTTATTTTTTTTTTTTTTTAAATACCATTTTTTGACATACGCGACCGCGAAATATCGATCATTCAAATTCAACATAAAAACTTGCTTTAGGTATCATTTTAAAGGTAATTTTGTTACTTTTGACTATAGACCTCAATCAACGTTGTAACATACATATTTAGGAAAATATTCGTATTTTCATAAAGACAATATTGCAGAAATCATACTAAAACTCGGTATTTCCGACACCAGTGTTAATGTTAATATTTTTGCTAAATTTCATTAAATTTGGATGATTTGTGAAGCAATTTTTTTTGATTATAAACGAAGCAATACTAATTGAAATAAATACTTCGTATTTATTATGACATTTTTTGTAATAATTCATAAACTATTGTGAATCCCAGCATGCCACTTACCATGGGTATAGAAAATATTTTCACCATTAATATATATATATATAGTTCGCGGGAGATATTATATTTATACGCGAACTATAAATCAAGAAATAAGAACCATTTTAATGTTAAGAGAAAAGTCATGTTGGACGTCATATTAAAGCTAATTTTGATACCTTAAATATAACACATCAATGAATATTGTGCCATAAATATTTTGAAAAATATTAATAATTTTGTGTATACGACTTTGTACATTCTTCAACTATTTTAGACTTTCAAATCACTATATTTTACGAACCACTTGATAAAATTATCCGAGGCAGAGGTAAGGTTCATATTTGTTATTTTTTATGTTAGTTTTGAATAGAATGACTCAACTGAGGAAATGACTATAAACGTGTTACTTAAAAAGAAAACATTATTAAAAAAATTGATGAATACCAATATTTTGAAAAAGTTTATTTCCCATTGAAAAAGCATTAAATAATGCCAATTTTATAAAGTGAACAATTTGACTAAAAAAAATGGCAAAACTTCAAATTCGCATGAAAAATAAGCATAAAAAGAGGTTTGAGAGTATTTCAATTTATTATTTAATTGTTACAAGTTCTTATTGCTGAAATTGGTGCTCACGTCAGCTCTAGCAAAAGTACGCATTGTTTAGATAGTTTTTCCAAATATTGAAAATCGGGTGAATGACATTCATATCATCCAAATACTCGTTCAGCAATCGAATCTTTTTTCTGGAAACGCTATATAGAAATAATTTTCTTTTTACTCTTTTTATTTAATTTATGCATTACTTAATTTATGCTCTAAGAAAAAAAAAATACTTTTTATTGTAACTAAATAGACTAAAGAAATAAAATTATACACATTATTTAAAATACATAGCCTTCTGAAATTATTTATGACAAACATAAATAAATTTCAGAAGGCTATGTATTAATAAAATAACCTTATATTAATTTACATAACTTCTCAAAATATATCTGTCCAAAGTGTTCGAACCCAGTATGTCAACAACATTCAAAAATATGTTATACGTCTTTTAGATGCATACCAGAAAATCAGCAGTCATTTTTTTATATTTAAATGAGATATATTTTACTTAATATTTTTTGTCTTCAAAATAAATAATAAAAACCATGATACAACTAAACCAGGCAAAATTATTAGGGACAGTCAAATAACTGAAACATTGAAAACAGAAAACAAAAAATACATATAGAATATATTTAGTTTACATTTCTAATGTGGAATAAATATTTCTTGAAAGACAGCATTTCTTTTTCGCGATATTTTGCAAAATTTAAGATACACAATTAATTAAACACATTGCTTTTTTATTAATTTTTTTTTTAATTTTTTATAATTTTAATTTGATATATTTTTTCTTTTTTTTTAATTTTTTTGAAATTTGTTTTAATTTTTTCACATTTTCTTTTGACTGTCTTTCTTTAATAATTGCACCTTGTTATTCATTGTATAATGAATAAAAACTATAAAAATACATAAATAAATTTTTTTTGCTTCATTTCTCATTCCATTTATGTTTTACATGAATTAAAAATTATATTACATTCTTACAACAAAAATTACCACAATTTCCATTCATATAATTGAATTACATAGTCGTCCTAGTCAGACCATATGTGTTGCAAATGTGACTATCGAAACGTCTGTTTCACTCATTTTTTCTTTTGGAACTTATTTAGTGCTATTAAACTTAATGGACTTTGGGGACAAATTTTAGTCCTTCTTTGTTTTGATCTAAATTTTTATTATTTTTTTTTTATTTTTTTTTTTTTTGGTTTTTTGAGCAGAGTCTATATGGATTAACACGAATTACTGTGTGAACATAGTTTTTGAAATCTTTTTAATTTAAATTAACTTAATGCGAACCCCACTTTTCGCAAAATTAAAAAAAAAACGCGATTTATAGTATAAAGAAATTTTTTAAAAACTTTGTTCGGAAACCTTAAAATGTGCTACACTCATTAATACCATCAAACATTAAAAATATTATATGGTTTATTAAAATAACTTAGTAGGATTTGATATTGAGTGTAATTTTTACTTGATTTATACAAAAACCTCAAGTTTGTAAAAAATTGTATGGACTCAACTTAAAACCGTTTGCGCGAAATAATTATTACTTTATATTTATATAAATGGACTTTAATATGGTATAAAAAAATAAATTTTTTGTCAAAAAAATCAACAATTTTTGATAACGGCCCATATACAGATAAATCCACTTAGTATAAAAATAATATTTGACACATATTAGTTCCCAAGTGGGGATTCATAACAACATTTTAGGGAGTCAGCGAAAATATTCCTGATAGTAAATGTTTTTGTTCTTTGTTTGCTTCGTGAGAATGGTAAATCAATGATGTATCAGGTAGCATCGGTATGATTTCCTATTGATAGGACTACTCTTAGAACTAGAAATATTTTAGATATTACATAATAGCCTAATTCAACTTATAGATTCAAGATATCTAATAAGGTAACTAAATCTTGTATACATTGTCTCAGAAAGATTGTTTAGTTTTATGTTTCTCGGGATATCCAAATTCTTCGCACAATTTCCGTTAAAGGCAAGATTGTGTGCACTTACACGCATTCGAATCAGATGACACTGCAACCAGTCTGCAAATGTGGTGGATAGGAGGAGCTTTGTCATTATTTAGGTTTAACATACCACACTAAATACTGGCATGAGCTTAGGCCGTGTTTAGTCACTGCCCGTGGACCAAAACTGTCACCACAAGTTCACCAAATGCGAAAATGCAGCTTTCAATTGTGGAAGCAAAAGCAGCAAGGTGCCTCTGAGCATCAAACCAAGCACCTCAAAAGCTGCTCTGGCCCGCGCCGGCACTAGACTGGACTATTATAACCAAGGGAGTTGCGAACAAGTCTTCGGGCTCCCTTGCGTTACCTCCTTCCTTCAGTGAGAAAATGCGAACCAGCTTTCGGTTTCTGGAATTGAATCTCCTGCCCGAAAGGGCGACAACTTGTCCCAATTCGCATTACACCCGCCAGAAGGGCCTTTTTAAAACGACGCGCAGCTGAAAGATTTCTAGATCGGTTGGGTAAAAAACCTGCCGAGTCCCTTATTCCTTAGGAACTTGTTTCTCTACATCTCGATGAACAAATCGTATCGTGAAATTGCCAAAGGTCATCTTATACGAGCTATCATCGTTAGGTGCGATCCGCTATATCTCACACAAACTGTGATATAGTGCGTAGGAAGCTGATGGGAGTCCTCTAGAAAGTTCTAAAAGAGAACCCCGAACTCTGCCCTCAGTGTGACGATGCAGCATGGTATCTAAACGAGTAAAATTAATGGCCTGCTCAAATGAGCGATCAGCACTGCTCCTAAAGCATCGCTCTTTTGGATGGCCTATGGGAAGACGCTAAACTGGACGTGGTTTCCATTGAAGAGATACCAAGTCGGACTAAATCCATGGCACGTGTACCTAGAGAACCATCCAAACCAGAGGAGATTCTGGAACTCATTTGATTCGGCTAATAGTTCCCTGGCTAATTCAACATGCCTATATGAAGGGCAAATCTGTTGAGACTACATTACATTCGATCGTAGGGTACATAGAAAAAGTTCTTGAGTATAAGAAATACGCATTAGTGGCCTTCCTTCATATAGAATGGGCCTTTAATAATGTGACTATTGAAGCAATCAAAATATGCCTGGAAAGACTGGACATACACTAGTCGATCATCAGCCTTATATGGAGACTTCAAACCAATAGGGTTATAATATCCTACATCTTTCGAATATCGCCGTAAACTCATTACTCAGAAAACTTGATTCACTAAAGTTTCAGACCGTCGCCTGCGCGGACGATGATGCAATGGATGTATCTGGAAAATATGTGGATGCTATATTTCTCCGCCTGATGACTGCTCTGGGTTTAATTAGAACGTGAAGTAAAATTAGCGTAACTCCGGGAAAAAGGAACTATATTCCCGTTTATAGAAAAAATATCTCCTTCAAATTGGCAGATCTCTGCAGCATTCTCCAAGCAGAGATCCCGGCCATAAAGAGGGCGGTGAATTGATTAATGTACTTAGAGTATTCGGAGCGGATATCGAAATCTGTACAGACAGTCAAGCAGCGATTAAATCGTTCTCGCGTGTCATCTCTGAACGTGATGGCGAGACATTCAAACCTGGAGCTAGTCTGAGTTAGCTCCCTTCTTCAATATGAAGATATGGACCAACTGGTTGGAGTACCGCTTTCGTCCTGCAGATCAATACTTCCTAGACTTATCGAGGATTGCACAAGATGGATGGACAAATGAATCCACATGGTCAACCTTGAGGCAAATGTGGCCCCATTATGATAAATCTCAATCTAACTTCATCATGGGACTACCAAGACATAGGTTAGGAATTCTGGTAGCCGTCGTCACAGGGCATTGGGTTACTGGTGTGCATGCTAGGAGAAGACTAGGCCTCCCTTTTAACGACTTCTGTAGAAGTTGTCACGATGACGAAGAGTAAGAAACGGTAGAACATCTTTTTTGCCACTGTCCCACTCTCACTGAGATTAGGACTACTAATTTTGGTAGTCTGTTTGTGCATGTATTATCAGATCCCTCTAATACTGATATCAGATGGATAAATTCTTTCATACATGCTTCGGGTTGGTTCTATTGTTATGGACACGTGAATTAGTATCCCTCAGGGTTTCACAATTGGACCCAAGTGAGCTGTCTACTATTGATTACACAGCTGTTCACTGAATCTGACATAACCTTCACATTACATTCACATTCTTGGCGACTCTGTAAACACTTGTTTTACTCCTTTCTTATTTGTAATGCCAAATAATTGAAATATACCTGGCAATCAGAAAATATTCTAAAAAGGTCCGTGAAATAAAATTCTGTGGAGATATCAAATAATCGAGCTTACTTGTTTAGAATAAAATTTAAATAAAACTTACCTTCTTCTTCCTCTTCACTGCTGTCAGCCATTGCTTTTAATTTCTTTAGTTTCTTTTTTTCATGTACTTCTAATTCTTCCTCCTCCTAAAAAGATAAGAAAATAATTGTATTAATCAATTTTCTTTCATTGATGTACTACGAAATGGAGCCAAACACTCCTAAATATTATAAATTACTTTTACAGTCAAGTGACATATATATGTATATATGATTACACAGTTATGTAAAAAATATTGTCGCACGAAAACAGAGTTTTGAAGTAAAAATTTTTTACTAATAATTAGGGAGCGGATTTTCATGTAAATGCATGGTTTTTTTTTTGGGAAATTTAAAAACTGTCTCATGTACTTATCTAACCGAATGAATTTTAAAGGTTATTTATTTTATTAAAACAATTTATTTTTTAATTAATTTTAAATAAAATTTATGTTTCCCATTTTAATTATCATTTTTATAATGAAAAATTTTTCATTACAAATTGATACTTTTATAAAAATCAAAAGAAACTACACAGAACCAATTTTGTACATAAACAAAATAATTTCGTTTCGTTAATTTTAATTCATAATATTTAAAACTAATTTTCTAAATATTAAAAATATTTTAATGTTAATTTCAAATGAAATATAATCAAATATAAACAAAATTATTTGAATTTTCTTTTATAATTTCAATTTATGAAAAAGTTTGAAATTTTCTTAGGAAAGTTTTTAATATTTAATGGTTTTCAGCCACATAATGGAAGTATAACAAGAATTCTTAGCTCTTTTATGAAACTGGTGTATGTATGTGCTGTAAAATGGTTTAAAAATTACGGAAAATTTCAAGCATTCTTTTTTACATATTTTTTTCCGGAAAATTAACAATTTTAAATGCATTTATCGTTAATATATGTAATTATTTCTGTTTAGATTTTGAAATTAGGTTCAATAAAAATAAAATGAATTTTTCGCAAAATGTCTATAATTATCGTTATATAAAATTTCATAATATTTACGAAAATAATTATATTTTTTATAAAAAAAGTTTGGGAATAAATTTCTATGATCAATGCATACATTTTATATTAAAATACATTCCAGAAATCAATAAATGTTTTCTGTGTAGGTTTAAAGTTCACTGATCTGGAGTTAAAAAATTTTGCAAATGCACCCCTAAAATTAAAGATTGATATGTTTTAAACCATGGTGAAACCATTTAACAAGGTGTATGCATAAAAGCAACAACTACAACAATGCAATAATAGCAGCGATTTTTTTCGTCTTAAATAAGACAAACGTCTATACAGCACTTTTTTCTAAACGGCGCTTTTCCTACTAAAAATATAATTTTCGCTACCAAAAAAAATTAATTTTGCATGTAAACAAATCAATACATGAAAACGTAAAAAAATTGACATTGCATTCTTACAAAAAATAATCAGATGAGCTTATAATGACACCTTGTACTGGTTACGCAATGTTTTAAACTAATCCGCAAAATATTTCTGATTAATTATATCGTTCACGTGAGCTACAGCATACATAATTTTTAAATTACAACATGTGGTAGACAAATGACATTTAATACATGAGTAAAAAATTGTTTAAAATTAGTTTTCATTCTTGCGAAATTAAAATTTTAGTAAAATTTTCTATGATTTTATTTTAAAAACTATTTTATTAAAGTTTGAATATTTTGAAAATTGTCCATCGTAATTTAAATCTTAGGACATCATTAGAAAGGTCTCATTCATTATTATTGATATATATATTCATTTAACTCTTTAGTTCCACAAGTAATATAATGGAATTTCCGGTCCATAATTGGTTGTTAATTTTTTTGTCAAATAAATGGCAGGTTAAGAAAATAAATGTCACCAAATGCATACACTTATCATAAAAACTATTAATTCGTGTAAAATAGTGACTAAATTTCAAAAATCTCATTAATTCGATTCTTATCGCGGTTTTAAAGTAACTTATTATATTTTTCATAAATGCAATAGTATTAGGATAGATAATTCCAACATAAGTGGAAAAATTTGCGAAATATATAAAATTATATATTAATATTCCGCGATTGAAAATAGGCATAATACTTATTTAAATGAATGTTCGAGGTCTCTACCACAATTTGAAGTTAATTTTCTTTTAACGAAAGTGTTGATAATTATATTGAAATACGTGCACGTGTTTTGAAAATGGTCCATCTCCCGAAAATTTTGAAACCAATCTTCATTTCTAGCTCTTTAATGTACATATATGTATAAACATTAAATTGTAAAGTATAAAAATAATGTACACCTACAATACTCCCCTTTCCGAAAAGAAAGTATTATATTTTGTTTAATAAGTTAAATGTAACATTCTTTTTTTTTCTCTTGTTGTTTCGTTTTTGTTTTTGGATTATTCTACGAAGGCAGCTTTTAAGCTGTCAATTGAAATGGTTACCTTTGTTGTCATTTGAAATGTTACCTTTGATTTCAAGTTTAAAAAATGTTTTTCTTACTCGATTATTTGTAGCATTTACAGCTGTTTTGAGTTACCAAACGTACTTTTGAATATTAGAGTAGCCAGATTGTTGGCAGTGATAGCACGCTGGCGTAAGTCCGCCTTGGGCTCGCCGTATGGGAGTGAAAGTCGGCCAAAATACACGCCAACCTTCCATACATCCTGAATTTTCAAAATCGTCCATTTTCTAAATTTGTAATTCAAATTGAATAAAATTCACAATTAAATGCCTTTTCATTTATAAAAGAAAAGAAATAAGTTTTATGAAAATCGATAAAAGGATACGCGCACCTCCCACACATCTTGAATTTTCTATTTTGTAAAATGCTAAACTGATTCGATCAAAATTTGGTACAATTTATTTTTGATATGTTAAATGAGTTTTTTTTTGTGAAGGTCACGCTTATAATATATATATATATATATATATATATATATATATATATATATATATTGTTAGAGACAATAGGTCGTTAAAGGAAACTTCACACCGATTTCAATGTTAAAGCAGGGAATTTTTCAGATCTGTATTTGTCATTGTCTTTATTTCAAAAGATCGTTATAATGTGTCGGCTTATTAAATTTGTTTTTCCACGTATATATAGAATATTGTTTTTGAATCGTGAAATATATTCAAGGTGTTTAGTTTGTCTAGGGCTTCTTTCTGTCGTTTTGTTTATTGCAAATATTAATAGTTTATGATCTGTGAAGACTGTAAAATGTCTACCTTCTGACATGTGTCGAAAATGTTTAATATGGAGGTAAACTTAGATTCTATAAAAAGAAAGATAAAGATTCTACTGTCTTATAACGAATCTGTTGCAAATCTTCCCTATTGCAATTGTGGATACATCTACAGTTAACGTTAATTGTACTTCATCGTCATAGTAGTTTAATAAAATATTCTTTGCAAAACTCTCTTTAATTTCGTTGCAGGATGTTTCCATCTCATTGTTCATTTCTAAAACCATTTTATTTTTAACCGTATTTGTTATCATTGCATGAATACAGCTCGGTAATTTTGAAAAATGTGGAATACATCTATGGTAGTAATTTGCAATACCTATACATTTTTGCATTTGTTTCATTGATTTAGGTTTTTCAAAATCACGCATACCTAATATTTTATCTTCACATGATATATGGTGACTCAGAAAATCTATGTTTGAAAATCATTCATATGTTCGTTTTTGTAAGAACATTTTCGCTAATTGTAAGAACATCATCGATGTAAACGAAAATAATATCTAAGCCATTAAAAACTTCATTTATAAAACTTTGAAACGTTTGTGCTCAAAAATTCCAAATAGTGTAATTATAACAGTCCAGTAAATGGGTATTATGCACTTTTAAGATCAAGGTGGTTGGTAGCAGTGCCGAGGATCTGAATGATTAGTTAGTGCTAAAAGAAACTAATAGTGAACAGCTCCCCTCTGATGCTGATGGCAAGGGTCAGTTGTATTACAGCCTAGTCCGCGTACGCCGTCACTGCGCGAGATGGTCTATTTTTTACGAGCATACTCGTGGGACCAAATAGAAAAGTAAAAATGGAAACTGATAGATTAGGTAATGAACGGGACAAAGGGACAACGGACAAAGAAATCAACAATAGGGTAGAAGGGACGGAAGCTGACTTACGAGTTAGGGATAGGGTCAAGGTAGGTGAAAACAAGGACGACGTCGGGAAAAGGGGGAAAGATGAGGATGGGGACGATGACATGGACTTAATAAGACTGCATACGGACATCCTCATTCAACATGGACAACTAATGACCCAACTAACGGAGGAGGACAGCCTGCTGGACTCGGCGGAGGACCCTGTAGGATCTGGAGCGACGGAGGGACTGGAGGACCTGTCTCTTTTATCCGATGAAGAGCATGAGACAACAGTGGTCTCTGCTCTTGACCGGGGAAAAGAAATCGGAACTGCAGTCACTGCGTCAACTCCGGGTAGGAAGCAGGTGAGCTCGACGGGGGCATCAGGCATGCCAAGGCCTACGGCCAAACCTATTGTTCGGCAGGTAGCGGTAGCATATCCAATGGATGAGCAAGCCGCAACCGACAGCCGAACGAATTTTGAAAAGGCGAAAAACGGTGTTAGGGCCTCTATAGCTGCACTAAATAAGTTGGCTAAAAAGGACCCATCGCTGTTAGACGGGCGGGATAGGCATGTTCGCAGGAAACACCGAAAGAGCATCTACAGGTTTGAACGGACCTATGGCTCCATCGGTGACATCCTGGGATTGTCTTATCCCGATGGTTTTAAAGTGGAGGTAGAGGAAGGTCCGCAAACTGCTCGCAAGGGTAAAGAGTCCGTGTCTACCAACACTTTGGAACCAAAAGTCGACGCTGTTGCACATTGTGATATTCACAAGCCATCCAGTAGTCCTGTAGCTTCTCTCAAGGGAAGCGACAGTCGGCAAAGATTGGTAGTGAGAAAAAACTCATGGAGAAGAGAGTAGAAAGGGTAAATCAAGCTCTTGCGAGCCCCGCTAAGGGATCTCAAATAAGGTCAATTAGGGGAGCTCTGCCTGGAGATGAGATACTCTCTACCTCTAAGAAAGCTGGTCATATTCCGCATGACTCTTTTAAAGGTCCCCCTAAGGGGACCATAAAAAGAGTGAGGTCGGGGGATGACCAGCAGATTCCGTCTGCGAAGAAGGTTGGTAATGCACCAAGTGGCCCGATTAAAAACTCTCATAAGGGAGTAGTGAAGCGGGTAGTATCTGGTGTCGTGCAACCTTCATCGTCCAAAAAGGGGAAGGATTCGTCCAAGTCGGACATTCTTCAAGCAGCAGTCATTGACCGTGCTGATCCAGATGGGAGAATCAGTACGGAAATGTGGCGGCTGATTGAGGACAGACTTATGGACGAAATTTTCCAGGCAAGGCACAGGCCGGGTGAAATAGCCTTCATGGGTGCAGACTGGACAAGGGGCGTCAAGACTGTTGGTTGCGGTAACAAAGGAACTTTTGAATTCCTGAAAACCGCGATCAACAGATGTGGCAACCTTTGCCCAGATGCGCAACTGGAGGTTATACCCGCGTCGGAATTGCCTCTGCGACCAATAGTCACGGTATGGATTCCACCACCCATTAAGCCGGTGGAAGTCATACTGGGAATATTGGAGGGACAAAATAGGGGGATCAATACAAGTCAATGGAAACTTGTCTCTTCATTGACTTGTAAAGAGAACCAGGGTAAAGATTTCCGATTCGCAGTGGATCGGGAATCTATTAGGAAATTGGACTCATTGGGGGGGGGAGGGGGTTGTTACGTTCGGGCTTGGCTACATCAAATTTCGCTACGCGAAAAATGATAAAGCCAAAGAGGTTGCGGATGGTGCAGATAAATCTGCATCATTGTGAAGCGGCCTCGACCGAATTGATAACCTACCTCAGTGAGACCAATGTGGACGTGGCCCTAATCCAGGAGCCTTGGCTAAATGATAACCAGGTCTGTGGTTTAAGGGCCAAAGGATACAAATTGTTCAAGCCGTCCACTGGGGATAAGGTGAGAACTTGTATTTTGGTGAAGAATGATCTTCAGGTAATTCTTCTTAACTCTTTCAGTTATGGTGATCTAACGGTCGTCCAAGGAGAGGCATTGGGAGGCGGTAAACTGGCCTTGGCCTCGGTGTACATGCCCTATTAGGAGTTGGAACCACCAGATGACAGGGTGTGGGCCTTAGCCGAGTACGCAAGACGGAATGGAGTACGTCTATTGCTCGGTTGCGATGCTAATGCACACCACAGTCAATGGGGTAGCAGGGATACTAATAAGAGAGGTGAGTCAACTTTTGATTTTATTATTGCAAATGATCTTTTAATCTGTAATAGGGGTAATACTCCTACGTTCAGAACGAAGGATAGGAATTCAGTAATAGACATCACACTGACCAACTCGAGAGACCTAGTTGAAGACTGGAGGGTAGCCATGGGATGTACTTTCTCTGACCATGGTAGGATAACCTTTAGTCTGAACTTCCGAGGTTCTGAGGGGAAACCTTTCAGGAATCCTAGGAGGACAGATTGGGACGCCTTCGGGCGGGATCTGGGGTCAAGATTGACTGGAACTCCGATGGAGATCTTGTCGAGGGAAAATCTTGACGAAATAGTGGGGAAGGTAACAGGGTCCATTAACAGAAGCTATGAGCTTAACTGCCCGGTGAGCTATCCGGGTAAAAGGAAACAGCCAGTCTGGTGGTCGGAGGAGTTGAAGGCTCAACGGACCACAGTTGGAAGGCTGTACAACAAGGCCCATAGATCTGGTAGGGACGAGGATTGGGGCACCTATAGAGTGTGTTTCAATAAGTACAAAAAGGACATTAGAAGAGCTAAAAGAGTCTCGTGGATTAGATTCAGCGAGGCCATTGACTCGGTCAATGAACTTTCCAGATTCAGGAAGATACTGTCAAAGGACCCTAGCGTTTCAGGGAGTATCCAGAGATCAGATGGTTCATGGACGGAGTCTAGTTCTGAGTCACTTAATGTACTTTTGGAAACCCATTTTCCGGGTTGCAGGGATCCATTGGTGGAGGAATCAGGTAAGGGAGAACACTTCTTCACGGAGTCCACCAGTGGGATGATTGGAACAGTGGTAAGAGACCTAATAACGGTGGAGAAGGTCACATGGGCGGTGAATTCATTCGAGCCTTATAAGTCACCAGGCCCGGATGGTATTTTTCCGGCCATCTTGCAGAATGCACCGTTGGTGGTCCGTAAACTACTGGCTGAGATTTTTAAGGGGTGTCTAATACATGGACATATTCCAAGGGGGTGGAGAGAGGTTAGGGTTATATTCATACCGAAAGGTGGAAGGACCTGTCACTCGAAACCCAAGGATTATAGACCTATCAGCCTATCGTCTTTCCTCTTGAAGACTTTAGAGAGACTGATAGATCTATATTTAAGATCGTCTGGTAGCTCCAGCATCATGAGTAGTGCTCAACATGCTTACCTGAAAGGTAAATCTGTGGAGAGTGCGCTAAGTGATGTGGTGGGTTATATAGAACAAGGGCTTCGGTATAAGGAGTACACCATGGCCGCGTTCTTGGATATTGAGGGAGCGTTCAATAATATTGAGATTGACGCTATCAAGCAGGCGCTGGTGAATCTTAAGGTACATGACTTCTTGATCGAATGGATAATCCTCATGCTGAGCAGCAGGATTATCAATTCAAGCTTGGGTGGAGTATGCTTAAGAAAACTAGTGACTAGGGGAACTCCGCAAGGGGGAGTGCTCTCACCCCTGCTGTGGCTAATGGCTGTCGATGTGATTTTGCGTCAATTCGACAGTAGAGGGCGGAAGATCGTGGCTTATGCTGATGATGTGGTCATGCTGGTAAAGGGAAAATTTCTTCCCACAATCAGTGAGATCATGCAGTCAGCGCTGGGTGAGCTGTCCTCGTGGGCCGCTGATAAGGGGTTGGGAGTGAACCCGGAAAAGGCAGAGTTGGTTCTGTTTACTAGGAGGTGCAAGGTAGAGAATTTCAGACTACCGGTACTATGTGGGACTGAACTGAAGCTTTCAGACTCAGCGAAATATCTGGGGGTGTTCCTTGATAGCAAACTGACCTGGAAGAGGAATGTTCAGGAAAGACTCAAGCGTGGCCTCAATGCCTACTACACCTGTAGAAACTCCATAGGTAAGAGTTGGGGACTCAAACCGAAAGTTGTATATTGGATTTACACTTCGGTGGTGAGACCAATCCTTTCATATGGTTGTGCTGTCTGGTGGCAGGCACTGGAACGCAAGAGCAATAGGAGCCTTTTGTCGAAGGCGCAAAGGTGTGCTTCGATTGGCATTACAGGTGCAATGAGAAGCACACCACAAGCGGCTCTGGATGTCATATTTCATCTCTTACCTATTGAAGAGTTTGTGAGGGGTATGGCAGCAAAGAGTCCACTGAGACTTAGGGAATTGGGACTATTAGGCTCATCAAGAGCAGGTCACTCCAAGGTCATTTACGAGATCAGTTACGGTGAGGTTAATCTGAGCTCTGCGGGGGCATCAGATTACATGGCCACTGAATCGGACTTTGGAGTAGGTCCTGTCGTGGTGATACCTGATAGGGAGGTCTGGTCCGGCACTGAGAGACTATATGAGGGTTGCGCAGTGTTCACGGACGGATCAAAGATGGTCGAGGGTACCGGGGCGGGGGTCTATATTTTGGGCACGAATTTGAAGGGCTCTTTTAGACTCCCTGATGAGTGCAGTGTTTTTCAGGTTGAGATTCTCGGCATCCTGAGGGCCGCGGAGATGATCAGGCAAAACATTGCGAGAGGTACCGAGGTCACTCTCTATGTGGACAGTCAGGCGGCTCTAAAGGCCTTGGGGACACATTTGGTGAGATCCAGGCTGGTGGCTGCCTGTAGGAAGACACTGAGAGAGTTGATGGAGGACTACATGGTGAGACTCTGCTGGGTGCCTGGCCATTGCAATATTTCAGGCAACGAATTGGCTGATGAACTGGCAAGGCAAGGTGCGGCAGGGAACGTCTCGGAGAGAGAGACATATGTGAAACCACCACTAAGTTTCTTCTATGGGAAGATCAATGATTGGATCTTGGTCAGAACCAATTCGGCTTGGGAAAGTAGGGAGGACTGCAAGGTGTCGAGGGCGATATGGCCGGTATTGGACAAGGCAGATACTACCACTCTCCTGGGCATGAATAGGAAGAGCTTGAGGGTCATGATAGGGGCCATAACGGGTCACTGTCTGATAGGGAAGATGAGGTCTAGAATGGACGCTAACAGTTCTGATTTTCGCAGACTGTGTGAGGACATCGATGAGACCGAGTCTATTGATCACATTGTGTGGCATTGTCCGCGATTACAGCATCGTAGGATGAAGTGGCTGGGTAGACAGTTCCTCGACGGGCTAGGTGACGTTCGGGACGTAGATCTTGTTGACGTCATAGGCTTCGTCATGGGAATTGGCTGCTTGAGGGAGAATCAAGGGTTTAACCCTAGGGGGATTGGTGGCATTGCTGGTCCCCCTCTGTGATTCGCTACATTTCTATTCCCTTTTTATCTTTCACTTTACTTTTTCTGTACTCTGTATTTTCAATTTTATATATTCTATACTCTTATTTCACTACTATTCTGTTGAAGGGATTCACAATGGACCGGGATCGGTCTCTGGGTGGAGATGTGGTACTATCTGGTATCACATCTACCTTCTCTATCTATCTATCTATCTATCTATCTAACAGTCCACATTGGGGCAAAAAATGGTGGTTTTGCGGCATTAACTAAACCATACATTTTTTTAACAAGATATTGGTATCGTTGAAAAGAGAAAGATTTCAGCATCTTAAAATTGTTAAAAAAGCTATTTGCCGCATTTGAAAAACCGAAATAAAAGACTAAAAGTGTACTAAGGCCCGGTTCCCTTAGTGTATACTTAAGTATAGTGTATACTTAAGTATAAATTTAAATGTTTCGTTTTACAGTTTAAAACTTAAGTTGATTAAAAAACAAACAAAGAGCTTTAAGTTTTTATGTATTTACAATAGGATGGTCCCAACTTTCCAAACATTTTTCTTTAACTAAAAAAATAGATATATTTTCTTTAACCTAAATATTTTATCCTAGCTATGTTAATTTTTTAATTAATATCTCTTCATTTAAATTACTATTTGCTTATGGTAATACCGAAAATCATTATAAATATCAAACTTACTTTTTCGGGCAAAACATTTTTTGATGCCACCCTAATATAAGTAAAAAACCATCAATTTTAAATAACTTGAAAGATGTAAAGAACCCTTAAGCTTGTAGGCTGTAAAATTAAAAAGGTGTTAGTTCAAAATATATAAGCACAAAGAAAATATAAATTTAGAGCGTATATATCTTTTTAAAATTTAAAAATAATTATATTTGATTTTGTATTTTTATGAATATTTTCAATAAATATTTTTTAAGACGTCAAACAATTTTCATACTTAGGAAGAACTTAAGGGATAGAAAAATAATACTTAAGTTTTCAATTATAAAACAATTTTAAGAACTTAAATACAATTTTGCTACTAAGTGAGCAGTATAATACCGGGTCTAAGACTTTTTTATAATTATAACTTGCATTATTGTAAGATGTGTAGTTTTATGGCATTTTTAATAACATTTAAAATGCGTAAAAGCGATGTTGTTTAACCTTCTTCATGTGTTTAATTTGGTACTAAATAATTTACTAAACGAATTCCGTCAGTCCGTACATGATTAATGAAAACGTTCTGATCAAACTATACTTTACAATTTGGAAGATATCTTAATGAAATTTGATACATAATTTCATTTCCAAGGAGTACTCAATTGAATTTTGGGGAAATCGCGATAAAAATGTTTTCTCGACATACGTTTTCATGTTTCTATTAAAATGAAAATTATGACTACTAATTTTGTGAATATAGGCCCAATTTGACGTCCACATAAGGCTCCCCATTGAAAATCGTTTTTGAAAATCATTTTATACAGATGTTAGTATCGAGATCAAATTTGGGTATAAATTATTTTAACTGGTTGCACTAGTCTTATAAGTCTTGTGTTGTAACTTTAATAAAATTATAAAAATTTAAATATTAATGTGTAGTTATTTTTAATATTATTAAATAGTCCAAAATTAAAATCCAATGTCGAACAATTCATTTTACAAATAATTTTGTACAGAAGATAGATAGATAGATAGATAGAGAAGGTTGACGTGATACCAAATGTACCACATCTCCACCCAGAGACCGATCTCGGTTCATTGTGAGTCCATTCATTTGAAAAGTTATAGAATATAGAAATGAGAAAATAGGAATAAAAAGAGAAAAAGGAAAGAAGGAAAGGGGAAGGAATATCAAGAAATAATGAAGGAGGATTAGCAATGTTGCTAATCCCCCTAGGGATGTACCCCTGACTCTCTCACAGACAGTCTATTCCCATGACGAAGCCTATGACGTCTACAAGCTCCACGTACAGAACATCACTTAGCCCGTAGAGAAAATGACTGCCCAGCCATTTCATCCTACGATGCTGCAATCGTGGACAGTGGCACATAATGTGCTCAATAGATTCGGTCTCGTCGACGTCCCCACACATTCTACAAAAGTCGGGAAGTCATCTTCCCTATCAAACAGTGACCCGTTATGGCCCCTATCATGATCCTTAAGCTCCTCCTACTCAAGCCCATAAGAGTGTCTGTGCCTATCCTGTCGAGCGTCGACCATACCGCCCTCGACACCTTACAGTCCACTCTACTCTCCCAAGCCGAATTGGTTATGACCAAGATCCAGTCATTAATCTTCCCAAAGAAGAAACTCAGCGGGGGTTTCACCGTAATTTCTCTCTCCGAGACATCCTTTGCTGCGCCTTGCCTTGCCAGTTCATTACTAGACGCATTACAGTGGCCAGGCACCCAGCAGAATCTCACCATGTAGTGTTCCATCAGCTCTCTCAGTGACTTTTACAGTCAGCAGCTTGCCTGTATTTCACTAAATGTGCCCCAAGGCCTTCAGATCCACCTGACTGTCCACATAGAGAGTAGCTTGTGGTGTATTTCTCATTGCACCTGTAATGACAATTGAAGTACACCTCTGTGCTTTCGACAAAAGGTTCCTATTACTCTTTCGTTCCAGTGCCTGCTACCAAACAGAACAGTAAGAATTGATCTCACCACCGAGGTGTATATCCAATTTACAACCTTTGGTTTGAGTCCCCAATTCTTACCTATGGAGTTTCTACAGGTGAAAGAGACATTAAGGCCACGTTTGAGTCTCTCCTGAACATTCCTCTTCCAGGTCCGCCTACTATCGAGGAATACCCCAAGATATTTCGCTGAGTCGAAAAGTTTCAGTTCCGTTCCACATAGTACCGGTAATCTAAAATTATCTACCTTGTACCTTCTAGTAAACAGAACATACTCTGTTTTTTCTGGATTCACTCCCAACCCTTTATCAGCGGTCCAAGAGGACAGCTCACCCAGCGCTGAAATAATTCGAACTAAAATGTCTTATTCGAATTATTCGTTTTGTTCGAACAATCTGATATCAAGGAGGGAGGTTGTTTTAATAAATATGTAGGGTATTGTGGCATATGGGGAAATGAAGAAAATTTTACTTTTTTCGAATATTTCTATTTTTTTATAAGACTACTTGTAAATGTGAGCCATTATAGCACTACATTTCTAATTTATATTTCAGCCATGAAAGCTCTGCTTTTCGAGCGCAAGCAAATAAAATATACTGAAAAAGTTATTTTTAAGTGCTGATGTTTCTGAGAAAATATCCAAATCAAGATCATTTTTAAATCGGTGAATACAAAATTTAGCACTTTATTTCGCTTAACTTATATAACTTAACGTACAAATTATGAAATTGTGCTATTGTGGCAAATATATATTGGGAACTTAACAAATTGAACAAATTTTCCAACAATATTTTATGCAATTTTTGCTGAAAATATAGTTAATAATTGGTCTAATCATCAATGAATTGAACATATTTAAGAAAATCTAATAAAACAAATCAAAAATGTGATGATTTAGTAAAAGCAATATAACATAGGAAGATTGGAAATAAATCAATAAACTGAACAGCGAAAGAACTAAAAATTACTAGAAATAACTTTTGCCATTACATTAGCTTATTGAAGGAAATTTTATTTATTTATTTTTTTAATTTTAAAAATCGCGGAATTACTGGGTGCTGTAAAAATACACACCAAGTATAATAAAACTGATGAAAATGTTTTGTTCACCGCGAAAATTATAGCAATTTCATACACCTATAAATTGACTATTCCAAATACGAAAATTAACTGCCTATTTTTAAAAATTTTGTTTTATTATTTTCTATTAGTTTTAGTAGTTATTACCAAGGAAATAAAAATATGGAAAATCATACTTTCTTCCTGAGCTTAAAATGAACCAAATTATCTGTTTTCATCACTTACTTGAATTTTGATATTCAAGTAGCCTCATAAATACAAAAATCATTCAAAAAAATATTAAATAAAATAAGCGCTAAATATATTTAAATTTGCCATTTTTAATTTTACCCCAAAATTTCCTATTTTACCCAGTAATAGTTTATTTGAAAAAACACCGAATCATAATACCAAAAAGATAAATTAGTCTTACTATTTTTATGTAGAACGTTAGACAATAATCCACTCTATAAAACAGTTCCATTGTAGATTATTGATTGGTATTTTGTTGAAGTTAGATTAAAGAATGTTACACTTTACCCCATCTCCCCTATATTTATCTTCAACTGTGAATAATTTTGGTAAAGAAATCTTACAATAATTCGAAAATTCATTAATTGACAAAATTTGTTGATTAATTTTTTGTTTCCAATATCAACTAAAAACCTATACTTGTTCGGAAAATCTGCACCTATAATGAGTTTCTCTATATTTGCAACCAGAAAAAAAGGGAATTCGCAAAGCACGGTGCTTTGTCTTCGAACAAAATTGGACAAAAATAGAAGGAGTGGTCATAGGTTAATGAAAATTAGCACACCGTTCACATTTATAATAATGATCAAAAATCGAAACAAGGATATGGGTACCTCCCATATATCCTTTTTCAACATAAAACTATGAGGAATTTCAAAAATTTTGATTAAAAATTTTTTGATTTTAGTCTTTTCAAAAAGTTAATTTTGGTAAAATTTTAAATTTAGTGATAAGTTTGCATAGAAAATAGTTTTACTATTTTAAAATTCCAACTATTACGCGAAATATTTCGGGCTAATTTTTGAGGTTAAGAAAACCTTTTTTGTCCATACTATTAAAAGTACCTACAATATTTTGAAGCGCATTTGACATCAATATTAACGTAATTTATACATCGTGATAGTTGTCACCAAGAGAAATGTGTTTGGAGAAGAATGCCGTCAGTATAAATGTTTCTTAAATTTTATTATCATTATCAATTTTAACCATTAAGATGATTCTTTAAAGATATTTTTCGATGATCTAAAGTCATGTCCAGAAAACTCGGAACAAAATTTTTAAAATATGGTGAAAATTTTACAAAGTGCATCAAACTTTTGCATTGTAAAATTTTTTAACGCCCTTTGACTGGGAAGTGTCATTTATTAAAAATTCTATTTACGAATTATTTGAGAAATTTCAGTAGCGAAAAACACACATTTTACAAAAACTTACTCCAATTATACGGAAGTATGTGATGATGGTATCCCATGCCTGGTTTGCTTACATCTAGCAGAAATACAGTATCGAGCATAAAAAATGCAACGCTAGGCTATAAGATTTTTGATCGCATTGATTAGAGCTATAACGTTATTAAATTAGACAATTTTGTCGTAACCAACTATTGTATGTTATTTTGTTTCAAATTGTTATACATAGGAATAGTTATTATATATATATATATATATATATGTCCAAAATAACTTGGACACTCTAATTAAAAATAATAAAATTTTTAATTATTATATTAATAATAAATAAATACCTAAATTTATTAATATAAGCAAGTGTAGCTAAGTAGTTGTAATTCATATTATTGAAGTACTACTGTAATTCTATTACAATATGGAAATACTAAAATTTATTGCATTAATTAAGCTATCGAAAACTGCGCGTTTTCCTTAAAAACCGAAGTTTCGCCCAACTAAACAAAATTTTAAAGAGCCAAAAAAAAAAAAGCCAACAAAAAAGGAACATCATCAACAATAGGAACAATGAGGTAAATTATTTATAACAAACGCACAAGAACATCAGTTACAATTAAGAAGGCGACCAAACGTGAGTAAAAAAATAAATAAACAAATAAAATTGTCAGCATACGCATAATCATACACAAAAACATATAAAAAACAAATAACAACAACAAACGCGAAGTATTTAAAATCTTTTTTTATACAAAATCGTTTAGTGGATAGTTAAAAAAAAAGTAATAAAGGAGGTAAAAACTCGAAAAAATATAGAAAAACACGAAAAAATAACTTAAAACGAAACAAAAACGTTGAAAATTACTATAAAAAATAATAATAATAATAATAATAAAAGAACAAATTTTAAAACCTAGAAAAATTAAAGTGAAAAAATTTGAAAATTAATCAGGAAAATAAAAAAGTACAGCAACAGTATTGGCACAAAATTTTCGTTAATTCCTTTTTTAGAAAAAATAAAATACAAGAAGTTCATTACTCCCCAGTTCTGTTCAATAAAACAAAAATTTGTCAGTTATATTCAGTACAAAAGTCAAGTAAAAAGCACAAATTTTCGAAAAATAAAAAATTTAATAAAATAGTTCTGTTTCTACAAATCCAAATAAAAAAAAAAAAGGAAAAAGTTAAATACAAAAATTTAAGACAAAAATTTGTCCGTTATATTCAGTCCGAAAACCAAGTAAAGAACCTTCTTCTAAAAATACAAAAAGGGAAAAAGGAAAAAGTGAAATATAAAAATACAAAAAATCTGACAAAAATCATTAAACTGTGGAAATTATTTCTAAAAACACAAAAAAGGCAAAAAGTTAAATACAAAAAAAAAATTATAAGAGAAATCATTAAAGTTAAAATTTGTTATATATATATATATATAAAGGAAATACTTTGTAAAAATAGAAAAAAAACCGTTTCTTAATACACATAAGTGAAAACTGTGTAACAAGATTAAAAAGAAAAAGCCGTTAAAAACATAATATATATAACAAGATTTTTTTACAAGGAAAAAATCCGTTAGTCTTCAAAGTGTCTACATAATATTTTTCAAAAATTGCAAAAAGAAAATTTACAAGAAAGAAAAAAAGGAATAAGAAACAGTTACTTTCGTATGTTGTATTTAAATTTTCACAACA
This sequence comes from Protocalliphora azurea, assembly GCA_932274085.1. Taxonomy (NCBI): domain Eukaryota; kingdom Metazoa; phylum Arthropoda; class Insecta; order Diptera; family Calliphoridae; genus Protocalliphora; species Protocalliphora azurea. Next base: position 31,106,458 of record OW026523.1, on the reverse strand, counting down.
AACCACTCAAAAAGAAAGAGAAAAGAAACCGGTTCTGTATACATAAAGGTATTTATTGTTTTGTATTTTTTTATACAGCTTAAAAAAATATAAAAGGGAAATTAATAAACAAACATTAAAGAGAAAACATTAAATTAAATTTTGTGGTCTCTTTGCGAAAGTAAAAAAGAGTAAATATTTATTCTCCATTGCTCACACATACAGTCCGCTGCCACAGATCAAACAAAAAGAGAACTGCAAATAACTTAGACAATTTGGTTTAAAAATCTTTTATGACATAAAATAAATCCAATTAATAGATTTTGATATCTTTTTAAATTTCTTTTCTTTCTAAATAAACGAAAACTAGAATAACAATTTGATTATTAACGTAAAAATGTTTTTAAAGTATTTAATTAATTAAATCAAACACATTAATTAAAATTAATCCTAATTAAATCTCAAATGAAATTTAAATAAGTTTAAAACATACAAATGTATTTATATTTTCTTAAAGAAAAACATTTGTAATATTTAAATTAAAAGCTCAAATATTCATTAAATAAAATTTCAAATAGCACAGAAGTTACCATCTCTACCTTATTTTAGCAACAATTACAGTTTGTTTTGCTTGTTACTCATTAAGGGTTGGCAGTGAGTTACATTTATTTAAAAATTTTAAAAAATAATTCGTATTTAAATAAATTTAAAACGAAATTTTACGAAATTTTCGAATTTAATCCTCACATAAGGTAATAATAATTGGAAAGTTATAAAAAATTTTTATAATTCAACCTTTCAATTAATTGATACAAAAATTATTTTAAATTTTATACAATTAACGTATGGAATGTTATTACATAAAATGCAGACAGAATAATAAGATCCAATTTGGAAATTCATCAATTAGATAATTGATGAAAAATGAAAATTTTATTACAACTCTCAAACACTTGATACTGTGTGAAATTTTTCAGTAGAAAAATACTTCTAGATTTTCTCATTATCTTATAGTTATCAATTTGTCATTTGGTAACTAAATGTTTAGTTCTGCTCATTTGCAGCCCCATACTATATTTACAAAGAATATTGAAAATTTTTATTTTTTTTAACTAAATATTTAGTTCTGCATAATCGCAGCCCTATTCCTATATTTTAAACTAAATATTTGGTTCTGCTTATTCGCAGCCCTAAATTAAAAATTTTCAATATATCCAGTAAAAAATTTAAATTAAACATTTAGTTCTGCTCGCACGCAGCCCTACTACACTCACATTTTCAATACATTTTGTAAATTCTCTTTCTTTAGCTAAATATTTAGTTCTGCTAACTAGCAGCTCCTTTATCTAATATATCCCACTCACATTCACCATATTTCATATACGAAACCAATTCGCTTAGTTATTCAATATCTCAGTGTGCTATTATTCTACACCCCATTGCTCTATTAAGCAAATAATTAATAAACTAATATTCTTATTTAAACCATAATAATTTAAATTTGATACGTTTTCAAGTCCCTTAATCCAATATGACTTCTACATCTCCAAATGACTCCCAATCTTCCCCAAAAGAGCGGTTCGTATTTGATTGCGACCACTTGCTACAATTTTGTAATAGATTCAATAGAACTCCCATAGAAGAACAAAGTGAGTCAGTGTTGGAAATCAAAATGAAAGATTTGGATTGTAGATGAAACAAAGTAGAAGCGTCATATGAAAGAGTTATGCTTGCTCATGACAACGTAGTAAAACCCGAATTCAAAGAAGAAGCGAAAAAAAATTATGATGCTTGCGTAGACGCATATTACCTCTGTAGTTCTCAAATGCTAGACTTAGTGAAAGCAATCCGATCTAGTCCATCTAGTGTTCCAGGGCTTGATGCAGCTCGGCAGTCTCTCCCTCTGACTCAAAATTTCGTTTCTGACAGTGATACTAACTGTATTAAACTTCCCCCCTGCGATACTGAAGTATTTAAAGGAAGTTATGAACAATGGCCCTCCTTTCGTGACACGGCCGTATATATAAATCATTCGAAACTTTCTCCCACAAAATTGTATCACCTTCGGAACAAAACAAGAGATGAAGCAGGTGACATTGTTAAAAGATATCCCTTATCGCATGAAAATTTCGAGCTCGCATGGAATGCGTTAAAAACTCGTTACGAAAACAAACTCGTTCTGGTAGATAACCAAATTAAAATCCTATTTAATATACCCCCAGCTACTCAAGAAAATAGTAAATCAATAAGAAGAATACAACCTTCGGTTAACGACTCCCTAGCCACTCTTAGAACTCTTTGGTGTTGAAGTAGAGAGCTGGGATCCTAACGAGTATAAGAACTTCTAAAGACTGTTTCAGTATCATAAATGTTTCTCAAAATAATATACAGACTTATATATATCAAAAAAACCTTAACGAAGAACTATGTAAACTTTGTAATGAAAATCACTCTTTAAGAACATGCCCCAAATTTCGAGCCTTTACGGTTCAACAAAGAGTTGATTATGTATTTAAAAATAAGTTTTGCAACAATTGTTTAGCCTCATCTCACCTCAAATCAAGTTGCAAAAGTAAACACACTTGTCTTTATTGCAAAAAAACCCATCACTCTTTGCTACATATGACAAAAATCAGAAAATGTTCAACAAAATATTTCGTTCAATAAAAGCAATAAGGCGCAAAGTCCCACCTCAAAAGTTGCTCATGTTACGCAAAATGAAGCACAAATCGAACGCCCTACAACATCCAGTCAAGTTCAGACAAATTGCTCTACAAGTAATGAAAGTATTCTGTTAAGAACTGCATTAATGCAAATAGAATACAGAGATGAATTCTTCACAATCAGAGCTTTAATCGATCCTGTTTCTCAGCGTACATTTTTGACTGAGAAGATTAGACATCGTCTTCAACTCCCTTATAAAAAATCCCATTTTGAAATTGTTGGCATCGGCGGTCAAAAACAGGCGGCTAGCAAAGAATGCGAGTTCGTGTTATATGCTAAAAGGCACAATTTAAGAGTCCCCATAAAAGCAATTGTGTTACATAAAGTGACAAAGCATCCTCCAGCATGTACCTTTGAAATTCCACTATCAACTGAACTCAAATTAGATCTTGCAGACCCAAGTTTCAATAAGTCGTCCCAGATAGATCTCATTTTAGGTAATGATTACGAACGATTTATCAATATAGATGGCATAAAGAAAAATATCTGTGGCCACACCTCGGCCTACAATACAGTTTTCGGTTGGGTACTTAGTGGTCCCATGAAAGCAGAAACTGTTCAATCCTTTTCGACCACAGTTTTCATGTCCGAAACCTTAGAGCTCAACACTCTCCTAAAAAAAGTTTTGGGTGCAAGAAGAAATTCCCTCAACTAAACCACTCTCACAGGAAGATAATGTGAAAGTTTATACTCTCGAACAACAACACGTCATGAAAACGGTAGATATATCGTTAGGCCGCCTTATATCCCGAAAAAGTTTTCCTAGGCTCCTCTCGTTTTGTAGCCTTAGCCCAATATTCCAGAATGGAAAAAACACTGTCTAAAGATCCCGATTTACAATCCCGATATAAGGCAGTTTTAATCGAATATCTGACTCTTGATCACATGGAAGAAGCTCCATTCCATGAAGTTATTTCTCAAGGCAAATACGGCTCATATTATTTACCTCATCATGCAGTGATTCGCCCCGAACCCAAAACCACGAAAGTGAGAGTAGTTTTTAATGCTCCCAGAAAAACAAAATCTCATTTCTCTCTCAATGATGTACTTTACACGGGTCCCACATTACAAAACGACTTGATAACTATAATTCTCAATTGGAGAAAGTACAAGTATGTGTTCAATGGCGATATACAAAAGATGTATCGCCAAATACTAGTACATGCTGCTGATAGACCCTTCCAGAGAATACTTTTCCAAAATCAACATGATGACCCTATTAAAGACTATCAGTTAAAGACTGTTACTTTCGGAGTAAATTTCGCCCCTTATCTCTCAATTCGAACACTTCTTCAACTGGCATCTGATTCCGAATCTCAATATCCGAAAGCAGCATCCATCTTGCGTTCTGAAACATATGTGGATGATATTCTCTCAGGAAGTTTTTCTTTGGAAGAGACCCTATCTGCTCAAACTCAACTCATTAACACATTAAAATCTCTTAAGAAAATAACTGCAAATGACTCGCAATTACTATCTCATTTATCAAAAGAGGACTTGTACGACTTAGAATTTCTTCGTTTTCACGAATCTAGTTCCACCAAAACACTCACAGATTCATTTAGTTATAATTATTCTCCAATCGACCAGTCTACAAAGATCACTAAACGGCAAATTTTATCCAATCCAAAATCCAAAATTTTAGCCAAACTCTTTGATCCTGCGGGATGGCTCGCTCCGATAGTCATCAGGGCTAAAATCCTCATGCAACAACTATGGTTAGAAGGGCTAGATTGGGATGAAGATATCTCATCAGAATCTCTACAAAATTGGAACAGTCTAGTTCAAGATTTCTCAAAAATAAAAACAATTTCCATCCCTAAATGGCTTCAATATACGTCGGTAGATACAGTTCAACTTCACGGATTCTCTAATGCTTCTAAAGCTGTCTATTGTGCCACAGTTTACATTCGATGTCAAACTGAAACACGCAACACTTTTTCAAATTTATTGCTAGCGAAAAGCAAAGTAGCTCCGGTCCAAACTGTTTGTCTCCCACGCTTAGAACTAAACGCAGTATTATTAGCCAAAATAGTGAATTATATAGTCATCCCTAAATTTCACCAACGCAGAAATATTTCTGTGGACGGACTCCTCAATAGTCCTAGGATGGCTCTCTAAAACCCTTCTACATGGGAAACTTATGTTGCAAATCGCATTGCTCAAATTCACCGTTTGGTTCCAAATGCATCATGGCATCATGATTCAACCCATGATAATCCGGCAGATCTTGGAACACGTGGCTCGAAGCCTCAAGATCTGGCGCATAACACCCTTTGGTGGCATGGACCACCATGGTTACACAAACCCTCATCTGAATGGCCAAAGCAAAACCCTCTCAAAATACCTGAAAAACCAAAAGAAAATCTAACTTTACATACTCAAGCTCAAGAAGATGATATTCTTAACAGATTTTCATCATATAATAAAGCTTTACGTGTTATCTATTATGTTTTTCGATTTTTTACTAATGGTATAAGAAAAATAAGGTCAAATATATCCCCTATAACTCAAAATGAATTAACTCATAGCGAAATGAAATTTGTAAAATCCAGACTGCTCATGCTCTCTCAGAAAATATTCTATTATGAAGAATATCAATGCCTATCTAACTCTCAAACTCTAAGTACTAAGCCCCTTAAATCCATTAAATCCATTTTTAGACTCTAATTCAATTCTTTGGGTAAATGGTAGACTATCTCGATCGTCTTTGCCATACAATGAGCGTTATCCTATAATATTACCAGGCAATTCCCGACTTTGCCATCTATATCTCACTCACAAGTTTTTCGCTCATGCTGAATGCAGCCAAATGTGTCGAATGGTGCAGACCGAATTTTACATTGTCAGACTCAAACCTCGAGTAAAAAAGATAATACGAAATCGTAAAACTTGCATCATTCATAAGAAACAATCATGTTTGCAGATAATGGCTCCTTTACTCCCAGAAAGATGCAATCTGTCACTTCCATTTCAGATCACAGGCATTGACTTTGCTGGCCCGTTTGACCTAAAAACTTCACCCCTACGAAAATCTACCTTGATAAAAGGATACGCTTCTGTTTTTGTTTGTTTCAGTACAAAAGCTGTTCACTTAGAACCGTGCTCAGATTTAACCTCCGCGGCATTTCAGGCTGCATTTTCCCGCTTCGTTGGGAGGCGGGAGCTCCCCCAAAAGGGTAGTATCTGACAATGGCAGAAACTTTCTAGGTGCCTGCAAATTACTCGAGCGTGAATTTAAGAACTTTGTGAAAACCGCAGCCCAAGATATATCTCAAAAATATATTACACATGGGTTTAAGTGGATTTATACCACCGCACGCTCCCCACATGGGCGGCTTATTAGAAGCCGCCGTAAAGAGTTTTAAATTCCATTTAAAAAGTGTCACAGGAGCTCAAAAATTAACTTTAGAAGAATTTTCGACAATTTTAGCTCGTATTGAAGGTATTCTCAATTCTCGCCCAATATCTGCCTTGTCGGAAGACCCATCGGATCTAACCGCATCAACCCCTGGACACTTTTTACGAGGTGCTCCTATAATCGCTTTCCCAGAGAAAAATTATGAAAATATGTCTCTGATAAATAGATGGGAAAAGCTAAAAGCAATCCACCACCAATTCTCCATCCGATGGAAGGAAGATTACTTGAAATCACTACACAAAAAATATAAATGGAAAAACTCGCTTCCGAATCTGGAAGTTGGAAATCTTGTGATAGTCATTGATGATCTGCAACCACCATATGAGTGGCGATTAGGACGAATAGTAAAGACTTTCCCCGGTTCCGATCAGAACATCCGTACTGCTGACGTTCGTATTGCTTCAGGAATTATTACTCGTCCCATTGTAAAATTATGCTATCTTGCTTATATGGATAATGAAAATTCTAAATAACTCATGTTAAATTTACTCATTACTTTACTTATACACAACTCTATTAAAACTTAATTTGAAATGCATTTTATTATCACCACTTTTATATGACTCTTTAGACTCTTTTCTTTAGCCCTAGGAATAACAGAAGACTAGCGTCTACGCGCCCAAGTTCTGGACCAGTCCAAATAAACGGATGTGCCCACACATCTCGTGCTCAACGTCCGGATCCGAAAATATACAAGTGTGTTTTATGCAAATTCTTGAAAATGAGCGTCAAAAAGAGGGAAGACTTGGTCGAAAGGCACCGCTATTGTGTCAACTGCTTGGCATGATCTTCGATCGTGTTCTTCTATGGATACCTGCAGAAAATGTGACAGGTTCCACCACACCCTTTTGCATCCTCAGTTTCAGCGGTGCTGCCGCTCCAGAACTACTACCATCAGTCAACAAAGAAACCAACAACGTCAACAACTACCAACAACTCAACCACAAGTAACTCAACAAGCAACACTCGCAACAACCCCTGACGCCAAGTTAATTGTTGAAGCAATGAAGTCGCTAGCCCAGGTTCTATGTGCCAGCGATAATAAGTCGTCATCAGTTGCCTAAGGGCAAGGCCGTCGCCATGTCCAAACTAACTTGGACACTCTAATTAAAAATAATAAAAATTTTAATTATTATATTAATAATAAATAAATACCTAAATTTATTAATATAAGCAAGTGTAGCTAAGTAGTTGTAATTCATATATTTGTGCTACTGTAATTCTATTACAATATGGAAATAATAAGTTTCGCCCAACTAAACAAAATTTTAAAGAGCCACTTGCTTTAAAGCCATCGTGGAATCCACAACTTATTGTAATAAAGTTATCTGCAAATAAAGGAAATTTGTACACAAAAGAATACTTACTTCTTGTGATATATATTAATATATATATATATATATATATATATATATATATATATATATATATATATATATAGATATATATATATATAGATATATATATATATATATATCACAAGAAGTAAGTATTCTTTTGTGTACATATATATATATATATATATATCACAAGAAGTGAAACTTAGGTTTATATATATATATATATATATATATATACTCAGGAAAAAATAATTGACAATGATAATTTTGTGCGATATACATGTGACGATTATATTCAATATATAAACAATGTTGACTTAGTGCTTAGGGAAATCCAAGATGGTGTAATTGAGAACCAACAGAACCTAATTGAATATAAAAACGAACTTGAGGCATCATTATTAAAAAAATATGTGATCTAGTAAATAAATACGAAAATAATAATAAAGCTATGTGTAATAACATCACACAAAACAAATTATCGTTTGCAGAAATGGTTAAAAAATACTGCATTGTCAGAACTGAAAAAACAAGTGCCCCTGATTATAAAGCCAAAACAAAAACAAAAAAATAGAAAGACAAAAGTAGACTTGAACAATAAGGTAGATCCATTAACCTAAAAATATCGAATATTGAAGATAAAAATAATGGTACATTAGTTATTCACTCTGAAAATAATGTGAGGAAAGAGAAAAAATAAAAGCAGTTATACAAAGTGAAAAATACGAAATAAAAAAACCAAAAAATTTAGAGACAACGGTAATCATAACAGATATGTCGTTTAAATACTCGGAAGATGAACTCATAGAAAAAATTTCAAAACAAAATGAATTTTTAAGAAACAGTAAAATAAAAACAATTAAATGTTATGAATTTAAAAGGAATTATAAGTTAATACATAATACTAAAATTACGATTGATAATGAATCATATACGGAATTAATAAAAGCACTGAAAATAAAAATTGGTTGGGAAAATTTTAGTGTTTGATAGAATAGATGTTTTAATGTGTTATAAATGTAAATGTTTCAATCATAGAGCAGCGGATTGTAGAAATCTGGGAATATGTTATAAATGTCATCGTAATCATAAGGCTAAAGAGTCTAAAGAGGAAATTATAACAAAATGTATAAACTGTGTAAAGTCAAATGAAAAATTTAATTGATGTTAATTATAATACGTTTAATAAAGAATGTCCAGTATATAAAAATAAATTGAATTTAAAAATGAGAAGAATGGGTTTTAATATCTAACGATTAAATAATGTAAGCTGAATATACACAAACGCTCAAGGACTCCTAAACAATTTTACTCAATTAGAAATAATAGCATCATTAGCGAACCCAGAATACACAACCTTATCGGAGACACATTTAACAAAGGAGATAAATGAGCATGAATATTGTCTGCAAAATTATGATCACAACCCTACACTACCTAATTCTTCACGAACGGGTGGCGTAATAATCTACTTTAAAAAGACATGAACAGTAAATAAATTACGTGAAAAAGTTGTAGATAAAAAATATTGGATGGATCCATATTTAGCGAAAAATAAAAATATTTCACTTGTTATAATGACAGTGTATAGATCACCAAGCTGTAGAGAAGTCGAGTTTTGTAATGCCTTTGATGAAATTGTTGCTGTAGTTTGTGAAATAAATTATGAAATAATTATCGCAGGAGATTTCTACATAGATTGGAAAAAGAATGAAACATATCCAAATGGAATACAAGTAACTTTAAATGATAATGGACTTAAAACAAATAGTAAATGAATACACAAGAATAACAGAAAGTACAAAAACATTAATCGACCTTGTAATAACAAATAATGATAATATAGTTGTAATAAATAACAATCCAAATAAAATAGCCGGTCATGAGGCAATAGATATATCGTTTGATAGTAAAAGTAATAAATATCCAATAAAAAAGGAAATTGAAGTTTTTAAATACAATAAAAAGTTGTTCCGCAAGGAACTGTGTAAATTAATATATGACTTTTGAGATGAAGATGTAGATAAGAATGCTGAGAAAATAGTTAACATCATAGAAAACACTATTAAAAAACTGACAAAAAGAAAACAATTAAAGAAAAAATGTTAATAAATGGTTCAATGAAAGCTTAAAATTACTTAAACGAGAAAAAAAATGCTAAATATTACATTGCGATAAATGAAAACACTAATGAAGCATGGCATAATTATAAAATAATAAGAAATGTATATATATATATATATATATATATATATATATATATAACGAAAATTGAAAATGAAAAGAATGAATTCGTTAGCAAAATGATAATAAATGCCAAAGATAAAAGACAAATGTGGAATATATAGAAATCCGTGTGGAGTCTTTACTTGTTTACTCCCATCGGACGCGTCCCCAGGTGGCGGATAGGGGGGATTGGGCGAGACACTGGATGCACTAATGTACGGTGCTGGAGCCCTCTCCCTTTGCCGACATTAATGCATCCTTTGTATCACACCCAGTCCTGGAAACGGAAGGCTTGCTGGACTGGATGCGATGCATTGATGTATTCTAATTGGTGATTCTGCCGAAACGAATACATCTCTGGCACTGGGTACGCTCTTGGTGCCATACGTTTTCCGTGGACCAAATAAATAGGTATCATGCACTTTTAAGATCAAGGTGGTAGGTAGCAGTACCGAGGATCTGAATGATTAGTTAGTGCTAAAAGAAACTAATAGAGAATAGCTCCCCTCTGATGCTGATGGCAAGGGTCAGTTGTATTACAGCCTAGTCCGCGTACGCCGTCACTGCGCGAAATGGTCTATTTTTTACGTGCTTACTCGTGGGACAAAATTGAAGAAGCAAAATATATAAAAACAAATTGGTTAAGGGATGAAAGAGACAAAGGGACAATGGACAAAGGAGATTGGTTAGTGGGACGGACGCTGACATAGGAGATAGTGATAGGGTCGAGGTAGGGGAAAACAATGACGACTTTAGAAAAGGGGGGAAGAATGAGGATGAGGACTATGACATGGACTTGCTAAGACTGCATAAGAACATCCTCATACAACACGGACAACTAATGACCCAACTGACGGAGGAGGACAGCCTGCTGGACTCGGCGGAGGACCCTGTAGGATCTGGTGCGACGGAGGGACTGGAGGACCTGTCTCTTGGATCCTATGAAGAACATGAGACAACAGTTGTCTCTGCTCTTGATCGGGGCAAGGAAAGCGGAACTGCAGTCACTGCGTCATCACTGGGTATGAAGCAGGTGAGCTCGACGGGGGCATCAGTCATGTCAAGGCCTATGGCCAAACCTATTGTTCGGCAGGAAGCGGTAGCAAATCCAATGGATGAGCAGGCCGAACCGACAGTCGAATGAGATATGAAAAAGCGAAGAACGGTATTAGAGCCTCCATAGCTGCACTAAATAAGTTTGCAAAGAAGGACCCATCGCTGATAGACGGACGGTATACGCATGTTCGCAGGAAACACCGAAAGAGCATATACAGGTTCAAACGAATGGCTCCATCGGTGATATCTTGGGAATGTCTTATCCCGAAGGTTTAAAGTGGAGGTAGACGAAGATCCGGTAATTGCTCAGAAGAGCAAAGAATCCGTCTCTACCAGTACTTTGGAACCACAAGTCGCTGCTTGCAAGCAAGGAGGTGCTCACAAGCCATCCTGCGACCTTGAGTGTTACCGCAAGGGAACGGACAAGCCAGCTAGGTCTGGTAGTGAGGCAACTCAAATTAGGAAAGGATTAAAGACGGTAGAGCAAACTCTTGCGAGCGTCTTTAAGGATTCTCAAACGAGATTCATTAAAGGAGTTCAGCCTGGAGATTAGATACCCTCCTCTACGTCCAGGAAAGCTGGTCATGTACCACATGACTCTTTCAAAGGCCCTGCAAAGGGATTACGTTCGGGCTTGGCTATGCCAAATTTTGGTACGCGAAAAATTATAAAGCCAAAGAGGATGCGGATGGTGCAGATAAATCTGCACCAATCGACCAAATTAATAACCTACCTCAGTGAGACCAATGTTCAAGCCGTCCACTGAGGACAAGGTGAGGACTTGTATTATAGCGAAGAATGAACTGCAGTTAATTCTTCTTAATTCTTTCAGTTATGGTGATCTAACGGTCGTTCAAGTAGAGGCTTTGGGAGGCAGTAAACTGGTCTTGGCCTCGGTGTACATGCCCTATGAGGAGCTGGAACCACCAGATGACAGGGTGTGGGCCTTAACCGAGTACGCAAGATGGAATGGAGTACGTCTATTTCTCGGTTGCGATGCTAATGCACACCACAGTCAATGGGGTAGCAGGGATACCAATAAGAGAGGTGAGTCAACATTTGATTTCATTATTACGAATGATCTTTTAATCTGTAATAAGGGTAATTAATACCCATACGTTCAGGACGAAGGATAGGAATTCGGTAATAGACATCACATTGACTAACTCTAGGGACCTAGTTGAGGATTGGAGGGTGGCTATGGAGAGCACTTTCTCTGACCATGGCAGGATAACCTTTAATCTGAACTTCCTGGGTTCTGAAGGGAAACCTTTTAGGAATCCTAGAAGAACGGATTGGGACGCCTTCGGGCGGGATCTGGGGTCAAGATTGACTAGAACTCCGATAGAGTTCTTGTCGAGAGATAATCTTGACGAAGTGGTAGAAAAGGTAACGGGGTCTATTAACAGAAGCTATGAGCTCAACTGCCCGGTGAGCTATCCGGGTAAAAAGAAACAGCCGGTCTGGTGGTCAGAGAAGTTGAGAGCTCAACGTACCACAGTTGGCAGGCTGTACAACAGAGCCCATAGAACTGGTAAGGACGAAGATTGGGGCACCTATAGAGTGTGTTTCAATAAGTACAAAAAGGACATTAGAACAGCTAAAAGAGCCTCGTGGATTAAGTACAGCGAGGCCATTGACTCTGTCAATGAACTTTCTAGCTTCAGGAAGATACTGTCAAAGGACCCTAGTGTTCCTGGGAGTATCCAGAGATCAGATGGTTCATGGACGGAGTCTAGTTTTGAGTCACTTAATGTGCTTTTGGAAACCCATTTTCCGGGTTGTAGGGATCCATTGATGGAGGAATCAGGTGAGGGAGAGCACTTCTTCACAAAGTCCACCAGTGAGATAATTGAAACAGTGGTAAGAGACCTGATTACGGTTGAGAAGGTCACATGGGCAGTGAATTCATTCGAGCCTTATAAGTCACCTGGCCCGGATGGTATTTTTCCGGCCATGTTGCAGAATGCACCGTTGGTGGTTCGTCTACTACTGGATGAGATTTTTAAAGGGTGTCTGGTACATAGACATATACCAAGGGGGTGGAGAGAGGTAAGGGTCATATTCATACCTAAAGGTGGTAGGACCTGTCACTCGAAACCCAGCCTATCGTCTTTCCTTTTAAAGACTTTAGAGAGACTGATATATTTAAGATCTTCTGGTAGCTCCAGTATCATGAGTAGTGCTCAACATGCTTATCTGAAGGGTAAATCTGTGGAGAGTGCGGAGTGATGTGGTGGGTTATATAGAACAAGGACTTCGGTATAAGGAATATACCATGGCCGCGTTCTTGGATATTGAGGGAGCGTTCAACAATATCAAGATTGACGCTATCAAGCAGGCGCTGGTGGATCTTAAGGTATATGACTTCTTGATCGAATGGATAATCCTCATGCTAAGCAACAGTATTGTCAATTCAAGCTTGGGTGGAGTATGCTTAAGAAAACTAGTGACTAGGGGGACTCCGCAAGGGGGAATACTCTCACCTAATAGCTGTCGACGTGATTTTACGACAATTCGACAGCAGAGGACGGAAGATCGTGGCATATGCTGATGATGTGGTCATACTGGTAAAGGGAAAATTTCTTCCCACAATCAGTGAGATCATGCAGTCCGCGCTGGGTGAGCTGTCCTCGTGGGCCGCTGATAAGGGGTTGGGAGTGAACCCGGAAAAGGCAGAGTTGGTTCTGTTTACTAGGAGGTGCAAGGTAGAGAATTTCAGACTACCGGTACTGTGTGGAACTGAACTGAGGCTTTCCGACTCAGCGAAATATTTGGGGGTATTCCTCGATAGTAAACTGACCTGGAAGAGGAATTTTCAGGAGAGACTCAAGCGTGGCCTCAATGCCTAATACACCTGTAGAAACTCCATAGATAAAAGTTGGGGGCTCAAACCAAAAGTTGTATATTGGATTTACACTTCGGTGGTGAGACCAATCCTTGCTTATGGTTGTTCTGTCTGGTGGCAGGCACTGGAACGCAAGAGTAATAGGAAACTTTTGTCGAAGGCACAGAGGTGTGCTTCGATTGGCATTACAGGTGCAATGAGAAGCACACCACAGGCGGCTCTGGATGTCATACTTCATCTCCTACCCATTGAAGAGTTTGTGAGGGGTATGGCAGCAAGGAGTCTGCTGAGACTTAAGGAATTGGAACTATTAGGTTCATCAAGAGCAGATCACTCCAGGGTCATATACGAGATCAGCTATAGTGAGGCTAATCTGTACTCTATGGGGGCATCAGATTACATGGCCGCTGAATCAGACTTTGGGGTAAATCCTGTCGTGGTGATACCTGATAGGGAGATCTGGTCCGGCACTGAGACTATATGAAGGTTGTGCAGTGTTCACGGACGGATCAAAGATGAACGAAGGTACTGGGGCGGGGGTCTATATTAGGGGCACGGATTTGAAAGGCTCTTTTAGACTCCCTGATGAGTGCAGCGTTTTTCAGGCTGAGATTCTCGGCATCCTGAAAGCCGCAGAAATAATCAGGCAAAACATTGCGAGGGGTACCGAGGTCACTCTCTATGTGGACAGTCAGGCGGCTCTGAAGGCCACTGCAATATTTCAGGCAATGAACTGGCTGATGAACTGGCAAGGCAAGGCGCAGCAAAGAATGTCTCGGAGAGGGAAACATATGTGAAACCACCACTAAGTTTCTTCTATGGGAAGATCAATGATTGGATCTTGGTCAGAACCAATTCTGCTTGGGAGAGTAGAGAGGACTGTAGAGTGTCGAGGGCGATATGGCCGGTACTAAACTATGCAAGCACTAGCACTCTCCTGGGCTTGAATAGGAAGAGCTTAAGAATCATGATAGGGGCCATAACGGGTCACTGTTTGTTAGGGAAGATGAGGTCTAGATGGGACGCTAGCAATTCCGATTTTTGTAGAATGTGTGGAGACGTCGACGAGACCGAGTCTATTGAGCACATTATGTGCCATTGTCCACGATTGCAACATCGTAGGATGAAATGGCTAGGTAGACAATTCCTCGGCGGGCTAAGTGACGTTCGGGAAGCAGATCTTGTAGACGTCATAGGCTTCGTCATGGGAATCGACTGCTTAAGGGAGAATCAGGGGTATAACCCTAGGGGGATTTGTAACATTACTAATCTCACATCCTTACTCTTTTATATTCTACTTCTACTCTCCTATTTTCTGCATTCTATACTCTATATTTCACAGCTATTTCAACGAAGGGACTCACAATGGACCGGGATCGGTCTCTGGGTGGAGATGTGGTACTTTCTGGTATAACATCAACCTTCCCTATCTATCTATCTATCTAACATCCTTTCAATCACAAAACTTTGTTTATTTCTCAGTATGATTGCAAAATGCAACATTTATTCATTGGAAACAAATTGTCACTTTCATTGCATTTGGAGTCCCAGAAAAATTTCGAAAATTACTTACTGTTGCAATCTCTTCAGCTAAAAATCTTAATATTACTACAAAAAAGTTTTAAACATTTTTTAAAAGAGTTTTTCTTTTTAATTTTAGGATGCTACTATTTAAAATCCGCTTTTTAAATTGCTATTGTTTGCAGCATATGTTGTGGTCTGGTGTTAAAATTCCGTTGGAAACTTTTTGCCATATTAGAATTTGTTACTTTTACTCAAAACTTCAATCAGAATCTTAAATAAAAAACACTTAAATTGGAATTTTATATTTGACGGCAAAATTTATGTTTAAATCTCCGGAAAAATAAATCAGCTGACACAAAAATTAGTGATGTTTTTTGTTTGCTTAAATTATCGATAAGCAGTGGACGTCGTCTCAATACTGTTAGAGAATACCATATTAGCGTAGAAGTGATGTTGATGTCGACACAAAGTGATGTTGACTTAAAAATGACATTGACGACGACAACTGGAATAAGGGTGAATAATTATGACATCAACTTATCCAAAATTATGAAAAATTGCAGATTGTTCCATTGCCTAAAAGTGATAAATAATTCAGTCCAATAGCCGTCATTCCTTATCTATCTAAAATCTTTCAAAGACTAATATATGCACAAATGAAATTCAATACTTTATTTGCTTATATGATAGTAGAGTACATTAACATAGTGTCTATATTAGAGATTTTTTTATCAAAACAAACGTCAAACTTATCGCGAATTTGTGGAAGGTGGCAACAGTTGCACAAAAACAACAATACGGCGTATTCATTATTGTTTTTTATATATGCAGTTTGACAACTGTAACAACCAAAATAATAATCAACTGTTACAGTAGAATAACGTATATTACAGGTTGCAAGAGTAAGAATAACAAATGAAAAGAAAGAATAATAAAAAAGTAAAACTTTAATGTTGCCAGGTTGTTGATCTCAAATATGTCTGTTAGGGTTACCGTAACAATAATAAACAATCAGGCTTTAGAAAAAGAAGAGGTTGCATTACAAAACTAATCAACGTTTCAGAGGAAATTTGTTATTCTCGTTATACATAAATGACCTACGTGCCAAATCCATATGTATGCCGACGACATTCAACTATACACTTTTTGTGAAAAGGCAGACATTATCAGGGCATGCTAAAATAATCTAATTTTGAACCTTAAAAAATCGCAGTGCTTAATTATCAATCGTAAAAAAATTTGACACAGTCTTGAACCCGGTGATTCATATTAACAATAATAATATCGATTATGTTAAAAATACGAAGAATCTCGACATAATATTTAACGATACTTTATCATGGAGCGAAAAAATTAACAAGGCATTTGGTAAAGTGTGTGGAATCGTTCGTAGTCTTTGGTATTATCATTACTATACTCCACATAATATTACGCTCTTTCTTGCCAAATCTTTTATATTACGAATATTCCTTTATGGATGTGAAATGTTCAGCTGTGATGTTTCTAAGACTAAACTATTAAAAGCATTTAATGTTATTGCAAGATATGTGTTTGGATTAAGAAAATATAATCGTTTATCCATGTATACTAATCGAATCTATGGAATCACGTTTGAAAATTATTTAAAATTTAGAACATTATTATTGATTAATAAAATTATTTTTACTAAAGAACCTGATTATGTCTTTAAAAAGATAAAATTTACCAGATCAACACGTAACAACTTAATTGTACCTTTGCCCTAGATTACTATCTGACAGACAATTTCTCATAAATGCAACAAGACTTTGGAACTCCTTGCCTTATTAATAACATTTTATTTCTAAAGCAACATCTTTTAAGAATAAACTTTTTAATTATTTTAAAACATAACTGTCACGAAAATTTAAATTTTAAGGTCTTATTTACATTTAAAAAATTGTTAATTATGTTACTATTTGTTTGTTAATTTTATAATTTTTTATCTAACTTTTATTAAATTTATATAACTTTTATTAAATTTCTGTAGTTTCCATTTATAATGACTAATGTATAAATACCAAACGAAATCAAGGAGGGCCTTGAGTTGGGCTATCAAATAAGTGCAGTCGTAAATATCTTTAATACAGATAAGATCCCCCGGCCAATGTTCAGAGTTGAATTGAAACCAGATGAAAGAAAGCTAAAATAAAATGAGACTCATCCTATATACTCTCTGCGATATCTATTGAATCGTAGAGTAAATATAGAGGAATCTCTTAGAAGAAAACGAACCTGTCCAATACGGCAATTGCCAAAGTTTGGGCACACTAAAAATTTTTACTTTGCGTACAGTATGTGTTGCATGCAGAGATCTTCACATTTTATCACAATGTGATATTTTAACAAAAGGTCTCAAAAGGAAATGTGCAAATTACAAATATTTATTGGAGAGATTAAGGGAGAACTAAAGCTAAGAAGAATAACAATCCAATTAATTTTGAAATTAATGTTAATGAGGGTGGGACTTAGTAAAGTCAAATTTACCAAATATTCAAACAAATTCGTTTATACCTAGTAATGACTCATAGGCCAGTTTTTTAAAAAAAGTTTCCAACAACCTAAAATCCCCCAAAATTCAAGAGGGTTAGAAACCATTATGCAATCTCTTACTCTGCCTATAAAACTCTCTTAATCAATATATGACAAATTTTATGTCATCCATGCAAAACACAATACAAGAACTTTTAAAAGAACCAAATGATTTAAATCCTCGTAACGAGAAAATGAGTTATTTGCGAATATGCTTTTGAAATGCAAATGGTTTAAACCAACATAAATCCGAGATGTATCAATTCATGCAGAAACAAAATATTGATGTAATGCTAGTCTCAGAGACTCATTTCACCGATATAATTTTTATATTTTAGGTTACACATTTCGTTGCACTAACCATTCGGACGTTAAAGCACATGGTGGTACCGGTTTAATAATTAGAAGACGAATAAAACATTATACCCTAGATGAGTTTTTCAAAATGTCAATTTTTCGAATGTCGAATAAACAAATTTTTAAACAATTTTAAAAATAACATTTTATTTCAAAAAAAATATGTACTAAATACTAATATTTGAATGAAAATTTAGGAAAAGTTTGTTAACTGATTAGTGTTCATAAAGAATAATTTTTTCTTATGTTTTATAAATAGTACAAGTTAAAATATGCACGAAAATTTAAAATATACGCTTTAAAAAGCTCGAAAAATTGTATAATATGAACAGAAATATGCAAACCAAATTATGTGTTTTATATTATAAAAATGAATTTTTGTAACTTTAAAATTCAATTCTTTATAGGAAACCAAAAATATACTAAAAACTACATAAATAGACTAAAAAATTAAAAAAAAAAATATTGAATAATTAAAAAAAATGCTCTATTCGTAAAATACTTGTGAAATATGCAAAAACTTGCCATCACCTGGATATGATCTAATATCGTCATCCATGATTAAAAACCTACTGTACGTGGCAATAATAATGCTGTTTTAAGTTTAAAATATTTGTTGTAAGGCCTAAAAGCATTAAAATCAAAATGTTGTTAACGTTAATAAAGATTATTCTATTTCCGGTCTTAAAAACTTCCTCCGCTGTATACGTCGAACACCGGCTTCGCTGAATAAGCTTTTTTGAATATCAATTTCTTATTTTTTTTTTTTTTTTTTTTTTTTTTTTTTTGTAATGCCCGCTATATCGATACAAAATGTCAATTTTACTCCCAAGGAGTTAATGTATACGGTCATGTTATATATCTTTGAAAAGGTATTTGTAAGAACTTTTAAATGCCATATAATTCAGATCGCACATATATTAACAGATATTCAGAAAAATATATCGAATTTTTAGACCTATAACTCGTTATGAACGAGCGGACAAAATTTGTTATATTACTACGATCACAAGTTAAAAAAACTAGGTGCTTTCTTTTGCTTTTCGAGTAAAATCCAAAATATTGAACGTTTGCTGAGTAAGTTTAGGATTTTAATCTCAAAAACACTTGTAAAGAAAAATGTACGCGAACGGAAAATTTGTTAAGTCCAGTAAAAAAAACCAGACAACTGGTTGCAAACAAATAGATATAAAAAAAACAAAAGAGCTTTTATCGAAATATATTCACTTTATTGAATAAAATCTTTATTATTCCTTTTATTATAAATATATTTACTGTTTTCTAATGTACTTTTAATAAAATTTGAATGCAAAAATACAAGTTTATGCAAAAATTCTTGTTTGATGTTGAGGAGCTAGAGACAGTAGAGTACATACTCCGTCGTGGGGTAGAGCATCAGCAGTGGTTTGGGAGCTGAACTAAACGAACTAAATTAGATTACGGCCAAAGGAGTCAGTAACATGATAGGGTTCGTAATTGGGATAAAGTGGCTTAGGGGTAATCGTTGTTGATTGCTAGGTTGTAGGTTCCACACTTTTCTAATATTCTATCTATTAAAGCCTCTCTCTCTTTTGTTTCTTTTTCTCTCTGTGCCTTTCTTCTGGCCTTTTTAAAGTGATCATAATGGACTGACTGGTCTAATCTAACCTAATAATAGTATTTTTAATTTTTCGAACATTTTTCTTTCATTATTTATATTTGTTTACTTTTTGTTTTGTTTACATTATGCAACCATCGTATTGGATTTTCAAGAAAAAAATAAAACGAGTCAAATTTGTTAATTTCAGTCAGTTTAAGAACTCTCAGTTTTCTCTTAATTTCTTCTAACTTCTTAACTTTTGAGTACGCTAACACAAATCCAGTAAAAGTTTTTACTGACAACTAATTTTTGGGTAAATGAATACACTTACTATTGAATCAGTATCAACATTATTTAAAAATCAATAGTTCAGGAAATCCATATTCCATTCTATATTATGGTTATTTTACATTAAGCAATATTTTAACTTCGGTAATCATCAAGCTCCCTATCTCACTTAAAATAGTAAATATTTAATACACTGTTTATCATATTACAAACTGCAAATCACATACATTTTTGGACCATATAATGTACATACATACATACACTTTCTGTATATAAAAAGTATTAAAATTCAATAAATTCACGTTTTTAATAGTATTTTTGGTACTGATTGAACTCCCTAACTCATTTAAAAAAATAAATATTTCCTATACTGTTTATCCGATTTCAAAACATTTAGTTATATATTGAAAGCTCTTGAATGGGCATTTATTTTTTAAAAAATAAGAAAATAATTTTTTATAAAAGTTACTTTATAAAATTTTTGCAATATTTTGCCATTTTTTTTTTTTTTTTTTTTTTTTTTTGTTTGTGAAAACTATTTTTTTAATAGCCGTCCGAGCGGAAGGATGTTTAACTCTGTGGTATGTGCAAAAGCGACTTCGCTTACATAATTTTACCTTTTTACAAAATTTTTTTTAATTCGAGTTTCTTAGGAAAGTACGTTTTTTCAGTGGGCTATAACTTAAAAACTATTCAGTTGCACTCAAAATTTTTTACATCAATATTATCAGCGATAAAAGTATAAACAATGATAAAAAAAAAAGAAACAAAAATTGGAGCTGGGTCGGAACATACAATTTAAGCCGCATTTTTTTTCTCCGTGATCTAGACACATATGTGCATATATGCTCATATGAAGTAAATTTACTAATTTTTCAATTTTAGAATCAATAAACCGGAATGTAATTCGTCATTGGCGAACATTTGTAGAATACCAAACAAAATACGTACGATTGTACACACAAATAAAGCTTCACTGTTGTTCAATTAAAAACAACTTATTACCTCAGATTCTTCGGCTTCAGAGTCTAAGAAATCTGCCATTTTTCCTTTTTTAAGTCGCACAAATACGTTAGCATACGCGATATAAATTTCAACACATTAATTGATGGAAATATATGCTCTATAACCCATCCAATTTTTATTTGATTTAATAGAAACTGCAGGTAATCGATAACATTTAACGTTTCCGATAATTATTCTATGTCCACAAGAGCCTAACATAGTGTCTATACTAGACAAATTTTTATGAAGACAAAGTCAAAAACAGTGCGAATCTATAAATGGTAACCTTAGCTAAACAGCTGATTACTATTTTTGGTTGCTATAGCTGTCAAACTACATATACAAAAAACATTAATGAATTAGACTTACAGTTGTTTTTGTGCAACTGTTACCACCGTCTATAAATTCGAGTTAATTTTGACGTTGGTCTTGATAAAAAAGTATCTAAAATAGACACTAAGTAACACTAAGTCTACCGAAGAGATTTTTATTTCCTAACATTACAGCACGTCTACACGTAACAGAATATGTAAGATTTTTAGGTCAGAGAGTGTCAAATTCTCCCCAAGAGAGAATTATCTCGTGTAGATCCTATTATTAGTACTATAAAAAGTATTATGAGACTGTTGTGATAAGGTTTCTCTACACAACTACGTTACAGGATGAACTCTCAAAAAAATATACATATACGAAAGTTTGTCTATGTGTGTTAATGTGTATTTTGGTAACTGCTAAAAAACAAGTTTTTTTGTAAAATCATTTCCTTTTAGTGATTGCTTTACATTTTAAAAAACTTTTTTATAAAAATTGTGCAAAAAAAATTGCGAATTTCTTAAATAAAAATGACATGTTTACTCTGAAACTGATTAAAATTATATCTTAGGGGATTTATTAAAATGTGTTAAGAAATGACATATAAACAAAACAGTTACTCTCTTCTGCCAGCGTTATCTCACATATTGTAACAGAAGACCTAGGTAATAAATAATGTCGGCAGAATAACGGGAACAAATTTTTATTTCCAACTTCATGTTAACGGGTGGAGAACAAGTACATGAGAAATCAAAATTTTAAACTGCTTTTTTTACAGAAAATTTTAACACTTTTTCGTTTTTATTTTTTATTTGCCTTTTTAAAACAATATTTATTCATTTTGCACTTTTTTTTGTTAAATAGAGCAAAATATTAAATAAGAACAATAATTTTGACAGCTTATGTTAAACATAATTGCTGTTTTTTGTGCAAAAATTTATTGCGAAATAGATTGCGCAATAGCATTTAGCATTTAGCATTTTTACTTCGATTTAGACGCAATGTATCGAAAATGAATGTGTTTACTAGGGTATTCAAATTGTTTGGTTTTTCTGTTGTTCGAACAAATCGAATAATTCGAATTTGTTCGAATTAATCGATCGTATTTAAAGTTATTCGAATAATTAAAAAAAATTAATAAAGTAAAAATTTGTGATTTTGTATGCTTTTTTTAATTTAATTATAAAAAATAACGGTAACATATAAAAAGTTAGCAATCCATTGGAAATATCTGTATAAAAGCATTCTCTATATAAATGTAAATATATCATCCATTCTAAGAAAGATTAAAAAATATTTCTTGGCAAAACAAAAGTTTCCTTTTATGATTTAAAACCCTGCAGCCTACCAAAAGTCCTCAGGAATTAAATTAAAAAACAATTTTCATTGCCAAAATTGGCAAAAGAATATTTATTTAAATTTAGCACAAGGAAAAATTTATATATATATATATATACATATATATATATATATATATATATATATACATATATATATATATATATATATATATATATACATATATATATATATATATATATATATACATATATATATATATATATAGTTTTAATTAAAGTTGAAAATTTATTAATTTCGAATTGTGTATTTAAAATTCTATAAACAATTAAAAAATATTATGTGATGATGCACATGATCTACAATTTCAACAAAATTGTAAACAAAAATATCAAATGTCATTTGAATTTTTTTTCGCTGACATAGCACATACATATACAAATAGAAAATACTTAAATGCTATATTTAAAGTTGTTTAACAAAAGTACTTAAAATCGTTGATTTTCAACTTCCTTAAATATATGAAAATATTCTACTGAACATTTTCTTAACAAAATTAATTAAAGGATTAATTATTTCAAACCCAAATTATAATTTTCCTCCTTAATAATAAATCTATAACAAAAAATATAAATACACACATATACAAATAACCAAAGGTTTTATTTAAAGTTGAAAATTATTCATTATGAATTAAAATTCTACAAACATTTTAAAAACCAATTTTTTTGGCTGTATATAGAAAAAACCCGCATACCCCCCGGAAAACTCCTAATGAGACCACTTGTAGTATATGTCGCTTGCAAAAGTGCAAGTGCAAAAGTTCGCAGATCACCGTATATGGCAGCTGACAGTTAAGCTGAAGTATCTTCATTTCCAGATCCATATTAGTGGCATGCGTTCGCTCTTGCAACTATTGCGATGTATACTGAAGCCGCTGCAGACATCATCAGGACAGGAGTCCCTTACAGGAGCAGTTTCTGTAATTCAACTCATTCGTGCAGACAGATGGCCGGCCTGTCCACAAATGCGGCATACTCCCTCCTTCATCCTGCACTCCCGTACCATATGGTCGAAGCCCAGGCATCTGTAGCATCAACAAGAAGCTAAACCATTTAATATAGCACCGGCCATTGCCTATCAAGCGCTGCATGCCCTCGCTACATCCTTCCAGCACGACGTTACATGTAGACTTCCAAGGTCCAGTTACAAGCCGCACAGATTTCTGGAACACCTCAGGAGTAATATTATGCTTGAAGTTCCAAGCACAAAAATCCTGCATAAATTCGGATCTCCGGATGCACCCTCTGCACAATCACCTTTAGACCAAGCTTGTCCTTTATGGACACCTCCAAACCAACCTCTCCAAACTTCGCATTAGCAGCAACCTTCTCCCTCTCTGCGACCGATGGAGTCGTTATAACCGCACCGCCATCACGCAACTGCCGAAGCTCGTGCACTCGAACTCCAAGGGTGGGGCCCACCTCCGTGACGACTTTCTCAAGAACCACCTGAGTAGCAGGAGTCTGAGCCGGGACTTGCGTGCGTCTGGGCGGCAATGATGTAGGTGGCACCATCGGGACCTTTCGGGCCACCGCTGGACCACTACAGCCAGATCCATACATATCTAGTCTTCCACGGAGTCGCTAGTTCTCAGCCACGAGTCGCATCAGGAGAGATTCGTACCTTCCAGCATGCTCCAAGACACCTTTCGCCAAACCGGGAGGGACGCCGTCGACCATGACCTCCTCCAGTAGGCTCGTCGTGACGGCCTTCATCTCCTCGATAACACCAGGCTCCAACGCAGCTAGCGCCATCTTCCTGGGTCTGCTCTCCCGCTTCTTCTTCACAGCAGAACCAACAGCACCAGTGCTATCAGTGCTAACAGCACTAGCAGTACTAGCAGCAATAACAGCGTCCTTAGCACCAGGGGCAGCGAAAGCAACAGCGCGAGTCGCAAGCGGCATTCCCGGCTTAAATCGCTTGCCGTCCTCGTCCGTCTCAGAGTCCAAGAGAGGTCACTCTCCGTATGCCTTACGCGCATCATCGTAGTTGGCGGCGGACCCATCGTGGTGTCCGTCGGCGCCTCAGAGGTCGAACGCATCACCCTCCCCCTTCTTGCTGCGTCGCTCTGGCGGCATCGTACTTATACACTAATATAAGAAATATACAAGTGACGCCTACCTTGAAACACTAAAACAAAAATAGTAATTCGGATACAAACCAGTCAGTCAATACTACGATCCACCAGGGTGCAGTCGATTCCAAATAGCAGATTACCAAACTCAAAAGCCAGGTACAGCACCAATCATCAACAATACGGTAACACTTGATCACCAACGCAAGTGGCAAGGCCAATCTTCAGGTTGATTCGTCCCTATCCTTACTTTTCGCCGGAGAAGGCTTTGAGACTTCTTTGACAAATTGCCAGCGAAGTCAGAATTCACACACTATTACCACAGTAAAACTGTTATCACAAATAGCAACGATTTAAAAACACGTCCGTTCAATCCCCAGGGGCCATTCCATCCGTCAGACTGAAGCAGAGGTTCCACGGTACCAATATTAAGTCACCGGTCGGACTTCGTAGTTGAACTCCAAATAGTTCGGGACTGTCGCCGTCACATGGTGTGACCGCTCGACACATGATGTGACACCGGCAAGTGACGACACGAACGACACTAGACTAGGCCACCCTCTCGAATGACCGCAAACAATCCAGAAGGGAGCACTGAGCAAGTAGAGCACATAGGACAAACACAAGCAACAACAAAAATAAACAAGGCAAAGCCTACTGGAGCAACAGCAACCGCACATCAGCAACTGAGATCGGCAGGAACAACCGCAACAGCTGGAGCAGACATCATACGCAGAAGAGGCAACATCGGCGACATTGGAGTCCAACGACTAAGAATGGCTTTGCAGGAAGCCACCTCCGCTAAGTCTCCTACGTCTCCTAGCAAAAACTTCGCACACAAACGCACCCAACCTCGCTAGAGTCCTACTATTCTCTAAAACCCTACTATAATCCCATCCCGCCTCGGAATGAGTAATACCCATACTACCTAGGTCCCTAATGTCATCATAGTAAGGGCACGTAAGGATTACGTGCCACGGATCTTTCTGTCCCCTCCCACACCCACAGTTCGGAATATCCCGTCATTAAAAAGACAAGACTCAAACCGAAGCCATAGTCCGGGCAGACAACGTCGAGGGTTTTACGTGAGTACCTGTCTATGTAGACCTAATCTCACGGTACTCTTCGCACAGGGTGAATACAATGCATTCACCAACGCCCCCAAGTCTGACCGAAATCATCCTTGAGTACCAATTTGAAGTCATGTATTTGGACATGACCTCCCCCGCGATTTGGGTCTGAACCACAACCACCACGAAGCTCCCCAAGGGGCCGCACCATTGCCAGGCTGGAACCGAAGTTCCAGGGACTCCTGACACCCGTGGTACCAGTATTAAGTCACCGGTCGGACTTCGTAGCCAAAGATGACTACTACCAGTTGAACTCCAAACAATTCGGGACTGGTGACCCGCCACCACACACAACACACACCAACATGAATGAATAACAATTACATCACAAACAATCAACAATCGCCCTCACGGGCGATTCGTTGGCCACATGGTGTGATACTAGCAAAGGATAAAACGAACAACGACTAGGACAACTCCGACGCTGGCACCCTCGCGGGAGGTTTTGGTCACAAAAGTGACCTGGAACCAACAACGAGGAACAGTGAAGAGACACAGCGTTAGAGACAGCAAGGTGAGACGCCACGAAGAGACAGACAACAAAATACAGCAACGGCGAAACAGGAACGCGAAGTTGGAGCAAAAACCGCAATCCAGCATGCCAACCACCGCCAGCGGACATATACATACCCGCAAACCGGGAACAAACAACCACGACAAAAGGAGCGACCAAGCGACAACGGCAAGAAGCATCACTACGGTTGCTCATATAGGAGCCGCCTCCGCTACTCATGTCTCCTTCTTCTCCTATCAAATACTTCCCGGGCGAAATCGCCCAACCTCCCAAATGTCCTGGCAGACAATAGTATTAACTTTTAATTTCAATATTTAAATTTTGTCCTTGTTTTGAAAAATGCTAGAAAATGCCAAATATATTATTAAAAACTGCTAAATAATATGCCAAATGCTAAATTAAATATTTGCGGCTAAATCGGAGTTAAAAATGCTAAATTTAGCTGCAGAAATGCTAAAATGGTCACACTAAACAACACTGTTGTCCGTAAGGAGCGATTTAATAACACCATCAAAAATAACAAGACACAATTTTCTTATTAAGTGGCCTGTTTATTTTTAATTTAAAAACGCATAAAATTAATAAATATAAATCAATAATAATTACACGTAAGTAATGTCTTGTGAGGAGACTACTAGTTCTCCTGCTCAAGAGGACACTGTGGGTGAATTTTTTGAGCGAGTGGACGAAGTAGTTGGCGAGGATGCCCTCTTGGATTCCGACAAAGATGACGTCAACGTCACAATCATCCCAAAGGACACACATGGTATAGATAACGTAAGTTAATCTTCACCATTATAAAGTAGCCTCTGCTGCGTTGCTCATCCGAATGGTACAAAGAGGAGAGAACCTAGCACTAGCCCAGGGACCATGAATCGTTGGCGATAAGGTTTTTGGACTACGTGCGGACAAACTTAAGCTGCTAGACGTACGGGATCAGGCAAAATACGATCTTGTATAGTAGCAACCAAAAAACTAAGTATCTTCATTCTTTCTGATTTTAGTGATGAGGATACTGTAGCAGCGGCTGGGAGACAACCTCTGGAACTATCTACATTGTCTCCAGTTATATGGCCCATGAACAATGCGAACCACCACCAACTAAGGTTCGCGAGATTACAGAGGCGGCTAGAGCTAGAAACATACCGCTCATAATTGGAGCTGACGCCAATGCCCATCATGCCGTTTGAGGAAGTTCCGGTACAAATACAAGTGGTAAGTCTTTATAAGATTTTATTCTTCGTAGTAGTTTAGATATTCTGAACACTGGCTAGGAACCGACCTTTGTAGTGACTAATAGAAGGGAGATTCTCGATATTACGCTAGTTAGTACTAGGCACTCTAATGTGATTAGGGATTGGAGGGTCTCCAATGACTGTTCATTCTCTGATCACTTGTACATTGACTTCAATTTGGAAGTCTGTTTACCTGGGGTTAAGCCCTTTCAAAACAGAAGGATGACAAACTGGATACTACAACAAGATATCCTGTACCAATTTCTCCCAAATCCGACCATTGCGATGATATTGAGTCCTGTGTCAAGACGCTAACGGACGCTTTTGATACGGCGACTTCTATTGCATGGTGGAACTCTGAGATAGGCGAGACTCATAAAGAATGTCACCGTCTATTTCATCCAGAAACCATATGTCAGTTGGACAATGAGCGGTCAAGAGACCTTAGACGTCTTAATGGACGCGCACTTTACTGGCAATCTCCCTTTAACGGGACACTCTGCAATATCTTCAGATATCAGAAATGATTTTCCTATTCCCATAAGGGATAATGAACTGAGATGTGCTCTGAAGAGCTTCGTCCTTTTAAATCTCCGGGCCCTGATGGCATTATACCAGCTGACCTGCAGTATAATGCGGATTTAATAGTCGCCTTGCTAACTCGGATTTACTCAGCATGCTTATCATGTGCGTATAGCGCTGAGTCATGAATTAGATATACAATGGTCTTTATGCCTAAAGGGGATAAAACCTCACATACAAGACCGAAGGACTTCCTTCCTATCAGTCTGTCGTCCTTCCACTTGAAGACACCGGAAAGGTTAATCGACCTACACCTACGTAGAACGATAAACCCTTGCCTATTATCAGCGTCTCAACATGCCAGAGTGCATGCGTCTACCATTTACAGGGTAGCAAACAGGGGTACTCCGCAAGGAGGAGTTTTATCTCCACTCCTCTGGAATATCACCATTAACTCATTGCTCAGGGAACTTGATTCACTGAAGTTTAAAACTGTTGCTTATGCGGGCGACGTTACGGTGGCTGTATCTGGGAAATATCTGGATACTATGTCTCATCGCCTGCAAGCTGCTATAGGTTTAATTAGTACATGAAGTACAGACAGTGACCTTAGCGTGAATCCGGGAGAAACGGAACTTGTCCTTTTTTCTAGAAGATACAAGATTCCATCTTTCCCACCACCTCGACTAAACGGTGCTGAATTAGGGGTGTCGGATAGTGCGAAGTACCTAGGGATTATACTGGACTCCAAACTATCTTGGCTCCAAAACACACGGGCAAGAGTCTCAAAGGCCGGTATTGCCCTTTATATGTGTAGGAAGGCCATCGGTAAGTCCTGGGGAATAAATCCCAGTAATACGAAATGACTCTTCGACACTTATATATGGAACGATAGTATGGTGGAGGGCTATGGAGAAATCCACATACATCGGAATCTTCGACAGGATTCTGCGCAGTTCAGCGCTATTCATAACAGGAACGCTTCGTATAACTCCATCAAAATCCTTATTTGTTGTAATTGGCTACCGGTGGAATTTATGGCCAAACAGATAGCAGTTTCGGCCATGCTACCATTCTGGCATTCCTTAATAACATTCCTAGCAATATCGATTTTTGTATCCCCACACCTTTTCTTGGCAGAGACTTCTCAGTATCAATCTCAACTACCCTAGAATTAAGGGCTGGTTCAGTTGAGGTTTTTACTGATGGGGTCCTCTTCAACAGGACCTCGCCTCAAATCCGTTCGAGACACGGCTGGATCACAAATATTAACCAAATGACCAACGGTTATGGGCTTCGTTCATTGACACCATTTGGAATGTCTGGTCAATGTGGGCAAATACTCTACAATCCATTGATTCTAAAAATGATTCCGTAACTGACGGAAAAGGCGCCACTGCTTTTTTAATGCAACTGGATGATCTGTTTTTCTCCACCAGGAGTTTGTGTCATATTAGGGCTACCTAGCTGAAAATGACTGGGTGCTAGTAGTTCCCCATTCTAATAGCTTACCGTTGAGTGGGTTAATAGACGATAATTCACAATATTTTCCGCTTGAATCAGGAAACTGTGTTCTCGAGGGTAAATTTCATTAAATGTTGACTGTAACATACGCTTAACACACTGGATTATTCGTTCCCATATGCCACCTACTGCAGGACTATGGGGACAATTAAACTGCCAGTCTATACTTTTCAATGAAAGCTCATTCTGAATGCGGGTCACATTAAAAACTCCTCTGAACCTTTTGGCAACTGTCGCTTCTAATTCTTGTAGGTAGGCGACGCCGGTTTATAAAATTGCGTATGGCAAGAATACAAACATCTGTGTACAAATTAAGAGCGACTTCCAAATGTATGGCTCTTATGGTGAGACAAGTAAATAGAGCCACCCATTTCTCATAGCGACGATCCATAGTAATCGTAACTGGGCCAAAATAATTCACAGGCGTCAATCTGTCCTTTGGCAAAAATGGTAGCAACGGCAATGTAAAACAAAATCCGCAAATAAAATAATTAGAAATACATTTACGTAAAATTCTTCTACGGCGTAGAATCCAAAATGATCTGCAAATTTCAATATCGTGACTTCAAAATTTTAAATTCACATATTTTTTGCACGAAAAAATATGTGCACGTGGGCTACGTGACGGCAGTATAATAGGACACCTGTAGTGCGATTCAGTAAATTTTAACGATTCGACAATCGCTAAACTTCTCAATAACATTTGTTGTTTGCAGTAACGATTGCGTGATTCACTAAGTACTCTTAAGCGATTGTATATAACTATTATTTCGTGTGGCAGCTCTCCAAGGAAATGCCGAAATAAAAGTAAGGTTCAAAACCAAATAAAAAAGAAAAACAAATAAATTTGAAACAAATCGAAGTTTGTTTAACAATTTTAAGACCGTGATTGATTAAATTATGTATTTGATATTGATTAAGATGTGTTTCTGTTAATGGTTTTCTTCATAATGACAACTAAAAGAAGATTCGCAAACGTAGAAGCACGGTCTATAAACATGGAAGCACAGACTACAACCACAAAACAACGACAGAATCATTGGGTTGACTTTTTGGCTAATTTTTGTCAATATATTAACAACACAAAAATTTTTGTCTTTAAGTTGACGCAAACAAATATCGTTAAAAATGATAGAGAATAATGAAATCGACAATTTTGTTGTTTACTAATTTTAACGATTCGATTATCGTTAAAACAAGTTACTGAATCGCACTACTGATGTCCAATGGTAACCAACTAGCTGCGTCTACACGACCATAAACTCGAAGTATTGAATTTTCATCCATATATGGAGACAAGGCATACATTTCACTACTTTTGGGCAGACAACCTTCTTTTTTAATTATTTCCATTTAAGTTATCAAGCTGCGCCTGGCGACAAAGGAACAACTCAGTTTCACAAACGTGGCACTTAAACATTCACACATTTTGGCATAAATTATTCCACACATCGCTTATTTCACTAGGCAGTACACATCGAATATTGTGTCTCAATACCTCAGGCATCAAGAATTTTGCCATTATGATAAAGTGTCTCAAGAAACCCAGTGGATCAAAAATAGACAGCTCGCGTATTGTTGGAAACCTTACACCATCTATAACTTCAGCTGGTGATGTGAAACTTCAAATTGAAAATTAAAGTATCTTCCTTTGGCTGCCAACACAAACCGAGAACCTTTTCTAACTGTAGCACATTTACATCGCTTGAAAAATTCACTAGCTTTTCCAAT
This sequence comes from Protocalliphora azurea, assembly GCA_932274085.1. Classification (NCBI taxonomy): domain Eukaryota; kingdom Metazoa; phylum Arthropoda; class Insecta; order Diptera; family Calliphoridae; genus Protocalliphora; species Protocalliphora azurea. The sequence continues at coordinate 31,075,157 of OW026523.1, read as the reverse complement.
GTACCCTTAAGAGCCACAATTAGATATCTCGGAATGATGAAATCGATCACGAAACCTAATAGCATTTTCATCTTTAGCATATTGGGCTACGTAAGGCGAACATGCAACACCAAAAGTCATAACAAGCATTTCTATCATCTATTATTGCAAGTTTTCTATCATCTTCGCGCCAAAGGAACCTTTTTTAGGAGCCACGAGCACCTAGTGAAACATATCTTTGATATCACCACATACTACTACTGCACCGTTCTTACATGCAATACCAATAAGTCTATTTAGAGCCATGGATTAACTGACAGGCAGCATAACATCATCTGAACGCCACAAGAGCCGAGTTTGGAATCTCCCTCCTACCATCATCTACCATCTTTTATTATTTGACGAGCACGTAAGTCATCCTTTGATTCTATGACAGACAAAACCTTCATACCAACATTTTCCGTCCCAAAATAATTTGTCACCAAGTCATAGAGCTTTTGTTCTGGCTGAACCGACAATAAAAACAGCTGAGAATTGGATGACTTACCTATCATTTTACCAAATATAAACTACCTAGCAGCGTAAGGACTATTTTCTTCCAGCGGCACAATTTCATCGGGAAACCTTAGATGGCAATGATCCAATCCAAAACTTTAGGAACAACATCAATATATAATTTTATAGGTAAACCAGGGAGACCACTTAAATTCATATTAAAACTCTGAGCCGGCAATTTTAAATTCGAAACACCATAAACGTTTCGCAAGGCATATTTCCTTCGTCTATCTACTACACTTACATGCATATTAAAAACATTTTTCATTTCCTGCGATGCCTTTTCCACCGTACCAATTTAAATTTAATTTACTTTGTTGACCCTGAAGACCCAGATGCTTCACCAAGGAACTGTACGCCATAAGAACTGAAGAGCCTTCGTCCAACAACGCATAGGTTTCTATTTTGCTACTACCATAAAGTATCACTATCATCCCACATAACAACACATCTTTGTCTGCAGTTTTAGATACAAAGCTCAAAACGGACACATTTTCATTTCTTGAACCACTTGGAGCAACTGACTCAGATGAACTCAAAATACTTCCACCATTATTAACTTTCACATCATAATTTGTTAGGCATCCATCAACTGTGCACGGCTTTCGAAAAGGACAATTTCTACTTTAATGGCGACCATCAAGGCACGAAAAACAAAAACTCAATTTTTTAACTTCATTACATCGATTAGGCACACTTAATGAACCAAACTTTCTGCACTCAAATAAGTTATGAGTAGCCTGGCACATAAGCATTCTTGTTTACGTTAACCCTCTGCAGCATGAAGGACAACTTTTGTTTTTGGTTCACTATTTTGACGATTTCCACTAACACTTTGAATCATCCTTACCAGGTCAACAACTTATTAGAATCCAATACTGTCGGGTATGGTTTCATTGTTGAGGCATAGAGGAGCCACTACATTCTTTTGCTCATTGGAATCTTTCCTACCAACTTTTCCATCAGCATTGGGTTAGCCAAATGCAGTTGTGCATTTATCAACAGCATTCTCACTAATGGGCTTATTCTCTTTCACATGGTGTTAAGTACTCATTCAAAACAATAAAAATGATTATTTTGACCTACATAACCTATGATTCTGAAAAAGTTAAACTTTGACCGATCTATTTTCCTATCAAGTTTCGTAGTTGAGATGGAAAAAGGGCGGATTCTATTGAATTTTCCCTAAAAATTTGGAGTTCTTTACCAACAAATATTTTAATTGTTTAGTAAATACATATACAGAAACGATATTAAAGAAAGTGGCATTACAAATTAATAGCTGACAACTGTTCGACTTAAAAAGAAATATTACCTATTACTGAAATTACACCTTTCTTCATTAGGTTCAATTTTAAGCAGCATTTCATAAAAAAATTAGCTGTTGCAAATTAGCAAATTTTTGTTTTAAGAGTGATTAAATTATGTATCTGTCTTATATTCTTTGTTAGTTCAGTTATCCTATTTTATTTTATTATATCTATATATATATATATATATATATATATATATATATATATATATTATTTGGAATTCATTTCCCAAATTGGAGATTTTTTATTTTGCTCACACTTATCGTTTTTCAAAACCTATTCTGTTAGTTAATCCTAGCTTTGAAATTTTGTAACATATGGGATAAACTCAACATTTTGATTTTACACAGGTAAAAATCAGAAAGACCTAGACTTCTATTAAAAAATTAAATTTGATTTCTTCTTAGGACTAGTCTCTATAAACGTATAAAATATTTATATTTTTTTAAAGAAGTTTTTATTTAGCAGAGAATGAGCTATTAAGCTTTTTTAATAAAAATAGTGAAATCAGATGAGAAACAGAAACAGAGAAGCATTATATCCGTTCCTTAGGGGTCTGTGGGATTTTTTTCTGAGAATTTTTATGTTAATAAAATTTACAGATTTATTTCCAATGAATATATCGTCAACTAAAATGCATAAGGTCTAGTCAACACTTCTTAAAATTTCACAGGAGAGATAAAAAACCTAATAAGTTAGTTTTCAATAAAAAAGGATTTTGTTACAAAATCTAGGAAAATCTTAATCTTATTCAACTTAATTTTTTCAGTGCAAATGATGAATTTTTTAAATGATCTTTTGCGAATAGACACGATGCGACAGTGAAAATATATTTTTTAAATGATTTAGTGTTGGTCGTAAGCCTAATTGAGTAGCTCATTTTGCCATTTTTAGAATTTTCAATACAACATCAAAAGTTAACCACAAAAAACTTTTTAAATTCTTAAAAAGTAACAAAAGAATTTTTAAAAAGGTGTGTGGCATATAATAAAAAGAACGTGATATATATATATATATATATATATATATATATATTATTACGTGGTTTTTGTCGTTGACTGAGGTAACTTAGTCGCCTCCAGGGTCTACTTACGGATCCACAAACCTTAAGTAATAAGACGTTTGATTTACCCTTTCTGAATACTTCAAAAATATTTCAAATAAAAAAATTACGAGAGTTTGATAACTTCAGTGCGGATATCATATAATAGTCGTCTTCAATCGTTCCTTTTTCAATAAGGCTTACTTTGGTTCTTCGGCTTATATTAGGATTGCTTCGGTTATAATTGGTTCGGTTCGATTCTTCGGCTTATATTAATATCGGTTCGGTTGATCGGCTTATATTATGTTTACTTCGGTTATTCAGTTGATAATAGGTTCGGTTATTCAGCTTGTAATAAGCTCGGTTCGGTTATTCTTATAAAAGCTCGGCTCGGTTATTCGGCTTGTAATAGGCTCGGCTTAGTTATTTGGCTTGCAATAGGTTCGGTTATTCAGCACTTAACAGCTAGGCGCGATTATTCGGCTTGTAATAGGCTCGGCTCAGTTATTCGGCTTATGGTAGGCTTGATTTAATAGTAGCATCGGCCTCGACATCGTCGGCTGTCAAACTCGTTCGGGTTTACGGCAGGATTGGTTTCTGGTTCAGGTGGCAACTTCGGGAATCGAAGGTTGTATCTTTTTCTACAATATGTACAATGGTCTCTTAAACCTAATGTCTAGCTACTTCTCAACTACTACCATGCAATTCTACGGGTTAATGTTCTACTAAGCGAACGAACAGCCAGAAGCCACTAGTGAGAACGAACAGCCACAAGGCCACTAGTGAGAACGAACAGCCGCAAGGCCACTAGTGAGAACGAACAGCCGTAAGGCCACTCGTGAGAACGAACCGCCGCAAGGCCACTCGTGAAAACGAACAGCCGCAAGGCCACTCGTGAGAACGAACAGCCGCAAGGCCACTCGTGAGAACGCAGCAACAGAAGTCACTCATTTAAAATTTATTTAAGGACCCAACCGAAGCTGAGCGTGCAAAATACGATTATATTCTACTTTCGTAAAATCTAATCGGCTCTTCCAATTATATACAATAATGTCAGAGACTTATGCGGCGGATTCTCGTCTTGTTTGAATTGCCCCGACTGTATTCAAACTTTGTTTACTTATACTTAGTCATGTATCAACTAAATGCGAATTATATTGCTTGTTGACTATCAATCAATATTACTAATAAAATATTCAATATATTAGTATGAAAAAGAAAAATAATTAAAAATACATAAATAAAATAGTAAAGAAAAGGAAGAAATGGTAGTAATTTCATAAATTAATATATTAAGAAATATGTACGTAAAAATAGTAATATTGAGTGTACTATATATATATATATATATATATATATATATATATATATATATATATATATGTGTGTGTGTGTGTATATATATATATATATATATATATATATATATATATATATATATAGACAAAATTAAGTATGTATATTAATTTCAAAAAAATAGGGGAGTGGTGGAGTAAAAAGAGATTATATAAAATAGGCCATATAAGCCATACTTCATTCCGAACTTTACTTGTGCCAAATTTTATGTGTACCGATTCAGTGCTAGTTAATACAAAAATTAAAATAATTTTCTACAAAAGTGGGCGTAAAAAGGGACGTTCACGTTATGCATTGGAATGCCCAAGGCATAACAACTGAGTCAGCAGCTGCCCAGCTGGAATACTTTTTACACAAAAGGAAAATCGATATTCTACTTTGAAATGAGACTTTTTTGAAACCGTACCACAAATTTCAACTTGGTGATTATAAAATTTATAGAGAGGATCGATCTACTCATGGCGGAGGAGTTCTAATTGCAATTAAAGGTAACATTAAGCATACGTTGTTACCAAAAATAAAAACAAGTACTGCTGAAAGTATTTCAGTACAAGTTATAATTAATAGAAGGCCAGTTATATTCACTTCAGCGTATAATCCAGTTCATACTACCAATTTTAAAGCTGATTTGGATAAATTAACTTCGTTTTCAAAAGACTATTTTATTTTCGGTGATCTGAATGCCCAACATACACATTGGAATTGTATGTCAAATAATTCGGCTGGTAATGATCTCTACTACCATTGTCTTCAATCCAGCTACTTCATTTATTACCCAAATGGACACACTCGCTTTGGACAAAATATCAACCCCGTTCAACCGTCCACAGTAGACATTCTCTTATCTAACTCGTGTCTCGATTTTTCAAACCTTGAGACACATCCAAATGTTTTACAGTCGGACCATGTACCTATATCTTGTGTTATTTATGGCCACGTTAAAAACATGACATATTCAGTTCCCTTGTATTATCGCGCAGACTGGTCAGCAATCAGAAACTGGGTTGAGAATGAAATCAGGTATCAAAACATTGATCAACAAGTTACTAATTCAGGTAATCTAGATTTTTATTTTAACAAATTAATATTTATAGTTGAAGGAGCGTTCAATAACATACCTGTCGGTCATAAAAATTCGTGGCAACGAGAAATCTCTGAAATTAGTAAAATCTTAATTAGTCAGAGAAATAAATACAATCGTAAATTTCAAAGATGTAGCGATTTTAATTATAAAAATGAAAAGCATTTTGAAGCTATTAAATAAACTTATTGATTTTCACCTTAATAAAGACCGCAATGAATCCTGGTCAAAATTTATTTCGAATTTGCCCTCGGGCTCTAAAAAGTTTTGGAAAGTAAAAAAGCACTTAAAGGAAACAAAATGCCTTTTACTGATCTTCATGTAAACGGTGAAGTTTTAAAATCTGGCAATGAAAAAGCTAATTCAATAACAGATGTATTTAGTAATTCACACACCATTACTTTAAACAATTATTCACCTATGGACACAGCCGTCTCAAGATTCATTCATGATCTTAACGACACAATTCTTGACAGATCTAGCGTAAAGCTTACCAATTTAATTGAAGTTAAATCATTTGTACTTTTATTGAAAAATAATAAAGCCCCCGGTTTAGATGGCATTAATAGCATTATCCTTAAAAAGATGCCCGATTGCTTTTTTGAAACTCTATGTAAACTTTTCAACTCTTGTTTAATAGAAGGCTATTTTCCAACTATTTTTAAGAAAGCAAAAGTTATTCCAATTCCTAAGCCAGGAAAGGATCCTAAATTACCGTCTAGCTATAGACCAATCAGCATCCTAAGCCTATTGGATAAAGTATTTGAAAAAATAATTAATAAGAGAATTTTAAATTTTTCCAACCAAAATAATATTATTAACCCTCAACAGTTTGGATTCCGCAAGGAGCACTCCACAGTACATCAACTAAAAAGAGTGGTTAATTTTATTGAAACAAACAAAATAAATCGTAAGAGCACTGGAGTTATTTTTCTTGACATTGAAAAAGCCTTCGATTCAATATGGCATGAAGGCCTGGTTTTTAAACTAAATTCCTTCAATTATCCAACGTACTTGCAAAAGATAATAAAGAGTTTTTTAGATCAGCGCTCATTTGCTGTATCTATAGATAACACGCTATCTAGTGATAGACAAATCCATGCGGGTCTGCCGCAAGGATCGGTATTATCACCTACTCTTTATTCAATATATATTTCCGATTTTACTATTCGCAAGTATTAAGAAGTAGCTTTTTACGCTGACGACAGTGCTTTTATTTGCTGCGGTAAGGTGTCAAACGCAATAATCAAAAAAATGGAAGATAGTTTAAAATCTACCAATAAATACTTTGATAAATGGAAGATAAAAGCTAATGTTAGTAAAACACAAGCTATTATATTTCCTTATAATAGATCACAGAAACGTATTCCCACAAAACATTTATATTCTAGGGGAGTTTTTATTCCTCTGCAGGATAGTATCAAATATCTAGGTATTGTCTTAGATAAAAAACTATCATTTAAACAACACTTACAGTATATTTGTGATAAAGCAATCAAATGTGGCCGTGCACTTTACCCCTTACTTAACAGAAGATCTAAACTTAATTTAAAAAACAAGATCCTTATTTACAAAATGTGTATTCGACCAATTATGACCTACGGATGCCAAGTCTGGTTTAATAAAGCTGCTAAAACTTACACAAGAAAATTACAGATAATACAAAATAAAAATCTGAAAATAATTCATAACCTACACCCCAGATATTCTACTGATCTACTGCATAGAAACTTTAAGCATAAAATGTTTAATTCATTTGCAAGGGAACTGACTCTGTCATTTAATGAAAAATGCAGAACGTCTACATATGAAATAATAAGAAATTTGCTAAACAATCACTAAGACTCTTTTTTACTTAAAGAGTTATAATTGATGGTTGTTTTTAAAATTTCTTATAACGTTTAAGTATGTACAAGGTTTTTTTTGACAACTTTTCCTTAACACTGTGATATTAGTAGTTTCCTTATTTAATAATTTAGATTTTAATTGTTGTAATACTTTTAAGTAAATTCTCATAACAATGTAATTATTTTTATTAAAGGTTTCAATAAAGTCAATAATAATAATAATAAAAAAAGGGACGTTGCAACTATATGTTCAAATTTCACCTGAATCCATCCAGTGGATGGGTCAAAAAAGAGACAAAATAATAAATTGTATAAGCTATAGTTCATTCAGAATTGTGCTTGTGCCAAATTTCATGTAGAGATTCAGAGGCTGAGTCAAAAAATGAGCAGAATTAGGTAAAATAATTAATTATAAAAAGTGGGCGTAAAAAGAGGCGTTGAATCAAAAAATGGGCCTCCCTCATTAGTCTATGTTATTTCTGAACTATTTGTGTGCCAAATAAATGTGAATAAATTCAGCAGTTGGGTCAAAAATAAAATAAAATTAAGTAAAATATAATTTTTACAAAAAATTGGAATAAAAATCATGATTATGATCTGGTATATCCCAAAAGTTCCTTCTGGAGAACGAAATATTTGTGTACCAAATTTCATGTAAATCATTCCAGAACTTTTTTCGTGAAAGGATAACAAAAAAACAGTCTCTTTTATATATAGGGCAATTTAATGTTTTTGAGAATTTAACAAACAATTTAAAAATTTTTTCAAAATTGACAAAATTTAAATAGGGCTTGTAGGGTGACTTTTACCCCTTTTTTACTTATATGTTGAATCAGACTTTTTTTAAGGCTTCACAATATGTATTTAAATATTGAAACTAAACACTAAAGACTAATTGAATTGAATTAATTGAAAATCGGGTCTATGAAGCCATGAACATCAGTAAGAAGTCTTCAAAGAGGGTTTGGATGAGTCTGCAATTTTATAATGTATTTTTCGCTGTGCTTTTTTTAACTCGTTTTTTCCAATGGAACCTCTAAGTCTCTATGGATTTTCTCATTTCTTATATATCACGATGCACCCGTCATCATTCTAAGAATTTTTGAATGGGTCATCTGTATAATATCGATACTCGTATTACTGGCTGTTCCCCATAATTGGATGCCATGTGTCCAAATTGGTTTTAAAACGGTTTTATGCAAGATGACTTTATTGTAAAGGCTTAGTTTTTGATGACTTTTCATTAACCAGTGAATGATAGAAGCTTTTAACCCTCTAAATAAACGGTCAGATAAATAGGACTTCAGAAATTTTTGTGGTAGTAAACATTTAAATTTATATATTAAACCTTTGTGCTATACTTTATTGAAAGCTTTCGCGACATCTAAAAAAATAGCTGAACAATACTTCTTTAATTCAAAACATTTCCTTATCTCTCCAGTTAATCGATTCACTTTTCCCATAATTCCATGTTTTTCACGAAACCAAACTGGTGAACTGGGACGATATTTTTTCGTTAAAGAATGAAATAGTTTTCTTTTGAAATACTTTCTCGAACAGCTTCGATAAACAATATAGTAGGCTAGTAGGTCTACAAGAATCATTTTAATCTGAGAAGTTTTCCATATTTTTGAAAACTTCTGTTATTGCCACATTCGGTAGGATTTTAATCATGGATGGTATGATTAAATCTTTTCCAGGTGATTTTCTAGTATATATATATATATATATATATATATATATATATTTTTTTTTTTTTAACTGTATTAATATCCTCTGGGATAACAACAATTATCTCGTAATTTGATGTAGTGTCAGGTGTTTCTCCCAATACAAAATTATTTGTTCGGCGATTCGGTTGAAAGACAGAGCGTAAATAGCATTCAAATAAATTTTTGCGATCGACTAGTACCTTAAAAAGCTGTCTACCTCTGGGATTTATCAATCTAGAACCCCAGTTAGTGAGTTATATTCATCTAGGTCATAATGTCGTATTCGATTTCTAATTAATATATCAGTATCAACATGTGTTTACCATCCCGATGATTTGTAGAACAAAATGAATAATCTGTAATATAAAAATTGTATCTATTTGTGAGATGAGTCTCTGAGACTAACCTTACATCAATATTTTGCTGTTTCATGAAGTATGATAATTCCGACCCATGTTAGTTTAAACTATTTGCATTCAAAAAACACACTCTCAAATAACACATTTTTTCGTTAAGAGGATTTAAATCATTTAGTTCTGCGCTCTTAAAAGCTCTTTTAAAATTCATTTATTTTCTATACTATTTATCCGATTGCAATGATTTAATAAAATAATTTTCTATAAAAATTCATTTAACATAGTTTTTTAATATTATGTAATTTTTGGCGAAAAGTTTTTTCGCTATCCAATTTTTTTAATAACACAAAAATTTTTCACATGATTTTCTTAGGGAAAAAAGCCTACAACGGGAGAATAACAAGAGACAAAACTAATTGTCATAAACCTTAGACAGTTGTCAAAAACCTAACTCATACAACAAAATGTAATCAAAAATATTTTGTTGTTGCTGAAAAAATAATAAAAAGACATGTTTTTTTAAAAAAAACTACTATTTTTAACTGTTAACAGCGGATTTTATGACTATAACTTCCAAACTATTCCATTGCACTCAAAAATTTGTACATCAATTTTTTCACCGCTAAAGGTACTATCAGTAATGAAAAAATCGAAAGTGAATTAGGGATTTCAATTTACCACAGTTCTACAACTGAGATTAACGCTGATATAATACGTGAGATAACGCCGACAGAAGAGAGTAACCATTTTGCTTATATTATTTTAAATCTTAAATAAGGGGTTCACGTAATTCTAATAAATCTTATAAGATATCATTATTTTAAATCAGTCACAGAGTAAACATGTTCTTTTTATTTAAGGAATCCGCATTTTTGTCACAATTTTCATAAAAATGTTTTTTTTAAATGCGAAATAATAATTAAAAGAAAACAAAAAATATTCCTTTTTTTGTAATTTCCAAAATACCATGCGCAGACAAACAAACTTTCGTATATGTGTATTTTTTTGATAGTTCATCTTATAGGATGGTTGTATAGAGAAATCTCATCACAACACTCTTATAATACTACCAATTTTAAAGCTGATTTGGATAAATTAACTTCGTTTTCAAAAGACTATTTTATTTTCGGTGATCTGAATGCCCAACATACACATTGGAATTGTATGTCAAATAATTCGGCTGGTAATGATCTCTACTACCATTGTCTTCAATCCAGCTACTTCATTTATTACCCAAATGGACACACTCGCTTTGGACAAAATATCAACCCCGTTCAACCGTCCACAGTAGACATTCTCTTATCTAACTCGTGTCTCGATTTTTCAAACCTTGAGACACATCCAAATGTTTTACAGTCGGACCATGTACCTATATCTTGTGTTATTTATGGCCACGTTAAAAACATGACATATTCAGTTCCCTTGTATTATCGCGCAGACTGGTCAGCAATCAGAAACTGGGTTGAGAATGAAATCAGGTATCAAAACATTGATCAACAAGTTACTAATTCAGGTAATCTAGATTTTTATTTTAACAAATTAATATTTATAGTTGAAGGAGCGTTCAATAACATACCTGTCGGTCATAAAAATTCGTGGCAACGAGAAATCTCTGAAATTAGTAAAATCTTAATTAGTCAGAGAAATAAATACAATCGTAAATTTCAAAGATGTAGCGATTTTAATTATAAAAATGAAAAGCATTTTGAAGCTATTAAATAAACTTATTGATTTTCACCTTAATAAAGACCGCAATGAATCCTGGTCAAAATTTATTTCGAATTTGCCCTCGGGCTCTAAAAAGTTTTGGAAAGTAAAAAAGCACTTAAAGGAAACAAAATGCCTTTTACTGATCTTCATGTAAACGGTGAAGTTTTAAAATCTGGCAATGAAAAAGCTAATTCAATAACAGATGTATTTAGTAATTCACACACCATTACTTTAAACAATTATTCACCTATGGACACAGCCGTCTCAAGATTCATTCATGATCTTAACGACACAATTCTTGACAGATCTAGCGTAGAGCTTACCAATTTAATTGAAGTTAAATCATTTGTACTTTTATTGAAAAATAATAAAGCCCCCGGTTTAGATGGCATTAATAGCATTATCCTTAAAAAGATGCCCGATTGCTTTTTTGAAACTCTATGTAAACTTTTCAACTCTTGTTTAATAGAAGGCTATTTTCCAACTATTTTTAAGAAAGCAAAAGTTATTCCAATTCCTAAGCCAGGAAAGGATCCTAAATTACCGTCTAGCTATAGACCAATCAGCATCCTAAGCCTATTGGATAAAGTATTTGAAAAAATAATTAATAAGAGAATTTTAAATTTTTCCAACCAAAATAATATTATTAACCCTCAACAGTTTGGATTCCGCAAGGAGCACTCCACAGTACATCAACTAAAAAGAGTGGTTAATTTTATTGAAACAAACAAAATAAATCGTAAGAGCACTGGAGTTATTTTTCTTGACATTGAAAAAGCCTTCGATTCAATATGGCATGAAGGCCTGGTTTTTAAACTAAATTCCTTCAATTATCCAACGTACTTGCAAAAGATAATAAAGAGTTTTTTAGATCAGCGCTCATTTGCTGTATCTATAGATAACACGCTATCTAGTGATAGACAAATCCATGCGGGTCTGCCGCAAGGATCGGTATTATCACCTACTCTTTATTCAATATATATTTCCGATTTTACTATTCGCAAGTATTAAGAAGTAGCTTTTTACGCTGACGACAGTGCTTTTATTTGCTGCGGTAAGGTGTCAAACGCAATAATCAAAAAAATGGAAGATAGTTTAAAATCTACCAATAAATACTTTGATAAATGGAAGATAAAAGCTAATGTTAGTAAAACACAAGCTATTATATTTCCTTATAATAGATCACAGAAACGTATTCCCACAAAACATTTATATTCTAGGGGAGTTTTTATTCCTCTGCAGGATAGTATCAAATATCTAGGTATTGTCTTAGATAAAAAACTATCATTTAAACAACACTTACAGTATATTTGTGATAAAGCAATCAAATGTGGCCGTGCACTTTACCCCTTACTTAACAGAAGATCTAAACTTAATTTAAAAAACAAGATCCTTATTTACAAAATGTGTATTCGACCAATTATGACCTACGGATGCCAAGTCTGGTTTAATAAAGCTGCTAAAACTTACACAAGAAAATTACAGATAATACAAAATAAAAATCTGAAAATAATTCATAACCTACACCCCAGATATTCTACTGATCTACTGCATAGAAACTTTAAGCATAAAATGTTTAATTCATTTGCAAGGGAACTGACTCTGTCATTTAATGAAAAATGCAGAACGTCTACATATGAAATAATAAGAAATTTGCTAAACAATCACTAAGACTCTTTTTTACTTAAAGAGTTATAATTGATGGTTGTTTTTAAAATTTCTTATAACGTTTAAGTATGTACAAGGTTTTTTTTGACAACTTTTCCTTAACACTGTGATATTAGTAGTTTCCTTATTTAATAATTTAGATTTTAATTGTTGTAATACTTTTAAGTAAATTCTCATAACAATGTAATTATTTTTATTAAAGGTTTCAATAAAGTCAATAATAATAATAATAAAAAAAGGGACGTTGCAACTATATGTTCAAATTTCACCTGAATCCATCCAGTGGATGGGTCAAAAAAGAGACAAAATAATAAATTGTATAAGCTATAGTTCATTCAGAATTGTGCTTGTGCCAAATTTCATGTAGAGATTCAGAGGCTGAGTCAAAAAATGAGCAGAATTAGGTAAAATAATTAATTATAAAAAGTGGGCGTAAAAAGAGGCGTTGAATCAAAAAATGGGCCTCCCTCATTAGTCTATGTTATTTCTGAACTATTTGTGTGCCAAATAAATGTGAATAAATTCAGCAGTTGGGTCAAAAATAAAATAAAATTAAGTAAAATATAATTTTTACAAAAAATTGGAATAAAAATCATGATTATGATCTGGTATATCCCAAAAGTTCCTTCTGGAGAACGAAATATTTGTGTACCAAATTTCATGTAAATCATTCCAGAACTTTTTTCGTGAAAGGATAACAAAAAAACAGTCTCTTTTATATATAGGGCAATTTAATGTTTTTGAGAATTTAACAAACAATTTAAAAATTTTTTCAAAATTGACAAAATTTAAATAGGGCTTGTAGGGTGACTTTTACCCCTTTTTTACTTATATGTTGAATCAGACTTTTTTTAAGGCTTCACAATATGTATTTAAATATTGAAACTAAACACTAAAGACTAATTGAATTGAATTAATTGAAAATCGGGTCTATGAAGCCATGAACATCAGTAAGAAGTCTTCAAAGAGGGTTTGGATGAGTCTGCAATTTTATAATGTATTTTTCGCTGTGCTTTTTTTAACTCGTTTTTTCCAATGGAACCTCTAAGTCTCTATGGATTTTCTCATTTCTTATATATCACGATGCACCCGTCATCATTCTAAGAATTTTTGAATGGGTCATCTGTATAATATCGATACTCGTATTACTGGCTGTTCCCCATAATTGGATGCCATGTGTCCAAATTGGTTTTAAAACGGTTTTATGCAAGATGACTTTATTGTAAAGGCTTAGTTTTTGATGACTTTTCATTAACCAGTGAATGATAGAAGCTTTTAACCCTCTAAATAAACGGTCAGATAAATAGGACTTCAGAAATTTTTGTGGTAGTAAACATTTAAATTTATATATTAAACCTTTGTGCTATACTTTATTGAAAGCTTTCGCGACATCTAAAAAAATAGCTGAACAATACTTCTTTAATTCAAAACATTTCCTTATCTCTCCAGTTAATCGATTCACTTTTCCCATAATTCCATGTTTTTCACGAAACCAAACTGGTGAACTGGGACGATATTTTTTCGTTAAAGAATGAAATAGTTTTCTTTTGAAATACTTTCTCGAACAGCTTCGATAAACAATATAGTAGGCTAGTAGGTCTACAAGAATCATTTTAATCTGAGAAGTTTTCCATATTTTTGAAAACTTCTGTTATTGCCACATTCGGTAGGATTTTAATCATGGATGGTATGATTAAATCTTTTCCAGGTGATTTTCTAGTATATATATATATATATATATATATATATATATATATATATATATATATATATATATATATTTTTTTTTAACTGTATTAATATCCTCTGGGATAACAACAATTATCTCGTAATTTGATGTAGTGTCAGGTGTTTCTCCCAATACAAAATTATTTGTTCGGCGATTCGGTTGAAAGACAGAGCGTAAATAGCATTCAAATAAATTTTTGCGATCGACTAGTACCTTAAAAAGCTGTCTACCTCTGGGATTTATCAATCTAGAACCCCAGTTAGTGAGTTATATTCATCTAGGTCATAATGTCGTATTCGATTTCTAATTAATATATCAGTATCAACATGTGTTTACCATCCCGATGATTTGTAGAACAAAATGAATAATCTGTAATATAAAAATTGTATCTATTTGTGAGATGAGTCTCTGAGACTAACCTTACATCAATATTTTGCTGTTTCATGAAGTATGATAATTCCGACCCATGTTAGTTTAAACTATTTGCATTCAAAAAACACACTCTCAAATAACACATTTTTTCGTTAAGAGGATTTAAATCATTTAGTTCTGCGCTCTTAAAAGCTCTTTTAAAATTCATTTATTTTCTATACTATTTATACGATTGCAATGATTTAATAAAATAATTTTCTATAAAAATTCATTTAACATAGTTTTTTAATATTATGTAATTTTTGGCGAAAAGTTTTTTCGCTATCCAATTTTTTTAATAACACAAAAATTTTTCACATGATTTTCTTAGGGAAAAAAGCCTACAACGGGAGAATAACAAGAGACAAAACTAATTGTCATAAACCTTAGACAGTTGTCAAAAACCTAACTCATACAACAAAATGTAATCAAAAATATTTTGTTGTTGCTGAAAAAATAATAAAAAGACATGTTTTTTTAAAAAAAACTACTATTTTTAACTGTTAACAGCGGATTTTATGACTATAACTTCCAAACTATTCCATTGCACTCAAAAATTTGTACATCAATTTTTTCACCGCTAAAGGTACTATCAGTAATGAAAAAATCGAAAGTGAATTAGGGATTTCAATTTACCACAGTTCTACAACTGAGATTAACGCTGATATAATACGTGAGATAACGCCGACAGAAGAGAGTAACCATTTTGCTTATATTATTTTAAATCTTAAATAAGGGGTTCACGTAATTCTAATAAATCTTATAAGATATCATTATTTTAAATCAGTCACAGAGTAAACATGTTCTTTTTATTTAAGGAATCCGCATTTTTGTCACAATTTTCATAAAAATGTTTTTTTAAAATGCGAAATAATAATTAAAAGAAAACAAAAAATATTCCTTTTTTTGTAATTTCCAAAATACCATGCGCAGACAAACAAACTTTCGTATATGTGTATTTTTTTGATAGTTCATCTTATAGGATGGTTGTATAGAGAAATCTCATCACAACACTCTTATAATACTTCTTATAATATTAATATTTGAATCTAGATTTGAGATAATTCTCTCAGAGAGCGAATATATATGATACTCTCTGATAGAAAAATCTTACAAATTATGTTACGCATAGATGTTATGTCCAAATTGAAAAAGTCACATAAAATATACGAGTTGTTTGTATCTTTGTGTGGGGATATAAAATACAATATAATCTGTTAACTTTTGGTATTTTTTTTAATTCACTTCATATGGCAACAATATCCCAAAATAAGTTTTATCTGAGTCGCCTAGTAGTTGAACTCCATATATAAAAAACATTATTGAACATTTTCTTATTGTTGTGTTATGCAAATGTTGCCACCTTCCATAAATTCGTGTTAGTTTTGACGTTTGTCTTGTTAAGAAAATTGTCTAATATAGACACTGTGTTACTTCTTAGTTAATTACTTGACAGTTGTTATTCCTATCACGAATTGTGTTGTACGTTATGACATATTGAAGTTTAATCGTAAATAATTGTCTAAGTGATACTGGGGAAGCGTTTTATTCTAATGATGGAATTTATAAATAAATTTAGAAACACATTTTGGTCCACTGATATTTGGTTACCGCCTAATATAACTTGGGAAGACATTGCTCCCGGTTCTCGCCCAGATGTAAATCATGCTGATTACACAGATCTCATATGGCCTCTTCCTTTGGCCATTATAGTCATGTTAACACGATATTCACTTGAAAGGTATTTAAAATATATGTACATATTTCTATACTTATAAACTAGACAAGTAGTCTAATTTTTACCGGCAGTTTATATTATTGTGCTATATGAATTTTTTTTTTTTCATTTAGGATTTGTGTGAATCGACACACCCATAATAAAAATATACAAAACTTATTAGAATCTATTTGTGTGCATATATGTAAGTATGTACATTGAGAAATACTGTACATATTTACAAACATACTTTACATACTATATATATGTACGTACATATGTACACCATATCTCACAAATATTTTGCATATATTCTAGCAAGTTTTTTCATAAATAAAACAAGGAAAATTAATTGCTTATAGATATTTTTAATGAAATTCTTAACTTTTAAAGAAAGGTAAATAATTGTTTTCAGGTTAGTTGAATACATACAATTTGATTTAGATAAATGCATCAAAAGTAATTTATTTTTAGTGATATTTTTAAAGCCACATTTTGGACATTTATTAAATTAAAAATTCACTATAATATACTATTACCTATAAGAGATTATTCAATAACTTCGCACTGTTTACCTCTGACGTCATAGAACATATTGGGCTTTTCATTATTGACTTTTCAAAGTTAATTCTTTAAAATTGTAATACTTTATTTAAAATTATAGTGAAACAAAAAAAATTTTTAATTTATCATTTTGATATGCTTTGATCAAGCGATATCGAACATTCATACATACATATTTCACATTACAGTGTTACCACAGTAAGTTATCGTATCTGTTTTATAAATAATTAACTCTTATCTCTCTTTTAATTAGCTAAATGTTTACACCACAATATGAGTTTGGGGTATTATGTGTTTCTGGTAATATTTGTAACGCATAGAAGAGAACTTCGGAATCACATAACGATGTCGATCCATTCATTTGTTTGGCTGGACATCGTACCGATCGCAATTTTGAATTTCGTATTATTTATTGAATTGGTTATATAATGGTCAATTATTTTTCATACAAATGTCCTCCCGGAATAGGTTTCATGTCTAATAAATACCTTATATATGTCACGAATTCGGACCACATATGTAAGTTTCATATTTTTTTATATATATCTGTCCATAATTTACCATGGCAGCCATTCCCTAAATCACGTTAACGTACGTAAAACGGATATAAATATTGTAATTATGATAAAACTTTGCTCAAATAAGTCTTAGTTAAATAGAAATCCCAATATTAAATTTCAGTAGTATAGGTCCATAGCTAACCATAGTTCCCATCTAAGACCTACTTCCGAAAATTATTTTATCGTTGATAAATTCCATATAAATAAATGTATTAGTACCCCGAATAGTTACAGAGTGCTGGCAAATAGCCGTCTGTACACGTTTTAGTTTGGTATTGCATCCACAGATTTTTTTGAAAATGTCACACTCAGAACTAGTTCTACAGAAAGGATATGGAACTAATTGTTCAATCTCACAGTTTTATAAATTTTTCTTTTTAAACGGTTGTATGAAGCCACTTTGGATCAATTGAACTGGTTACACCAGTTGTATAATCTATGGATGCCAATCCCGATTATGAAAATCCCGGGATTTTTCGGGATTACAAAATCCCGAATCCCGGGTATTTAATTTTCGGGATTTATTGACAAATATAAGTCAAAAGAACATTAAAACATTTACAAAAAAATCATAAATAAGAAAGTTATGTTCGGTCACAACTGACATTTTGGTACCATAGAATACAAGAAGTTTATGTGAGATATAAAAACCCAATTCATGCCACAACAAAATACATGTCATATATATTTGTTTTTGTGCTTAGAAAAAATTAGTAAATTTTTTGCAAATTTAGTTTGAACTGCCTCATACAAAATTTTAGTTGTATTCTATGCCCTAAAACTTCGATAAAAAGCTGAAGCAAATTATGAACAGAAACTTATAACCCCAGCAAAAAATTACATGACAAAGTAGGAGTTGAATCAGAGGTTCGTGTGATGATGATTTGGTTCCTTTTTAGGTGCAGTAAGCATGCACAACATTAGTATGGAGATCATGTGTTAAACCGAAAATTCAAGTAAACAGCTCATCATTCGAATGATTGCAAAGAACATTTGCCGGTTTCCTGATTTGAATACGATTTTTCATTGATAAAAAAAAAAAAATTGGCATTCTGAGTGATCATTCAAATGATTTCGGAGTATGAATGAATATTTGTATTAATAATATTTATTTTTCGCTTCTACAGAAGTAAAAACAAAAATTATTATAAATATTTTATGTATTATTTTATTTATAAATAACGATTCAAAAATTAACAAAATTTTAAGTTTTTTTGCAATTCAAGTTTTTATAAAAAACAGTGTGAAAAATAACAAATCTCCAAATGGTTGTTAAATTAGACATTTTATAAATTATGAATAAATTATGAAAAATATATTAAAAAATGAACATATTTAAACGAAAAATTAAATGCATAAATGAATACTCACCAAATAATACATGCATAAATTGTAGGTAGTTTAAAAGCCCGTTTTTGCTGTGCGTTCCATCGAGGATAAATTTGTTTAATATTCCGGCTTCACAAGCTCACAAAAGGGGACTCTATATTCATCAACTTCAGTGTTTACTAAGCATATATTGTTAGGTGGTTGGCTTGTATATGTAAATTCATTGATGTGAATGGATTTCATATTTCCTTTTTTTGTGGTAAGATTGTTTTCCTGAATAGGAAAAACTATACATCTTCCAAAAAAATTATATATTTTCGGCATCTTAAAGCATTTCTTTAAAATTTTGAGAAAGTATAATTAAATTTCAATACTCCTCGTTACAGTCAGGTTGTGGATATCGTAAGAAAGGTTCTCGGCACAAAAAATTGGAAAAATTGTTCAACGAAATTCTTAAATATATCGTCTGTTATTAGTTTGAAAGTTTGACAAAGTAAAACAAAAAGTGTTATTTCTATAATTACATAAAATACAAATCATAATATAATATATTCAAACAAATTATATTATATTGGTGTTTACTCTTATTCTTCAACATCCCCACTAGATTGAGCATATATAGATAAAAGATCACGGCAATAGGAATGCTTAGGACTTGTTAATGACTTCGTTAAAATGACTGCAACCATTTCTTCAGTATTAAGGTATTCAATAACGACTTTCTTTTCTTCAATAAGATCTCTTATAAAATGGTGACGAATATCAATATGTTTTGACCGGGAATGATAAGTACTATTTTGTGTTAAATGAGTAGCGCTTTTATTATCGCATTTGATTTTTATGACTGATAGTTCTCCAAGTTCACTAAATAACGGTTGTAATGCTTTTTGACTAACGGCTGACATCATATATTCTGCTTCAGTTGTAGATAGTGTAGTTGTTTGTTGCTTTTTGGAGTTCCAAGATATACAAACTTAAAAACGTAACCAGATGTTGACTTTCTATCATCTTCGTGATAAATATTTTTTTATATATTTTTTTTTTGTTTTGCTGTTGCTTTATAACGTATTAAAAATTGCAAAATAATATGGTAACATTCTCAATAAATAAATAAATAAATATAACATTTTCAAGTCTTTTCATATTAATATTGCTACATAATGAAATATTAAATTTAAACGAAAATAATAAAAAATACATTTCGTATGAATGTTAGACTGGTCGCAAAATATATTTTTAAACGTTATTGGATTCAGAGAATTTAAATTGAAAAAAAAAATATGATTTTTGAAAATATTAATGTTAAAACATTGAACTTGTTTAACATTTAATTTTTTGTCATAAACATGTCTCAATATATATTTTTATAAATATTTGAATATATTAGAAAAATATATGCCATTTATGAAAGAATCATTATCATTATACTTAATGATTAATGATAAAATTTAATCATAACTTTTTTATATTTTCATCAATAGTTTAATATTTGCATTATGGGATCGAAATAAGAAATATATATATCATTTGTGCTGTTTATCACAAAAGTTGAAAATTATTTTCAATTTTGTTCATAGGATGAAAAAAGTTCTAAACAAAAACAATTTTATTGAGTAAAAAATATTTAAAATATATTCATACAATACATACAAAATTCAGATAAATCAATTTTTGATTTCCAAGTTTACATTGGTCCTTGAGATATTTGTACAAAATTTTGTTGATGTCCATGCTGAACTGGAAGCACGACGTGCAACTTTGTTATTATACATATAAACTTTCAGAAGGGTGTTTCAGAAGGAACAATTGATTACAAATAAAGAGATCTACGTCTCCACTAAAATTTGAATCTGTATGTTTTATTTTGTATTTTTACATATTTTTGTATTTTACATATTTGCCTACAGTGCCCAAACAGGTCATAAAAGCTAACGTAATAGAAACATCTCAGTTTTCTTAATCTGGAGACATACCACTAACTATCATACCAACATTTTCACAAATATTTTTAAAAATAAGTACAAAAATCGGTAGTTTTAAAAATAAATATGACTCGTATACACATTTATGTGATTGACTGTACAATTTTGTTTTTAAATCAGCTTCCATAAATCGCGTTGATTTTGACTTTTGTCTTGATAAAAATTTGTCTAGTAAAGACTTGAAGTTGCGATTCGAAAACGATTATCATATGTGATAATTTTATAGGGTTTATTTTAAATTCCGGAAATAGTTTTCGCGTTTTTTAATTTTTTGGAGTGTGTGTGAAAAAATTAATTATTTTTATGACAGAAATTTCAAACATAGGTTTTACCTTGTCAATTGGGCAATTAGAAATAAGGAAAATACAAAATAACTAAGTACCATTTATTTTTCAATAAACTATAAAATGTACATCCAAAATAAAAACCAAGAGAAAGTAATTACAATTTATAAAAAAATATAATCTTATTTCGGCTGAGTCGAAAAAGTTCGTAATCCTAATTTTAGTACTTCCTCGCTGCGTTATTGCGTCTTTTTGATTTGTCTCTTCGTTTTCTTGTTGTTGTAATAGCTCTGCTGTGATCGAAAGTTCCTCACTGAAAATATAGATTTAAATTTCAATTATTCATGGTATGCCATCGGGTTGAGTTGGAAGCTAGAGAAAATTTGCCACCTAGATTGGTCTTAACCATATGTCAATGAGGCGCAGATCGATTGGGCTATTGGGACAGTTAAATAAATGCACTGTGTCATGAGGGCTTTGGAGGTAGGCACGGCGGCGGTTTAAAGTTCGCGATAGCAGTTAAGAATATTGGTTAAAGCGGCTCTTAATTGCGCTAATAATGATCTTGTTTGCTGGGAAGTTGCTTCTCAACATCCGAAATTGCAGGTGGGTGTTCATCTAGGACTCTGTTGCATCTATAGCTATTAATGGCTTCTGAGACCGCCTGTTGATGCAATTCTTTCAGTACATTCGCCAAAGACAATCGGTCGAGTTCAGGTGGGATGACATCCTGGATGTCCTCACAATATCGACGGAAGTCCATCCGGATTTGTCTAGGAAGTGGATCCTACATCAAAATTTGATGAATGGGGTGACCTGGCTGCTGACATGCCCTCAGGAACACGTTATGGTCAGCAACACCTTATGTTGCCTGACTGACAGGCAACACCAGTTATTACAAACGGTAACTCTGACCGAGGTGGTGTTGCGCTTAATACGTTGATGGCATATAGAATAGAACCAAATATGTGGACCTGACTCGGCTCGTTCCGGAGCGTAGATTCAATTGTCGTGGGAATGTTTTCTTGTTGTTGTGTCTGTTGTTGCTTCAAAAAATTTAGGATCCGTTATTTTTAATTTAAAAATTTTATAGCATGTGTTTTTATTTTGTAAAATATTCACACTGTTTTTTTTTTGTTTTCCACTGCACTTTTTATTTTTAAAAAAATCACTATATTCGTTTCTTTGTTTCTTCGTCTGTTCGTCAGTTAGTCACTGGTTTTTTGTTATTTTGTTTTGTTCTTTATTTTAAATAAAACACTTGTTTATGTTGTTTTTGGTTTATGATTTTTGTTTCATTTTTTTTTTTAATTCAACATATGTTCTATTAACTTTAATGTTTTATATAACGCTTTCTTTGTTTTTAGTTAAATGGGTATATGTATATATATATTTTTTTTTGTTTAAACGATCAACTTTTTTGTTTTATTTATGTCTGTTGTTCTTCACTGAACGATCGAAACTAAAAGTGCTAATTTCATGCTTTTTTCTAAGCTAGACAAAGTTATTTTTAGTACAAGAAAAATGAAATAAAAGTAAATAAGAAAAATATAAAAAAGGAACGTTAGCAAAAAACGTGTGCTGCGTCAATTTTGAGACACCTTTAAACAATTATAATTATATGAAATAATTAAATAATAAATAACAAAATAATAATTAAATAATGTACTGCTACACTTAAAATATTGTTATGAAATATTTTGAAATAATTATTTTGTAGTTTTAATTAGGGTTTTATAGTTGGAACAAAAAGTCGACTTTTCGATTTGGTGACTTTTTCAATTTCTAAATAATCGATTTTTCGACTATTCCACTTTTTGAAATTTTGGAATAGTCGACTTTTCGACTATTTTCGTCACTTTTCGAATTTTTCCGATTTTTTTGACAATTTTTGACAATTTTCGACTTTTTTCTACTTTTCTGCTTTTTCCGATTTTTTTGACAATTTTCGACTTTTCGATTTTTCGCCTCCTTTGACTATTTTTTGTTATTTGTCTTAAAAAATATAACATATATACAACGTATAAAATATACTGATTAATTAACAGACAATCTATGCAATGAAAGTGCTGTTTATACACAAAAATCTGTTTATGCGATACTATTTCTAACAGTTAGATGATATAGTTTAAATAAAAACTGCTAAGAAGCTATTCCTTTTAAATTAAGCAATTTTTTTCTGCTATTTTCGAGTTTTTCCGACTATCTTCGACTTTTTCCGACTATCTTCGACTTTTTCCGACTATCTTCGACTTTTTACGACTTTTTTCCGACCATTTTTGACTATCTGGCAACAAGAAAGTCGATTATTCGATTATTCGAAAGATGATTTGATGAATCCGACTTTTCGACTATCTTCGACTTTCCGACTATTTTCGACTATCTGTCAACAAGAAAGTCAATTGTTCGATTATTCAAAAGTCGATTTGATGATGATGTTACTCATTTTTCAGTTCAGAAGTATTTACACAAATTTTTTTTCAAAATTGTTTACACAGCTTCAAAAATTAACTATTTACGTTTAACATGAGCCATAAGCCAACATCTTGTCTTTAATATAGTAGAACAAATTCTTGTGATGCAAACTTAACTTTAATAAGTCCCAAAAATCTAAAAAGATTTTAAAATGGAATGGAGATAGTTAAAAAATCTTTAATAAAAATCTTTAATAAAAAGAATACTTTATATGCAAATAGAATACTTTTAAAGAGAAATTAGTGGAAATCTGTCATAAAAATATAGTATCACTGAGAATATTTGCAATACTTTTGGCAATCATATATTTTTTCTGCGAGAATATTTGATTCTTTGAAATACCAGTATTTTCGCATTATAAAGACTAATACAATAATTCCATAATCGTTTTTCTCTAAAATAATACGCAATTTCTAAATATTATCAGACTACATTTTACTTTTGTATTGTATTTTGTATGTTGTTATTTTTTTAATAAAATTTCGAGATTTGCTACAGAATAATAATTATGGAACTAATTAATTTGTTTTATAATGCGAGCATCAAAGGATCATACTTTCTCGCAGCTCTTAAAATTTTTTTTCATAATTTTTGTCATTATTTTTAGGCATATTAAAGATTTTTATCACAAGTTTTATACTGTCTTAAAGACAAGATTTTTTATAATAATTGATATTTGAAGCTGTGTAAATAATTTTGAAAAAAAAAATGTGTAAAGACAAGATTTTTATAATAATAAATATTTGAAAAATAAAAAATGTGTGTAAATACTTTTGAAATGAAAAACGTATAAAAACTTTTTTTAATATCATAAATATCGATATTTTTTCAGAAATTACCACAATCTACTCTACATATTTCAAGTATTACTATAATAAAACAATTATTTCAAAATATTTTATATCATCAACAATATTTGAAGTATTTTTAAGTTTTTTAAAAATTTTAAAATGTGTAAATAAATTTAATTATGACTGTATTTGCTTTGTTTACACATTTCCAATTAAGTCTCCCGTAATATGTTCCAAGAAAAATACCATCATGAAGTGCGTTTTCAACAGCGTCATGAGAGCGCTCTGATATAGTGCTGTCAGAGCGCCGTAAATGATAATCTTGTTGGACGGTTTTATGATAGTTGTTTATAGTTCTGCGACGTTGGTAATTATAGCACTTTCATATTACTCTCATGATGGTTGCGACACCGCTGTCAAAACACCATAACCTAGTGTCTACATTAGGCAAATTTTTATCAAAACAAACGTCAAAATCAGTGCGAGTATAAGCAAGGTAATCTTAGTTGAACAGCTGATTATTATTTTGGTTATTACAGTTGCCAAACTGCATATATAAAAAACAATCATGAATACGTCATATTGTTGTTTTTGTGCAACTGTTGCCACCTTCCACAAATTCGCGTTAAGTTCAACGTTTGTCTTGATAAAAAATTCTCTAATGTAGACACTATGTAAATGATAAGACCTGACGGTCTTACGATGGTTTTTACAACGTTCTCATTACTTTAAAAGTTTATTTAAAAAAAATACTTTTTTATAAAAAAAGATTTAAATATAAATTTAATAAACAATAAATACATATTAAATACATATTTTGGATACTAAGGCTTTATATATCATATTTTGTTAATAAATAAATGAAATGAAGTGTTAATAAATTAAAATTTTTATTTATTTATTTATTTAATATCAATACAGAGGAAGCATTCATGGCCTAAAATACATGTATTGTTAGAAAAATATCTATGTATATAATAATATTAAATATTTAATATTAACAGAAAATTCTTTTATGGTTAGAAACTTAAAATTTATGGATTTAAAGTTGACTTCTCTGTTTTGCTGATAGACTTTGCGTTGAACAAAAATTTTTTAATTATTTTTTATTTCAGGAGGTACATTTTTTGCAAGAAAAAAAAAAAAGATTTTAAAATTTTTTTGGTCATATTTCTTTCGGGTACAATTTTTGGAAAATAATTTTGGATAACAATTCCGTAAAAAATTGCCATTAAAAAAATGAAATATATGGTACTTATGGGTGTAAGGGTACGAAAGAATAATTCTCAATTTCTCAACAAATCCAAATAAGCAAAAATATGTATATATACATATGATAATGACGCTAAACATACCTCTAAGATAGTAAAAGATTAGTTTAGAATGAAAAACATTAAGTTAACGTATATATATAATGGGTGATTCAAGTAGAGATACTTTTTCCAATAGCCTTTTTTTTGACAGATTACTGTGAGTCGTGTCATGCTGTCATGTTATTTTTGTTTAGTATTGTTTGGCATTTCATAATGGAAAGACTTACGCCTGAACAACGTTTACAAATCCTTCAACTTTATTACGAAAATTCACGTTCTGTGAGGAATGTGTTTCGTGCACTTCGCTCAACTTATGGTCAACATAATCGGCGTACTGAACGTACTATTCGCAACACCATCACCCATTTTGAGACCCAGCATTCATTATTGGATAATATTCGACCGAATAGACCATGTCCAGCACGCTGTGAAGAAAATATAGCGGCCGTAGCTGAGAGTGTACACGAAGACCGTGGAGAGTCGATTCGGCGCCGTTCGCAGCAACTCGGACAAAATACCGCTTGTGCAACAACTGAAGCCGCTCGACCTTCCCAAGCGACATCGCTTTGCTCTATGGGCTCTTGAAAAGTTCCAAGAAGATCCGACGTTTTCGAGGCAAATTTTGTTCAGCGATGAGGCCCATTTCTGGCTCAATGGGTATGTAAACAAACAAAATTGCTGCATTTGGGACGAAGAGCAAACTGAAGAGATTCAAGAACTGTCACTTAGTTCAGAAAATACAACGGTTTGGTGTGGTTTGTGATCCGGTGGAATCATCGGTCCATATTTCGTTAAACATGATGCCGGTGCGAACGTAACCGTCAATGGCGACCGTTATCGTGCCGTGATAACCTACTACTATTTGATGCTTGAAATTGAAGCTCGTGATCTCGGCGACATTTGGTTTCAGCAAGACGGCGCCACTTCCCACACATCGCATCAATCAATGGATTTATTGAGAGAACACTTCGGTGAGCACATAATTTCTCGTTTTGGGCCTGTCGATTGGCCACCAAGATCGTGTTATATCACACCGTTAGACTTTTTCCTGTGGGGATATGTAAAGTCTAAAGTTTATGCGGACAAGCCCGCTTCGATTCAGGACTTGGAGGAAAACATCACGCGTGTCATTCGCCAGTTACCAGTCGAAATGCTCGAACGAGTTATCGAAAATTGGACTCAACGGATGGACCATCTGCGACGTAGCAACGGCCAACATTTGATAGACATAATCTTCAAAAAATAAATGCCAAAGAATGTTCTTTCAAATGATAAGTTTAGTAATAAGAATATTATTTATAAGATGAAGCAAAATCGGTGATATAAATGGAAAAATATTTTTATGAATTTAATGGGAATATGATCATATTCAGAAGAATTAGATTTAACAGTATTTAGGACAATTATAAGGTCATATTCAGTAATGAGATTGAAGGAAAATGATTCAGCATTTTCCACAAAAGAATCAATATCATACTCACCAAGGTGATTAGGTATTAAGTTATTTAAAATTGAACTGGCTATATCTTCAACATTCATATTAAAACACTGTGGTTCAACTTTACTTACACAACCCAGTTTACGTATCATACTCCACATACGACTATTATTAGACCAGTAAATAAGCTTTTGCAATACTTCCGTCCAGTTTTCCTAATTGCTGATTTTGCTTTGTTTCTTAGTTTGCAATAGGATCTCCGATTTTGAAGATCTCTTAGATATCGTGCTTTAGTAATTTCCCTTGAATTCATCTTAAATTTATGGAATTAGATCTTGTGCTAGAAAAGGGAACAATATTTTGAAAACAAAACAAACTTGAAAAAAGTAAGTGTGTGTGTTATGAATGCAATGAAGGCCGTATCTAAAAAATAAATTTTTTAAGTTATAGCATTTCACAGGGTCACAGTTACAATTAAAATCTCCTATTATATAATATTCGAATATCTACCAAAAAAAGTTTTCAGAGAATTAACATCACCTCCTGGTAAATAAACAATCTCTACAATAATAGAAACACCATTATCAAATATTTCCATAAATAAAGATTCACAAACAACAAAACAACTTTTAACGAAGCTTGTTAGATAAATAAACGGCACCTGCTATTTTTGGAATACCATCTGTATCACTCGGTCTACCATTTCTTACTAGACTGAAGAGTTAAAGATTGCGAATATATATGTTTTAAATCATGTTTCCGATACACTAATTATATCAAGATTAGAATTATCAAAAAAAGAGAAAACTTTTAAATTCATCAAGCTTGTTGCTTGACTTAGAAGAACATAAACTTTGGGCATTTATGAGATCAATGTTTAAATTTTCTAAAAAAGAAGAAAAGCTATTATTTAAAATAGAGTTATCCCAGGCTATAGGACCAAAATTATTGATAGGGATTATTAAATATTCGGCGATAATCACTTTTTGCAGGAGCCATATTATATATATATATAAATATATATATATATATATATATATATATATATATATATATATATATATATATATATATATATATATAAGTATATAAGTATATATATATAAGTAGTATGTTTATGGGGTTTCGGGACCACTTTTTTCATACAAAATTCGGCTCATGCATAGCTGGGGTTGTGGTTTTTTGAAATGTATGTTGTTTATGAGTGAGAGAGAGAAAGGCGATGTATGGGTTGTGAGAGAGAGGGGAAGTGTGGGTTGTGAGACATGAGAGAGAGGGAATAGTTATTTGGTGTGAGACAGTGTTGCCAGATAGATTTGTGTGTGTTAGGTTTTGAGTTTTGATTTTGTGGATGATGGAAGAAACCCAGTTTTAGTGTAGAGAGAAAATGCTTGCCTGTTATGTTTTTAAAGATCAGTATGATTGAAATGTAAGTTGTTTATGTTTTGCATCCCTGGTTAGTAGTGTGTTTGTAGTTTTGAGAAAGAGTGTGAATACATTTTTGTGATAAGAAATGTAAACATTAGTATTAGTAGTTTAAAAAATTATTATTATTGTAGAGAGGGATGTGATAACAATTGACAATAAAAAATGTTATTTACTACCAAAAGAGATTTTTTTCTGTGATTCTAATTGTTGTAAATAATTTATAAAAAAGTATTTTTAAATAAAAAACAATTGTTTTATTTATAAATTATTATTTATTTCATATAGTTTTTATATTTTGTTAAAGGTAAAGTTTATACAGCTTTTTAAATTATTGAAATTTATAATTTTCCTAGCTTCATCTTCTGCTACTCTCCTTAAGATTTCATAATCATAACAATCACAAGTTTTCGGTCCAGCTCTAGTATTCTTAACAGCCCAAACACAATCTTCTAAATTTTTATCATTTTTGTATAATGTTCTTGGTAATTTTCTTATTTGTTCTAGATGTTCTAGTTTCGATTGAATGTTTAAAAGTTTTAGTTTATGTTTCTCCGAAATATATATTGTAAAATGTTTTCAAAAAGTTGTATATTTCTTTCAGATTCATGATGACTGGATATGTGTATGCGTGTGTGTATGTGTGTTTTATTACTGTATACTCATTAGTAATTATGAATTTCATTGGCTTTAGTTGATATTTTTTAT
Source organism: Protocalliphora azurea (assembly GCA_932274085.1). NCBI lineage: Eukaryota > Metazoa > Arthropoda > Insecta > Diptera > Calliphoridae > Protocalliphora > Protocalliphora azurea. The sequence continues at coordinate 31,045,812 of OW026523.1, read as the reverse complement.
ATTTTCTATTCTATTTTATTCTAATCTATTCTATTCTATCCTTCTATATGTCCATCTATCTATCTACCTATCTATACATTTATCTACCTACCTACCTATCTATCTACCTACCTATCTATCCATCTATCTATCTATCTGTCTATCTATCCATCTATCTATCTATCTGTATATCTATCTCTCTATCCATCCATCTATCTATTTATCTCTCTATAAATCTATCTATTCTATTCTAATCTAATCTATTCTATTCTATGTCATCTACTTATAAATTGTTTAAACTCTACTATATCCATTCTATAAATTTATAATACTTACAAAAACCAATAACATAAATTTAAAATAGTGTCTTATGTATTGGGACTAAATCGCTATTTTCATATTAAACTTTTTCTTTGCATACATATGATAATTTTTCATGTATACCTCCTTCTTTAAATATCTTGATTTTAATTTAGTATATATTGATAGATACATACAATATTAAATTTAGATGACAGTTCTAATAACTGTCTGAAATAAGTACACTCTTATCTTTTTAATAAAAAAATATATAAAGATTTGCTAATCGATCAAACTTCTATCAATTCTGTTCAAACTAAAGGTATAGGTAATACCTGATTAAAAAGTTGTGAAAAAGTCTCTAATAGAAAATATAATGATCTACTCCAATTATCATTTAAGCTACAGTATACCATGAGTGTTATATTCCGCAGAGAATATGAACGTGTAAAGACATTTGATTGGTTGGATAAGAACCAATTGACTATGACGAAAATGTTTTATACCAGCAAAAGAGATAGAACGAGATGTTATATTTATGTGTTGAGAACATGTTGATCTGCCTATATATGAGCATCTGCGCTGATCATCAAATTGTCCTCTATTAAGAAGACGTGGTATCAACAATATATCAATACATTTTGAGTATTTGAAAAAAAGTCTTACTACCAACTAGCTATGATACATATGGTCTAAGTAAAGGTATTGAAAAGCATTACAATGATATTATATTTACTGCTGTGTCCAGAAAGTCTAAAAGAACTCTATACCAATTAATAGTTTTTAAAAATACATGTTTATAATTATTTTTTTCAATTCATATTGTTCTTACTTGTTTGTATATTCTTTATTTTTACATAAACATGTTTAATATTTTCTGTTAATTTTTTTTCTTTTATACAAAATCTTTCGATTTTATAGTATGAATTATATTCTATCCCATATATGTGATTATTTAATAAAAGTTCATTATTTCTTTACTATCAATATTTCTTATAAATGATGAAATTAAAACATTAAACATTTTAAATTTGCACTAAATGCCATGTTTTATTTTATTTTTTATTTTTATAATAGATACATACATATAAACACATTTTTTTTGTTTCATTAATTTATTATCAGTATTCATTTATATCACAAATTTAATTACGTTTACATCTCTTTCTAAACATAATATATTTTATAGTGGAGAATTAGACAAAGTTATGAACATATCTGGTAAAATTCAGTATATTATCAATAAATTAAAGGTATTTTTAGTTTAATTTGGAAATACTTTTTTGCTTGGAATCAGATAATAAAATATAAATGGTGTATTAAAATTTATATCAGTAAGAAATATATTCAATCATTATAACAAACCTTCACATCTAAATATTTCAAAAGTCACACTTAATTTTAATTACAATTATTTTAATATTTTTGTCTTTTGCAAACATACATTTATATTATTTTTCATAATTCCCTTAGACACCTAAAAGTACAGGGGATGAAATATTATCCATAGACTTACTATTACAATATTTATTCTTAATGAAAATAGAACATAAAACTAGAATACAAATCGAAATAACAAAAAGTGATATGTCTCCTGGCACAGTTTTAACCTTTAAATTCTTTAACTGAGATTTTATTATATCGATATCAGTATGTAGTTTCTCAATATGTTTGATATTGTTTAAAATGTTTACAGTAACTGGTTTTACAACTCTAATATTTATTTTATTGTAATCTATCAGCCATGACGATGTTTGAATAGATGATTTTTGTTTTGATGTAAAATATGCCGAAGAATATAAGGTGATTCCTTCATGTTCTGCAACACATCCTGATTGTAAAGTTAACAAACCTTTTGAAGGTAGCATTATCGAACTGCGATTATGATTATCACAGTCCACCCTTAGTGTAAATGTATCAGAAACAGCAAATAACCACTGATTTTCTGTTGATAATTTAATCCAAACACTTTTCTTTTCAACTTCTTTAAAATTACATTCAGCATGCCTCGACTGTTTTAGTGCTGAAATTTCACATGTTCGTTCAACAGCTGATATCCATGAAAAATTATTTCTACAATTAAATTGGTCATCATTGTTTTTAGTACATGCATTAAGTTGTAATTGAGACATCAAAAAATACAAATTATTTGCAAAGTTATACACTATGTAATCATCATCTACCAAAGATATCACTGTACTATTGTCTACTTTAACTGGTAGTTGAATTATTTTGTAAACTTCAGAGCTATGATTGGTAACTAATGGTATTTCAGCTTGTATTACAAATCGATTTTCTATCATAAATCCATTTACTTTAATAGAGTTAAAAATTTTCTTTAATTTAGTATCGGTGAGTTGTCCAGGAAAAATCAAATCATTTGGTAAGAATTATTCAATATGTAATAATTCGTCTTGTAATTGGTTAAATGTAAGAAGATTTGGATTAACATTTCCATGATTTATGTCAATTAATAGATTTGTAAAGGATGATTGAACTTTATTACAGTTATCTACTATTAAATGTAGTTGTCCTATCATAACTTGAAACAACCATTCTGCATTTGTTTTATTTTTATCTTCATCGATATTAATCAGCTTCAGTAGTTCATAAATTTTATTAAAGCTTGCATTTAATTCGTTAGTAGTGTTTTTTAATATGTTCTTTGTAGAATCTAAAACTGGTATTTGTTGAATCATAAGCTCATTCAAATCTTGCTGGTTGTTAAAATAGTTTTTTATTTTTGTTTGCAGAGTTTGTTGATCTTTGTTAGTCACGTCTACTGAGAACGTTTTCGATTTTAGAAATAAATTGTCTTGCTGCAATGAATAATATATTTTATCGAACCTTCGTTTCAGCAATTCACATATCTCTTTACCATATTTATTAATTAATAATTCATTTTGTATAACTTCTGTCATGATTTTTATTTTCTTAAGTTCATCGTGAAATTCATAGAAGTCATAGTAAATAAATAGATTTCATCTTGAATTAATCATGTTTATTGGTCCTATATTATCAAAATATAATGCAGTATTTGATGGTATTTCTTGAACTTTAATATTATTATTATATTCTGACAATGCAGCATTTAGTCTTACAGTTGTCACGAGATGTGTCAAAAAGCAAAGTAAGTTATAATTTATAAAATTCATAATATTTAGTTATTGTTTATTTATTAAGCTTGATGTCTTATGTTTATATCTTTACTCTTGGAATATGCTATATCGTGATCTTTGCATGCAGCGTCCAAAAGGTTAATTCCTTTATCTCCTTTATAACTGATAAAGAACTGGTTCTAATCTGCTTTATAACAGATAACGAACTGGTTCTGATCTGTTTTATAACTGCTAACGAACTGGTTCTGATCTGCTTTATAACTGATTACGAACTGGTTCTGATCTGCTTTATATCTTTCATCACTTATTTACAATTGAATAAAATTATCCAATCCCTTTCTATATCGACCTTTATTAACTAGATCATCCTTACTAACAACAAGAAAACCATAATTATCTTTCCAACATTCACTACAAATCTTCATGAATTCGTTAAATGTCATATCGCAAATAACATAATCATTATAAATATGACGTAAATTCATTTCATCATATTAGCATTATCTCGTATTAAATGTTTAGGAATTTTTGTATAGGTTTGACATAAATAGAAACAATCAATATGTTTATATCTATCCATATAAAAATAATCTCGTATATTATCTTGTTTTCCACAAATCACATCATCGAATATTATTAAATTTTTGTTTCTGTTTATAATTATATTCAATTGGAGTTTTTAAATAATTAATAATTTCAAGTGGTGGTTGTAAATCTATAAAAGCTAACAAAATATTCGTTATAGTTGTGATTTTTATAACATGCTACCCAATGTGTTCCAGGTCTATGTTCATCATCTGAATTAACAATATCAATATCTCTATTATATTTCTATATGTCATAAATAAATAAAATTTCGAATCAAAATAATAATTTATATGTAATGTGTGCTGAAAAGAATGTTATTTTGATTCGAAATTTTATTTATTTATGTTTAAATGAAGAAAAACTTGATGAACTCTATTAACTTATAATTAGTTATTATTTATTCATTATACGGATAACATTAAATCTTTATATACGGATAACTTCAAATCAATATTCTACTCATAAACTTGCTCATTTTATAAAATCAAAAATCATAATCATTCATGTCTTAGAATCTATAAGGATATTGTTTACATAATAGCATACAAGTTGGATGAAAGCAGTTGAAAATGAAAAGACAAGAAAGAATAAAGAGGAGGAACATCTTTTTAAAGAAAATGACATATAGAAATATAATAGAGAAATTTTTATATGATTTTCAAGGGAGCATATTTGATGAACATTTATACATGATAAGCTATTTTAAGGGAATGCTAGACAAATATGAAAATATGGAGTTAATTACCTCTGTTCATGGAAAACATTTTATCAACTGCCGTACGATATGCAACATTTGCGATCGTAGATCAAATATTGATATATTGTTGATACCACGTCTTTTTAATAGAGGACAATTTGATGATCAGCGCAGATGCTCAGATATAGGCAGATCAACATGTTCTCAACACATAAATATAACATCTCGTTCTATCTCTTTTGCTGGTATAAAACATTTTCGTCATAGTCAATTGGTTCTTATCCAACCAATGTAATGAAAAACATTCAAATGTCTTTACACGTTCATATTCTCTGCGGAATATAACACTCATGGTATACTGCAGCTTAAATGATAATTGGAGTAGATCATTATATTTTCTATTAGCGACTTTTTCACAAGTTTTTAATCAGGTATTACCTATACCTTTAGTTTGAACAGAATTGATAGAAGTTTGATCGATTAGCAAATCTTTATATATTTTTTTATTAAAGAGATAAGAGTGTACTTATTCCAAACAGTTATTAGAACTGTCATCTAAATTTAATATTGTATGTATCTATCAATATATACTAAATTAAAATCAAGATATTTAAAGAAGGAGGTATATATGATAAATTATCATATGTATGCAGGGAAAAAGTTTAATATGAAAATAGCGATTTATTCCCATTACATAATACACTATTTTAAATTTATGTTATTGGTTTTTGTAAGTATTATAAATTTATAGAATGGATATAGTAGAGTTTAAACAATTTATAAGTAGATGACATAGAATAGAATAGATTAGATTAGAATAGAATAGATAGATTTATAGAGAGGTAAATAGATAGATGGGTGGATAGAGAGATAGATAAATAGATAGATCGATAGATAGATGGATAGATAGACAGATAGATATATAGATAGATAGATAGATGGATGGATAGATGGATAGATATACAGATAGATATATAGATGGATAGATAGACAGATAGATAGATAGATGGATAGATTGATAGGTAGATGGATAGGTAGGTAGGTAGATAAATGTATAGATAGGTAGATAGATAGGTAGGTAGGTAGGTAGATAGATAGATGGATATATAGAAGGATAGAATAGAATAGATTAGAATAAAATAGAATAGAAAATATAAAAAATATCAACTAAAGCCAATGAAATTCATAATTACTAATGAGTATACAGTAATAAAACACACATACACACACGCATACACATATCCAGTCATCATGAATCTGAAAGAAATATACAACTTTTTGAAAACATTTTACAATATAATTTCGGAGAAACATAAACTAAAACTTTTAAAGATTCAATCGAAACTAGAACATCTAGAACAAATAAGAAAATTACCAAGAACATTAAACAAAAATTATAAAAATTTAGAAGATTGTGTTTGGGCTGTTAAGAATACTAGAGCTGGACCGAAAACTTGTGATTGTTATGATTATGAAATCTTAAGGAGAGTAGCAGAAGATGAAGCTAGGAAAATTATAAATTTCAATAATTTAAAAAACTGTATAAACTGTACCTTTAACTAAATATAAAAACTATATAAAATAAATAATAATTTATAAATAAAACAATTGTTTTTTATTTAAAAATACTTTTTTATAAATTAATTACAACAGCGGCCCAAGAGAATAGCTCACCCAGCGCGGACTACATGATCTCACTGATTGTGGAAAGAAATTTTCCTTTTACCAGTATGACCACATAATCAGCATATGCCACGATCTTCCGTCCCCTGCTGTCAAATTGACGCTGAATCACGTCGACAGCCAATAGCCACGACAAGGGTGAGAGCACTCCCCCTTGCGGTGTACCCCTAGTCACCAGTTTCCTTAAACATATTCAGCATAAGGATTATCGTTTCGATCAAGAAGTCATGTACTTTAAGATCCACCAACGCCTGCTTAATGGCGTCAATCTTGATATTATTGAACGCTCCCTCAATATCCAAGAACGCGTCGATGGTAAATTCCCTGTACCGAAGTCCTTGTTCTATATAGTCCACCACATCATTTAGCGCACTCTCAACAGATTTACCCTTCAGGTAAGCATGCTGTTGGTGCCAATAGATATATAGATCTATCAGTCTTTCTAATGTCTTCAAAAGAAAAGACGATAGGCTGATAGGTCTATAATCCTTGGGTTTCGAGTGACATGTCATACCACTTTTAGGTATGTATATGACTCTTACCTCTCTCCACCCATTCGGTATGTGTCTATGTAACAGACACCCCTTAAAAATATTCACTAGACGAACAGCCAACGGTGCGTTCTGTAACATGGCCGGAAAAATACCACCCGGGCCAGGCTCGAATGAATTTACCGGTCATGTTACTTTCTCAACCGTAATCAGGTCTCTCACTACCGTTCCAACTATCCCGATGGCGGACTCTGTGAAGAAGTGCTCTTCCCCACCTGATCCTTCCATCAATGGGCCCTTACAATCCGGAAAATGGGTTTCCAAAAGTACATTAAGTGACTCAGAGCTAGACTCCGTCCATGAACCATCTGGTCTCTGGATACTCCCCGGAACACTAGGATCCTTCGACAGTATTTTCCTGAATCTGGATAGTTCATTGACAGAGTCAATGGTCTCGCTGAACTTAATCCACGAGGCCCTTTAAACTCACCCTATAGGTGCCCCAATCTTCGTCCTTACCAGTTCTATGGGCCCTGTTATACAACCCGCCAACTGTGGTTCGTTGAACTCTCAACTCCTCTGACCACCAGACCGGCTGTTTCCTCTTACCGGGATAACTCTCCCGGCAGGTGATCTCATAGCTGCTGATAATAGACCCCGTTATTTTCTCCACCACCTCGTCAATATTATCCCTCGACATAAACACCCTCGGAGTTCTAGTCGGTCTTGACACCAAATCACGCCTGAAAGTATCGTCCTTCTAGGACTCCTAAAAGGTTTTCTCTCCGAACCCAGAAAGGTCAGACTAAAGGTTATCCTGCCATGGTCAGAGAAAGAATACCCCATAGCCACCCTCCAATCCTCAACTAGGTCTCTAGAGTTAGTCAATGTGATATCTATTACCGAATTCCTATCCTTCGTCCTGAACGTAGGGGTATTTCTCTTATTGCAGATTAAAAGATCATTCGTAATAATGAAATCAAAGATTGACTCACCTCCTTATTAGCATCCCTACTACTCCATTGACTGTGGTGTGCATTGGCATTGCAACCGAGCAATAGACGTACTCCATTCCGCCTTGCATACTCGGCTAAGATCCACACCCTGCCATCCGTTGGTTCCGTCGCCTCATAGGGCATATATACTGGGGCCAGCTTACTACCTCCTAACGACTTTCCTTGAACGACTCTTAGGTCTCCATAACTAAAAGGATTGCACTCTTATTTACATTTTAAAAAATTGTTAATTATGCTACTATTTGTTTGTTAATTGTACAATTATTTGTACTTATTTTGTATAACTTTTATTAAATTTTTGTAGCTTCCATAACATAATGACTAATGTTGTATCCATAAGATTTTATATTAGGAATTATTAGTAAATAAATAAATAAAAAAATAATTACACAGGTCAACACTAAAAAAGTGTCGTGAAAAATGTATTGCAGATATTGTAGGTATAGTCATTAAAATCACCAGGAACATTTCGGTTTTTTCTACTACGTCAAATTTTCCATTGACGACCAAAGAAAATATCCTTCCCTGATGAATTTTTAGGATATATAACTTTCTAGGTAATAGGTAGCGCAAATAAGTCATTAAAAAATTCAAATATTTCCCAATTAATAATAAAACTATGTAAAAATTGGGGGAAAAACTTTAATAATAATAATAATAATAATAATAATGATAATGATAATGGTAATGATAATGACAATGGTAATGATAATGATAATGACAATGATAATGATAATAATGATAATAATAATAATAATAATAATAATAATAATAGTAAAAATAATAATAATAATAATAATAATAATAATAATAATAACAATAATAATAATAATAACAATAATAATAAAAATTCATTGTTCTGTATAGAATTAACTACAACTACTACTACTTTCCGAGTTACTTAAAATTAGTATTGCGAAAACATCATAGAAAATTGTATATTTTTAGGGCTACAAGTAATATCAAGTGGTAGCTAGAGTATTCGAAAATTTCAGACTGAAAGAGTTTTTCATGGAGTATCTGAAGATTTACTGGAACTAAGTAAAATGCTATTAAAATAAAACTCATTGTTTGATTTTTATTTTTTATATATACTTGAAATCACAAACCGATTTTTATTTTTGTTTTTTATTAAAAAAATCAGAATCATTTTTTTGTTTTTTTTGTAAGATAAAATAAAAATCAAAACAAATTTTTGTTTTTCAAACAATAAAATTAAAATCAAAAATAACAATTAAATTAATAACTTTTTGCACCTTTAAGCGATTTTAAAGATGGGTATCTCATTTTCTTTTATACAAAATAGCATTCAAAACCTTCTATACAAATATGTTTAGACAAAGAATTTACAAAGTCAAAATTTTGAAATAGAAAAGGAAAATAAATTTGAAAATATTAAAAAAGCCATCATTTATTTGTAGTATATATAAAACCTTTTAATGTAGTTAAAAATCTACGTCCTTCTACTTTCTATATAAATTTAAAAATCTACTTCAAAATCTTTAGTGCAGGAACTACCCTAAAAACGAATTTTTCGAAATATATCAAAATTTATGGGGTGTTTCGAAATTGTTATCCTCAATATTATACCTACGGTGCATATTAGATCGTTTTTCGAGCGAAAATATAAAGTGTCATTTTGTATCGTCGTGTAATTATTGTAGAACATATAAAAATTAATATAAATCCACAGTTTTTATGTTCTCCTTAAACGTGTTTTGAGATAAAACGTTATGATATCGCACTCACGTAAATAATACTTTTATTTAATTTTTATCGCAGATTTTGGATATCTCCCATTGGTAAATCTCTTAGTATTAAAAACACACGATCAAAGAAGGCTCCAAACATTCCACTATTAGAAAAGGCATATGAGAAATCAGTTCGCTTGGATTACAAAAAGGTAAATATGAATTATGTTTATTAATTTTCTAAAAATATGCTAATGGGATTTAAATATAATTTTTAAATATTAGGGCTATCAAACCGATCTTAATGGGACTTATTAAATTTATTAAATACTAGGGTTTTTTTAAATTATCATGTTGACTTTAGTTTTTTAAAAATCTCTGACTTTGAATACAATTCTATTTAGTAATTTTATTTATTTAAATTATATTTTTATGTTTCTTTGTCAATAGATTGATTCATTATCTAAGCAATTGGATATGACAGAACGTCAAATTGAACGATGGTGGAGATTAAGAAGAGCGCAAGATAAACCATCAACTTTAACGAAATTCTGTGAAAATACGTGGAGGTGTATATATTACACATATAGCTTTATATTTGGACTTATTGTATTGTGGGATAAACCTTGGTTTTGGGATGTTAAAAGCTGTTGGTATGGGTATCCACATCAGGTACGTATTTTTTTAACCTGTTGATTTATAGCGAAAGCGGCATTGCAAAGAAAAATAAATTTCCTTATTTTATTAATGAGAAAAAGATCTCTGTCTAAGTAAAAATATTTTATTATTATTATTATTTTTGTAAAATTTTTACATTGTATATCTGACAAAAAACTTCAAACTTTCCTTTCAAAATATTCAAGCCGGCTACACACTGTGCGTTATAGGGAAACTATAGACAAAAGTAATGCAGACCTAATTCTGTACAACTAACTATAAATGTAGGAACACAATAATCGGTCCGGTAATTTCAATACAAATTTTATTGTATCGAATGCGGTTCGGTTTGAAAATAAAATTTATTTTCAAATTGTCAAATCAAAAATTTGACAGAAGAATTTTATAAAAGTAGTGATTGGGTTTGATAGAGGACTTGTCACACATTAGGAATATAAAAACAACTCAGAATCGGTTTAATATTATTGCCGTTACAGCTGCTCAAAGTTGACATTTTTTAATCTGCAAAAGTAGACGAAAATTTTGGGAAAATTATTTCTGGATATGATTCAATTAATCATTATTTCTTTGTATAATGTAAAATTAATGTAATTTTAAATAAACTAAAATAGAAAAATTTACATTTGGCGTTTTATTTTTTAAGCGGTTGCAGATTTCAAAAGATACTATATTTAGGTCATTTAAAATAATTCAATGGAACAGAACTAAAAAAGTTACACTTTGTTACGGAAAATATTACCCGTGGGACTTCAACTAGATAATACTCCATGTAATTCAATAAAACTTGCCTGCCCTTGGGATATGTATTAAAAAGCACTTTAAAATTTAAGAAATATTTGAAAGACAAATCCTTAAGCTTTAAAATATGGTAGAGCCATAGGACTTTTATTTTTTAAGCGGTCGTTCTTTTTAAATAGCATTTATTTAGGTCATTTTGACAAATTCAGTGGAACAGAACTAAAAATTACTATTTCTTAAGGGAAATATTACATGTAAGACTTCTACTAGATAATACTCTACCTAATTTAATGGGTGCAATACTAAATAAAACTGTGACGACCTCGCAATAAAACCGGTAATTTGTATTAAAGAGCACTTCATGCCATTTCTCGTTAAGAAGGTAATAACATTTAAATTAACGAAAGAATTTTCAAAATGTATATAATTTTTGAAATAAAAGTCTTTAAGCTTTAAAATGAGCCCTGGGTAGGATAGGACCATAGGGCGCTTAAAGTTACAGAATATATTTTAATGATTTAAGATGTATTTTTATTTTATGGTTATCCTCCAAAGAATTTAAAATAAAATTAATAAACTAAAGGATGAGCTATGTAAATATTGATAGAATATCAAGCACCCTAAACCATTTCTTCGTTATATGAGAAATTTGTAAAATTTCTTTTTTAACTTAAATAGATCGAATACTTTATTAAATAGAATAAGAACTCTATTACCATTTGATTTCAGTTAGTAGCATCTTTGCTATAAAATAATAATTTTGAGATATTCTGAAGAAAACGTTTTAGTTGCTACATTTTTAAAATTATTTTCCTTTTCTATTTCAAAATTTCGATAGTGATGTAAATTTTTTGGATCTTTTCATGTTTTCTTTCTCTAAGACTAAGCATTTTTCTATCTGAAGTTCTAAATGCTATTTCGTTTACAATAACATGAGATAGCAATCTTTAAAATTGTTATATACCTAAAAAATTGTATAAAAATTCAAAACGTTTTACAAACATTTTTTTGAAACAAAAATGAAAAACGCATGTAAACTTGAAGTCATTCCATACAAAATCGAAAAGTTCCACAGTTTATGTCCAAATAAAAAGAAAATAAATAAATAATTCTTGTTATATTTACAACAAAAATGTCTAAAAAAAATGAAGTAAAATCAAGAAGGTTTGAATTTAAAATTTTCATTAATTTTTCGCTCGTATGCAGGCAAAAAAGTCCTGCATTTTCAATTTTCAGAAGAGCAAAAAAATTACTATTTGATAACAAGGACTAATACAGTTATCTGAAAAATGATTAACATTTAAAACGGGTCTTCAAGTTGAAAATGTTTTTTATTTATAGATTCAGATTTATAAAATAAAAATATTTTTTATGAAACCGAAATTTTTAAGTAATATTAAAACATTTGTTAATGTAACAAAATCTTTATATCGAAACATGCATTTAAATCGTTCGTAAAATTTAAACTTAAACTTATCGAAATTCTTTTGAAAACCCAGGAAAAATAAATGATATTAAAAAATTATTTCCTATTGAAAACATTTAACGTGTCATAAAAATTCATAAATATGATATGTAATTATTTAAAAAATTAAAAAATTTTCTTTAAGGATTTAGGAAAATTTGCTAGTTTCTTGATACGTGGTCGTTTTTCGAACATAGCATAATTTTATATATTTTCAAAGCATTTTAACATTTTAAAATGTTAAATCTAACAGTGGTTGTCTTTTGGTTGTCATAAGGAATTATAGGCAAATAAAATAATCATATATTATACATAATATTTTCTGTAATAAAATCACATATCTATAAATTTGTTTCTTATCAGCTTGAAAATCGGTTGATGTGTCAGATTTTGCATAGTATGTTCATTATTCCATACTATACTAATATTAATTAAAATTAATTGGTTTATATTGCCCGTGCACATTCTAAAAAAGTTACAGTCATTTGGAATTAGGAGGTTAAACTTCAAGAACTTAATAACGAAAACCCATATATATATATATATATATATATATATATATATATATTTTTTTTTTTTTTTTTTTTTTTGATGCTGTGGTATAGGGGATTTATGGTGTTTTCAACTTATATAGAACTTAATTGTGTAAAATATTATATTAACTGCCTGTTTTTATAACACGAGCGCAAAAACGACTCGTCTAACTTACATTTAAAACAAAAACAAATTTTGAAATTTAAAACATTTAAAACAAAAACAAATTTTGAAATTTTGTTTTTCTTTTAAATGTAAGTTAGACGAGTCGTTTTTGCGCTCGTGTTATAAAAACAGGTAGTAATACTAACAACGTATGAGTGATTTTCGGAAGTGGGCCGATGTTTTCAAAATTTTTTAGAGCATTTTCTACTTACACTGGTGCATATTCCTATAAACGTACTTCAATTTTTTTAATCAACTTACCAAATGTGGGGCTAAAAAATAATTATATTAAATTAATTAATTAAATTAGTGTTATAAATTATTTATTGACTACTTAAAAAATTAATAACAAAAAACTTAACATGAACATTAACTTCAAAAATTCCGCTACAAGATGGTTAGTACGCATGTAATAGAAATATTAACAACTGATATTATTTTCTTAACAAGCTTCGAGGTTGTCCTTAGCTATATAACGAAAGCATACTGATCAACAACGAAACATTCACTTCCCCCTGACCTAAACAGCGTGGCTGACTACTAGTGGACATCGATCAAGTTCACAATATAAGTTTGCACAACGAGGATAAACCTCAATATCTTGATTTGAAATTAAACTTATCACTTGGAACACGTATGGGTATCGCGATTGCAATGAGCATTTGCGTTTTGGAGTCTTGTGGCATAAGATAACTAGGAGAATAAAACTGCCAACAATCAAATTTCCACAGACAGCCAATCCTACCCTCAAACTAAAAAATGTGATCTGCGAGATGCAGATACTTAAAGAGGGAGGAGTTAACAACACCGTTGACAATGCCAACCAAATTAATTTGTAATAATCAGCACTTAATAATTTAACAATTTTTACACGCGTATCAGGCCTAATTCCAAATTGCCTACTTGCACTTGTTTCTTGAGAAGACGATTTTGGTTGATCAGTGTCTGCATATTGGCGCATGCATGCATCGGACAATCGAAGAACCAATAAGAATGACGGAGTGTTAGTAACATCACGAAGCATGTCACCAAGCACTCTCAGTTTGTGATACTTGGTTTTTCATTTTTCCAATGCATTAATGGCTTCGAAATAAATCTCTAAAATTTGTTGATTAGAAATATCATTATTGTCATCAACACGACAACTTGTACTTGTATTTTCTTGCGATGGTTCTTCTTCCAATGAAGTGTAACCATTATTCCTTTGTTGAGCAAACCTGTCCGGGATAGTGTGGATCATCTGCACGATGATTTACGTTTTTTAAATTTCTTTTTATTCAGTTAAAACATTTATAGATCACGGGGCCGTTTGTGGGAGTTTTATTTAGCTGACAGTTTGCATAGTCATGGCTTCCACCACATCCTGGGCAAGCTGAACCTCTATATAGCAGTTTGCTGAGCAATGCCTATACATTGTATGCTTTGAACATTGGGTTGGTCCCCTAGATCTACGAAGAAGATTTCTCAATGAACTACGTCATCATAAACATATTTTGTTTTGACTACTTCTCGTTTAGTAATTTTCCAGCATGTATAAAGCGTCGTCATCATTTGACCGAGATTTTTGAACACCTTTAATATTAGCAAGTTCTAGTTAAAGCTAAACTTAAATTCATCTATAATATATTTAATATAAATTTTGGCAAACCAAACAGCATGAGTTTAAATCTTTTATTATCTCTACTGGGTGCGTAAAAATTTTAATTTTTTGATAATATCTGCGTACTCAGGCAATGTATTTGGAAATAGCTTAGTTCCAAAAGATGTAAATTTTTTGTACTTGCAACTTTTTCCTAAAAGTTTCATTACTGCTGTTAAGTTATGACATCTATCCACAATAATTGGGGGTACTTTTACAGCATCCTCGGTATGTTCTTCAATGTCGACATTCGGGTTATCGTCATCTTCCAGGTCAGATAAAACTTGAAATCTATTATTAGATTTAAATTTTTTGTATCTAGTGTTGTTACCTCAGAATTTCTTCCGCTAATTCTAATAATTCTGCCAGTTTAGTTGCCGACATGGACAGTGACATATGATATGTTCCACCGTCTCTAGCTCCTCATTATCTTCTCACATTCTGCAAAGACCGGAGGAACCTCTATCCCAATTCCCTATCATTCCCACTATGGGACAATGACCTGTCAGAATTCCTATCATAGCCTTCAGGTTTTCCCTTTTCATGCTTAAAAGTAGATTTGTATCTGCTTTATCAAGTTTGGGCCATAGGACCATAATCTGCAGTCCGTTCTACGTTTCCATGCATGATTGGTTCTATCCCGAATCCACTCCATAATTAACCTGAAGTAAAAGCCTAGAGGTGGTCTCACACTGCTTTCACTTGCAGTCCTATCCAAAGCTGAGCCGTTCCTAGCTAATTCGTTAGCTACCTCATTGCCATTTATCTCGCAATGACCCGGTACCCAGCAGAGTCTGATATGATAATTTTCCATCAATCTCCTAAGAGCTTTCTTACAGTCGCTAACTAGCCTAGACTTTACAAAATGTTCTTTCAAGTCCTTCAGCGCCGCCTGGCTATCTACATACAGAGTATTCACTTCAATGTTCCCTGCAATCAATTCTGTGGCCCTAAGAATACCTAGAATTTCCGCCTGGAACACACTACAACTATCCGGGAGTCTATATGTTTTCCTGATGTTTTCCTCAACTAGATACACACCTGCGCCAGTGCCTGTAACCATTTTGGATCCATCAGTGAATACCGATACTCCACTGAATAGTTTCTCCATATCTGACCATTGGTCCCTACTCGGGATAATCAGTATAAGATTTTCCCTGAAATTGACCTCCGTGCATATATAGTCCGTGGATCCAGAGGGAACTAGGGCATGTCCACCGAGATTAACCACGTTTAAAAGTTTGGAATGTCCTATTCTGATTGATCCTGTAAATTCTAGTTTACTAAGTCTAAGCAGGCTCCTTGCAGCCATTCCCATCACGAACTCCTCATTGGGTAGGAGATGCAGAATGACGTCAAGTGCCGCCTGAGGTGTGCTTCTTACGGCACCTGTTATGCCAATCGAAGCACATCTCTGGGCTTTAGACAAAAGATTCCTACGACTTCCTATTCTCATTGCCTCCCATCAGACCAGACATCCATACGTCAGAATTGGCCTCACCACCGAGGTGTAAATCCAATTTACTACCATCGGTTTGAGTACCCAACTCTTACTTATGAAATTCCTGCATATGTAGTAGGCGTTGAGACCTCTTTTAAGCCTCTCCTGAGTGTTCCTCTTCCAAGATAATTTACTATCAAGAAACACACCAAGATTAGTTCCCCCTCAGTCTTGTACCTTCTGGTGAAAAGAACTAGCTCTGTTTTCCCCGGGTTGACCCCTAAACCCTTACTAGTGGCCCATGAGGACAGTTCGTTAAGTTCATACTGCATGACGTCGCTGATCATCAGCATAGGCAACGATTTTCCGCCCTCTTGCGTCAAATTGTCTTAGAATGACATTGACGGCTAAGAGCCATAGCAAGGGCGAGAGAACTCCTCGTTGAGGAGTCCCTCTAGTAACTATCTTCCTTATGCACGCATATCTCAAGTTCGAATTAATTATTCGGCTATTCAGCATCAAAATAATCCATTCGATTAGGAAGTTTTGAATGCATAATGATTCTAGTGATTCTCTAATAGCCTCAATCTTAATGTTATTGAAAGCTCCTTCTATATCAAGGAACGCTGTCAATGTATACTCCCTATACTGCAGGCCGCGTTCAATTTAACTCACCACATCATGTAGCGCACTCTCAACAGATTTACACTTTCGATAAGCGTGCTGAGCTGTTAATTATCGTCCTCAGATAAAGATCGATCAATCTCTCTAATGTCTTTAAAAGAAAAGACGATATGCTGATCTGTCTAAAATCTTTAGGTTTCGAGTGGCTAGCCTTACCTGCCTTAGGTATGAAAATTACCTTAACCTCTCTCCACTTCCTTGGAATGTATCTCCTGATAAGACACACACTAAAAAGCTCAGTGAGAAGTGTTAGTGCCGTGTCACTGATGTTCTGCAGCATGGCTGGAAAAACACCGTCTGGACCAGGTGACTTGTAATGTTCAAAGGTGTTCACCGCCCATGCTACCTTATCCATCGAGACTATGTCACCGACTACTTCACTAAGTTCCCTATCAGATACACATTCTGAGAATCCCAAGATTCGTCCTGCCTGTGCATCTGCCTCTAAGTTCCTACAGCCTGGAAAATGAGTTTCCATAAGTAAACTCAGGGAATCTGAGCAAGACTCCGTCCATGAGTTATCCGCACGCTGAATATATCCAGGAGCACTAGGATCCTTGGATAAAATTCGCCTGAATCTGGATAACTCATTAACAGTGTCGATGGACTCACAGTAGTTCCTCCATGAGTCCCTCTTTGCCCTCTTAATGTCTGCCTTATACCTATTAAAACTTTCCCTGTAGCTGTTCCAACCCTCACCTTTGCGTGTCAGTTTCCCCCTATTGAACAGCTTCCTGACGGTTGACCTTTGGTTCCTAAGTTCCTTTTTCCATCATTTAGGCTGTTCTCTCTTTCCCGGAAATATTACCGGACAAGTTAGTTCATAACTGTTCCTAACTTTCCCCGTGAAGTCCTCCACTAAACTCTCAACTCCCTCTGATGACAATTGCCATCCTGGAGCGGCGTTTAGTCCCCTATCCATAATGGCCCTAAAGGAGTTCCAGTCGATTCTCCTGGAGTTCCTATATGGTTCTCCCTTTGGTCCCGCGAAATTTAAACTAAAGGATATCCTGTTATGATCCGAAAATGAACATTCACTATCTACCCTCCAGTTCGTAATGTAATCGCTCCTAAAGTTCGTCAGTATTATATCTATAACTGCCTCTCTATCTTTAGTTCTGAACAGATAAAAAGATTGTTAGTAGTTATAAAATTGAAAACTGACTCACCTCTCTCATTGATATCAGCGCTGCCCCACTGGCAGTGATGTGCGTTAGCATCGCAACAGAGTACCAAATATACGCCTCTTCTCTTTGCCTACTCCGTTAGTTTGCACATCGTAGGGCATATAAACGGAGGCGAGTGCGAGTTTCCTCCCGTCTCTATCCTCTCTTTTCACGACCGTTATAAAATTTAACTCATTCCTAGCTAGTATACACGTTCTTACCTTATCCTCAGTGGATGGTAAAAAAGTGTATACCCTTTGACACTTAATCCACATACTCTGGTGTTGTTGATCCAGGGCTCTTGAATTAAGGCCACATCCACTTTGGAGTCAATAAGGTTCATCGCTAATTCGATAGAGGCTGCTTCACAGTGATACAAGTTAATTTGCACCACTTGCAGCCTTGCTGGTACTGTCAGATTTCGGATACCGGAACCTGATAGTGCCCAGACCGAAATTAGCGATTCCCCCCATAGACTCCAATTTCTTGAGAGACTCCTGGTCTATAGCAAACCTGAAGTCCCTTCCGAGGTTCTCTTTACAAGTCAGAGAAGCTAACAACTTCCACTGACTTGTATCCAGACCCTCGTTCTAGTTGACTAACACTGTCAGTATAGTTTGGAATCCACACTGTCACTACTGGTCTCAGGGCAACTCAGATGCGAGTGTCACATCCAGTTTCGCCTCTGGAAAAAGGCTGCCACACTTGGCAATCGTGGCCTTGAGAAAGTCAAGCGATTTCTCATTACCACAATTGATAGTTTTGACTCCCTTTGACCTTTGACCGCTCCTTTGAAGGACACTTCATCCGGCTTTCCTTTCATTAATGCGATCTCGTCGATGAGCCTATCTTCAATCGACCTCCATAGATCCGTGCTAATCCTCCCATCTGGGTCAGTACGGTCTATGACAGCCGCCTGCAGATAATCCGGCTTCATCGACTCCTTCGCCTTTTTCGAGGTAGAAGGCTTGTCGTGACCAGATCTAACTCTCTTAATGACTTCCATTTGGGGGCCCTTAAGAATATATATATTTTTTTATTATTTATTTATTGTAAGTTCTATGTATAAATTCCTTATAAACTATAACAATTCTTATAAAACAACAGTAAACAGTTGTTGCATCTGTAGATGATTCCGTTATTAGAGGAAACGTCATATATGGTTTCTTAGTCAACCGAAATAGAGGAAGTGAATCGTCTCAAAAACTTACGGATTACTACACATGTAATCCGTAAGTTCAGGGCATCAATAGTTCCCAAGATGTCGTTGGCGTTTACCTTTAGTCTTTCATCATCTATAAATACCGGGACCTTTGCTTGTACATAAACCGACTTTTGAATTTCGACCGTACGATTATTCTTTTTGATGTACAAACATAGTGTGCAAAACATTAGAGTGATCTGATCGGATGTCGCTAACAGGTGCTGCATCGACCATGAAGTTTGTAGGGAGCATTTATAAGGGAAGATTTTTACTTTTTCATAGTAAAAAAAATTGGAATTGTAATCTAGACATAATTATCCATCAAACAAAAACAAGATAAAAATTGAACACTTGTAAGCAACGAACATACAAATTTTTAATTTATTTGGAAATGTTGAAATAAAATGTTATTTTTAGTCAAATTTGTACCATAATTGGTGAAAAATAAGCATTGACTCCTCCAGGATAATATAATCACCACCTCATGATTTATTTAGAAACTTTGATTTTTATTATGACATAGCATAGGTTAAACCTATGCTATGTTTTATAGACACCACAGAAAGTAAAACTAAGAAAGAATTAGGTTGATATCTCTCATAAATTCGCCGTAACTTAGATTTGAATTTTGAGGATTTCCGCAAAAAGGTTTTTTTTGGCGATTTTTGTGCTGTAGAGTATTTTTTGTACTAGTATATGGATAGACTATACAATTCGTTTTTTTAACAACATTTTATTTAACTTTTTATGTAGATTTATTCAGAAAAAGATTCCAAAAAATAAAAATAAATAAAAATTACACGACTAAAAAAAAAGTTTCATGTAACTTTCTAAATGCAAATTACTTCTAGGTTATTTAACTTGTAAATAGTTGAACTAAATTGAACTATTGAGTGCACAAGAAAAAATTATTGTCTTAAGACTTTTGCTTTATAACATTTGAGGTACATTGAAAATGAAATACATTTATCAACCATGATGTTGTACATATATCAAAGGAGCCCAATCATCCAAATTGCCTCCGATGAATTGAAAGGTATTTGGCCTTATTCAACAAATATTTAAAAAAATAAATAACAAGTAAGAATGTTATATTCTTCTTGGCCGAATCTTTATACCCACCATCTGCAACTTTTTAAACCTTATATGGGAGGTGAGCGGTAAAGTGGGAAGACCACACCCCTTTTTCGTTTCTGAGTTTACATTAGTCCTTGAACTTTAAAATTTTGTTGGGGCTTTAAAGAAGGCGGACCAAGCCCATTTTTTGGTTTCCGAGTTTACATTGGTCCTTGAACTATTCGTGCAAAATTTCGTTGATGTGCATGCTTTTTTATAAAAGATATAGGCCTGAAAGTAGAAACTGGAGTTACCACGGACGCCCTGTTTTTCTAGAACTTGGTCCGTGAATTTTTGTTTTATGAACCGATTTTGCTCATTTTCAATACATATAAGACAAATATCTGAGCCAAATTTAGTCCCCCTAGGAACTCCACTCCGAGCTCTACCCTGCTTTCAACAGACAAACGGACGGACATCGTTAGATTGCACAGTGGGCAGAATCGAAATTTTTTGGAAATAAATTTGTAATTTCTGATCGGCTGCTTGGATTTTCATGAAATTTGGTATAGGCGTAGCAGAGGAGTGTGCAATATTAAGTTAAGGGGGGGCACAACAAACCCTTCAGGGGCGGAGCTAAGGGGGCTCAAAGTTAGGTACCTCTGACATAAAAAATTTATAATCCTTTGCTAAATTTTTGTTTCTCGTCCGATTTCAAATATTTTTATATATTGTTGTAGGCCCTTATAAGACCTATAAAAACATGCTTACGTTTGCTCTTTATCTCTTATAGTTTTCGTGTTATTTGCGTTTGAATTTTTTAGCACCATAATTTTGCATGCTCTTGGTCCATTTTTTTCATATATATCCTAGTATTTCCGACCGATTTTATTAGTTTTATTCTTAACTAGTTAAAGAACTTAACTAGTTAAAGAACAAAATTATTTATTGAATAAAAAAATTTGAAGTCGATATCTTTACCGAGTCCAAAAATAAACGATTTTGAATTTGAAAATTGAAAAAAGACGACTTTTTGTGTTTTTTTTTTAGCCGAAAAAGTATCTACACTCTTTTTTATCTAAAATAAAAATTTCTTTAGCAACATATAATAATTTTGCACTTTCTGAAAGGTAACTTCACAGAAATGACTTTAAGATAAAAAGTAAGCCCAATAACTCAATTGGTCATGGTACATACCCTCCCGAATTCGACCAATTTTATATGAAACTTTTGATTTTAGACCATATTTTCTCAAATCCCAAAGCACGAATCGACAAGCGTAATATATTTTAAGAATCTTCAATATGTTGTTAAAAGTTTTAAATCAAAATCTACGGGACTTCGGAAAAATATGGATTCTATAGCCAAAAATGTAAAAAATCCCATTTTTGGGAATTTTGATTAGTTTATTTGGGAATTCAGGAAAACCCTACCCCTGATTGAAATTCGGTTAACGCACTTTTATTTATATTAATAAGATCCATATATCCTGCAAATTTCATTAAGATATCTTTATAAACAAATATGTTATTATAATTAAAAAATTTGTATTTTCTCCAAAAACCCCAAATTGGGCCTTTTGTTTGGTTTATTTCTAAATAGCGAAAGAAATTTTAAAAATATGTATTCCAAATTACGCTTATCCTCTAGCATATATAATTTCCGATTTTTGCAAAAAGATTCGAATCAATATCATGCCTCATATATATGCGCCTTTAAATTTTTATATTTCCAATTTATTGTATATATGACTATATTTTTACAAACTTGCAACTTTTGCCTTTAGTTTTGCGTGAATAATTACTTAGAAAATTATGAATATTTCTGTATACTTTTAATAATATCTATACACAAAATATTTTTATAAAAATAATAAATATTTTTTATTTTTAGTAGGGTTGCCACCTTTCCCAAATTTAAGTAAGTCTTTATCCTTTTCTAAGCGTTTATATTATCTATTAATGAATTTAAAATAACAAAACAAACAAAAAATGTCTATTTTAACTTAATCGATAAGTATTTTATTAGTTTACATTTATGGTGTTTACCTAAATTTAACAAATGTATCTATTATTCTATTTATTGGTGATGGTTAAAATTTATATATTTATGATATAGTTGCAATGTACAGCTATCCTTTCCGGTGATACCTAGCTGCAGTATTTATCTATTGCTGATGGTTCAAAATCTATATTTTTATGAGCTAGTGACAGTGCATAGGTAATATCCTTTCCGGTGATACCTAGCAGCAACATATAATATCAATGAATTCGGTATAGGTACTCTTCCAAATTGACTCTTTCAGATATTTTACCTAATGAAAATTCACAGAATACCTGTAAATATATATACCTGTGCGATATATCTGATAGATATATATATATATATATATATATATATATAAATGCGCAGCTAATCCTTATCAACATCATAACGAAGTTCATTACCATGGTGATTACATTAAAACATGAACAATTGTGTTGTGTTCTGTGGAGTTTATCTAAAAATGATTTTAATCGTTTAGAAGCTATAGTGGAATTCATAAAAAACTACATATCATGCAAAAGTCGACATCATTGGTAAATCTCAGATAGAGAGCTTTTTAAAGTTGCAATCTTCATCAAAGTGTAAAAACTAATTTGAAGATTTATGGCGTAACACCACTCCAGGATCAAAACATTTTTGCAGATCTATTTGGTTCGAATACACAAGGGAGCCGAAGACAACAACAAAGGATTTAGTGGAGTATATTAAAGATGAAATAAATGATTTACAACCTCTTTTAATACCCATAAACCAATACACATTCGACATATCCTTTCAACTTAGTCTAGCAATGATTGATGGAAAGGTTAGTAATGCCATTATGGAAACATCTTCTTTTTGGAAATGCTCACTATGTGATGAGACGAAATCACAATTTTCGGATATTGGTGAAGCAAGGAGTATTAATGAAGAATTTCTGTCTTTCGGAATATCTCCACTTCACTCCAGAATACGGATCATGGAGTATTTTCTGCAAATAGCATATGATTAAAGTATAGAAGTGTGCCAGAAAATTTAACAAAACCAAACCGAAACAACGAGGATTTAAAAACACTTAGAATATCTGAGAAAAGTAGAATCCAGGATGAATTCAGAGAAGAGACGGGATTAAACATCGACAAACCTCTGCCGACTGGTGGTAGTACAAATGACGGAAACACAGCGAGAAGGTTTTTCGGAAATTTCGAAGCTACATCAAAAATAACTGGTATTAATAAAAAGTTACTTGAAAGGACTAACATACTATTAATGGCAATTAATAGTAAGCACAAAATTAACTCTACTCGATTTGGAGAATATGCAACAGAAATATCTAAACTACTTGTTTCTCTATATCCATGGAAAGAAATGACACCAACAGTACATAAAGTATTGTGCCATGGCGAAATTATAATTGAACGAAATATTCTTCCACTTGGAGAGATTACAGAAGAGGCTCAAGAAACAAGAAACAGAGATTTTAAGCACGTTCAATTATTCCGCTCCAGGAAATGCTCCAGAACGTTACAAAACGAGGATATTTTTAATACCCTATTGTTATCACCAGACCCTGTACTACCATCAATGAGAAACCGTTGGATTTACTATGAGCCTTTATCAACTCAAAATACTGAAGACTTGAAGGACCTTTATTATCTTTTAGATATGTATACAGATACAACAGATTATTTTATAGAAAATAAGTAGTATAAGTTTAAAATATTAGAAAAATTGTCTACATAAATTTAATGTAAATAAGTAATAAAAAATCGTATTAGGAATAGAATATTCATTAAGGAAGATCATAAATACCAAAAATAATAATATTGATTAAGTTAAAATAGACATTTTTTGTTTGTTTTGTTATTTAAATTCATTAATAGAAATATATGATTGCTTAGAAAGGGATAAGGATTTACTTAAATTTGGGAAATGTGGCAACCCTATTAAAAATAAAAAATATTTATGAATTATTTTTATAAAAATAATTTGGGTATAGATATTGTTAAAAGTATACAGAAATATTCATAATTTTCTAAGTAATTATTCACGCAAAGCTAAAGGCAAAAGTTGCAAGTTTGTAAAAATATAGTCATATATACAATAAATTGGAAATACAAAAGTTTAAAGGCTCATATTTCTGAAATGAGGCATGATATTGACTTGAATCTTTTTGCAAAAGATCGGAAATTATATATGCTAAAGGATAAGCTTAATTCGGAATACATATTTTTAAAATTTCTTTCGCTATTTAGAAATAAGCCAAACAAAAGACCCAATTTGGGGTTTTTGGAGAAAAGAAAAATTTTTTAATTGTAATTAACATATTTGTTTATAAAGATATTGATATTATAAAGATATGAAATTTGCAAGAAATGTGGATCTTAATAATATAAATAAAAGCGCGTTAACCAAATTTAAATCAGGGTTAGGGTTTTCCCGAATTCCCTAAAAAACTAATGAAAATTCACAAAAATGAGATTTTTGGCTATAGAATCCACATTTTTCCGAAAACTTTTAACAACATATTGAAGATTCTTAAAATATATTCCGCTTGCCGATTTGTGCTTTGGGATTTGAGAAAATATGGTCTAAAATCAATACTTTCATATAAAATGGGTCGAATTCGGGAGGGTATGTACCATGACCAATTGAGTTATTGGGCTTATTTTTTATCTTAAAGTCATCTCTGTGAAGCTACCTTTCAGAAAAGTGCAAAATTATTATATTTTGAAAAGAAAAAAAAAAATTTATTTCAGATAAAAAATAGTGTAGATACTTTTTCGGCTAAAAAAACACAAAAAGTAGTCTTTTGCAAATTTTCAAATTCAAAATCGTTTATTTTTTTGGACTCGGTAAAGATATCGACTTCAATTTTTTTTATTCAATAGATAATTTTGTTCTTTAACTAGTTAAGAAAAAAACTAATAAAATCGGTCGGAGATACTGGACCAAGAACATGCAAAATTATGGTGCTTAAAAATTCAAACGCAAATAATTCGAAAACTAACAGATAAATAGGACACGTATGCATGTTTTTTATAGGTCTTATCAGGGCGTTCAACAATATATAAAAATATTTGACATCGGACGAGAAACAAAAATTTGGCAAGTGATTAAAGATTTTTTATGTCAGAGGTACCTAACTTTGAACCTCTTAGCTCCGCCCCTGAGGGCTTTGTTGTGCCCCCCTTCCAAACTTAACATTGTACACTCCTCTGCTACGCCTATACCAAATTTCATGAAAATACAACCAGCCGATCAAAAGTTATATATTCCAAAAAATTTCGATTCTGCCCTACTGTGGATGTCTTAGATTCGTTTTTTGTTGGTGGGTATAAAAACAATATCCATTTCAAATATAAAAAAAAAAATAATTAATTTCTCAAAAGCTATCACTTGAAATAAAAAATTATAATTTTGAAATTATGCACATTAAAATTTATTATTTTTTCAGAGTAAAAAAAATATCTATAAATTTTGGCTTTTGTCTTAAAAAAATTACAAAAAATTATATTTTCTTGTTAATAGATTTAAATGACTGAAAACCGGTTTATTCTAAAATGAGATTTTTCGGTTAAACTGACAACCGAGTTTTTAAAAAAGTCGGGTTTTCGGATACTCTATATATAGGTTAATGGAAATTATAACATATGTAACAAGATAATATATATTATGGAAAATATGTTCCGAAATTTTTGACGAATCTTAACAATTTTAACAGTTAAAGCAGGAAGGTCAAAGGTAAAATTTTGCTACATTTGAGATTTTTAATGAAAATATAACTCGGAATTATTTATTTTTATCCAGATTTCAAATCAGTGATCTATATAAAAAATTTTGGTTTGTTGGAATAATTTTACCTGGCGAAACGAGTTAAGCATTTTTTTCATTGTTCATGATATCAGTTAATAAAATTAACTTTGCACATAATTTGACCTTCCTGCTTTAATTGTTTAAATTCGTAAAAAATTTCGGAACATATTTTCCATAATATATATTATCTTGTTACATATGTTATAATTTCCATTAACCTATATATAGAGTATCCGAAAACCCGACTTTTTTATTTATTATATTATATTATATTATATTATATTATATTATATTATATTATATTATATTATATTATATTATATTATATTATATTATATTATATTATATTATATTATATTATATTATATTATATTTTATTTTATTATATATTATATTATATTATATTATATTATATTATATTATATTATATTATATTATATTATATTATATTATATTATATTATATTACATTATATTATATTTTATTATATTATATTATATTATATTATATTATATTATATTATATTATATTATATTATATTATATTATATTATATTATATTATATTATATTGTATTATATTATATAATATTATATTATATTACTATTTTCAAATTTTTTATTAACCTGTATACTATAAACAAATAAATAAATAATAAAGCATAGTTTTATCCAAACTTTTTTGAAATTTGTATAACAAAATTTAAAAAAAATGTTAATTGGAACATGAGATGGGAAATTCATTATCCTGCAGGATATTATTTTTCAGTAATTATGGTAAAAATTTTACAAAAAAGTATTTTATTTCAACTTTTTTGATACAAAAAAAAATGCTGAAATTAGTTATGATCGGTTCGTTATGTCATCTAGTTGCCATTCAAAGATTTTCCCGGAATAGAAGTATAACGGTAATAAATGACATATATAGTCAGATTTTGACAAAAATTTAGCAATATTACATTTTGGTAATCATAAATTACTGTACCAAATTTCATAGAAATTGGTACACATTTGAGCACAGTTAACATATATAGCACTTTCCGAAATACACTTAAAGTGCATAAATCACATCATAATCATAATATCAGGTTCAAATTAGGCACAACTAGCTTTTATTTATAAGATAGTACAATTTTAGGGTGGCAATACAGTGGTTGTAATTTCCTAATATGTTGAATAAGCTTTAGAATAGTATAATTTTTTGCATGTATCTTTTTGTAAATATTGAATAATAAAATAATTTTATAAATTTCATGTTCACAAAAGAAAAAGAAAAAAATCTATATGTATGTTTTCGTTGTTTTTTCATTAAATTTGTTCGGTGGGTTATAGTATTAAAACATATTTAAAATCTAGAGAAAATTATCTTTTGAACGACACCAATCACTATGTTAAAATACCGCGGTTTAATGTTCTTTGCCCCTATGTGCATTGTTAAATAATTTACTAGAAACGGGTTTGTAGTCATCTCGGTATATGTGCAGCTTTATTCTATATAATCCGTAGTATATTCGGTCTTGCGAGCCAGGCCAAAATTCCTCTAGAAGCGCAAATGTGAGCTACAAGAAAACTAAGATCATTGACTAGTTCAACCCAATTATTTGACGCGGACATAAAACTAGCCAGAATCTTCGTTTGGGAAGATGGACTGGGATTCTTCTTCAGTATATATGGAAGATTCTCAATAATTGTCTTTCTATGAGGAAGGTATAGCGGAAGTGTTCATCGATGACTCATCCCTACCAGAGATCGCTGGGTTTATTGTGGAAGTCTCTCCAGAACCCAAATCAGAGCTTCATCAGCAAGGGCTCTTGTACCAGTGAAAGTGCTTGTCACGTCAGGTAGATGTACTTCGCTGCATTTCAGCATACCATCATCGGAAAGTAACCTTTGTCAGATTCCCAGCTATCAATTCTGTGACTTTGAAACTTGTAAACAGGATTTCATTTAAAACTAACCATACATAGAATGTCGGCCAATCCTTATAGTCAAAAGATTGTCTTTGTATGAGCAGATTAATTATAATTAAAACAAAAAAACAAAATTAGTTGCATATAAAGGTTGTTTTTCGCTCTCAATAAAAACATATAAATTGTTATGTTTTTTATTGTTAAAATATTTGTCGGAATATCAAAAAAATTAACATTCTGCAAAAATATTCAATGGGAAGTATCATATTTGATGTTGTTTTATTAAGAAATTTAGTAAATAATTTTTGCTTCTCTAAAATAGTGCAAAAAATATATGTAATTTTTGAAAAAAGTAAATAAGTTAAAAACACATTAGAGATCTACGAAGTGTTGTGACCAATTATGATACGTTACAAATAAGTTAAAAACATCCTAAACAGTGCAGTAAATCGACTATGGAAGCCGATCAAAATGGTCAACTATCAATAATGATAATAAATTATTAGAGCAAGTCAAAACTATCACAACAGGGTCATCGTGCTATTAACATGGAGGCGTCATGTAATGACTTGGGATGCTTTTCGGGATAAAAGCAAGGACCGGTAATAAAAATTAAAGTGTATCGAAAAATTCTGAAGGAAGTAATGTTTTCACATGCCAGAGATAACCTGCTGCCTCCTTGGATATTCAAACATTATAAAGATCGAAAATAAAATTAATAAAAATTGGTACATCAGAAAGTGGTAACCGTCATGGATAAGTTTATACAGTCCCATGATCTTGAGACTATTTAAAACCTACGGAAAAAATAGTATCTCAGAATATCAATGGGGAAGAGGTCGGGGGAGGTCCAGGGAGACTCTCCTGTGCAATTCTGGAAGCTTTGACAGCAATGCCAAATAGTATCTCAGAAGATCAATGGGGAATAGGTCGGCGGAGGTCCAGGAATATTCTCCCCTGCAATTCTAGAAGCTTTGACAGCAATCCCATTGCTAATAATATATAAGCCTATTTGTTTAATTCCTAATATAAGCCTAAAAGATTCTCTGAAGTAGTTAAAAGCAAAGGGATTATCACAAAATAATAAGCTGAACAATTTGTTCAATTAGTTTTGTCGCGCAAATTTTTTACTTTTTATTTCATTTAATAATCTTACTAATTTTATGCTATGAATATGAAAAAATATTTTTCTGTTACGTTAATTTGTGTTCAATCTTTATACCCTACACCACCATAGGTGGTTGGGTTATTACGCGCTGATATTTGTAACGCACAGAAAAATTTTCAGACCCCCATCTTAAAGTATAAAATCACTTTTTGAGTCGATTTAACGATGTTCGTCCGTCTGGCCGGCTGGCTGTCTGTCCATGTAAATCTTGTGAACAAATTGAAATTTGATACGAAGGACAAAGCTTATTGAAATTGGTTGTGATCGGTCCATTATTTTATCTAGCCCCCATACAAATGTCCTCCCGGAATAGGGCATTGACGATCATAAATGTCTTAAATATAGCAATATTTTAATGAAATTCAGTGAAAGGAAGTTTTCGGGAATCACCCCAAAGTGCATAAATTCATATTCATATAAATTCACTTAGTGAAAGTATCGGTCCACAATTGACAATATGTGTAATATAAGACCAATCCAAGAATTTTGATGGACATCAGATTATTTTTAATATGACTGAAACGTTTATTAATATTTTTTTTTTATTTTTGTATCAAAATCGAATGTTGACTATTCTTCTGAAAAAAGTTGAAAAGTCTATTTTAGTGTAGAAAGACAATAATGCCGGCAACGGACTGGTTTGCCTCCTATTGTGAAAAAATAAACATAAAAACAACGACAGCGAGATGCCAACGTTTTGTGTAAAATATAAATTATTAATCTATTTTTTACTATTTGATACAATTATTTTTAATATATAAATATTTTTATTTTTCATTTGTTTAATTTAATTTCATAAAGAATTTCCATTTTCACTCTTTGTTTATTTTTATTTTCTTTTATAATATTTTATTTCATAAATGATGGCAATCTTGTTGGAAAAAAACATAGAATATCGTCAAGAAAATAAGATAAATTTTATACAAACGGCTTGCCGTTCAACGGCAATGTAAAGTACAATTTGTATGGAATTTCCGTTGCTGTCGTTGGTTATGTTTTTGTACTTATGTTCCAATATAGAACCCTGACTGGAAAGGCGACTACGTACTCTTTAATGCTTTCGTTTAGGGTATACACTATTTATCGTTTAGCAATTATTTATATCAAAGTTCAATAATTCCATAATTTTTAATTTTCTTTTTTCAGTCAGTTTCCAATGATATTTGGTGGTATTATATGATATCAATGGCTTTTTATTGGTCTCTTACTGTTACTCAATTTGTTGATGTAAAGAGGAAAGATTTTTGGCAAATGTTTATTCACCACATGGTTACGCTTCTTTTGATGTCATTAAGTTGGATTTGTAACTTACATCGTGTTGGGTCTTTAGTATTAGTGATTCATGATTGTGCAGATATATTTTTGGAAGTAAGTATCACTTTCTTTTGTTTCTTTCTATTGTCTATGTATCACTGATAACCAGGGAAACCGCAAATATGCATGTCTTTTCCTAAACTTTTAATGAAGGTATCCTTTTCAGAACAAATAAATAATAAATGTCCCAACATTTTTAAATGCATATTTCACCCTTAATAGCAATTTTCGTATATACTAGATTTTAGAGCATATTATGTTATTTTTCGGGCATATTTAAATCATTGACATTTTTAATATATTTTTGTAATTGTATATCTCATGGGAGAGATGTTTTCAAAATTTGATTTGATTTTGTGATTATATAAAGATATAAAAACTTCAAAATTATGTGAGCCTTAAAAGGAGGTTAATAAATGGTGTTGAGTCGCCAAAAATGGCGCTTAGGGAAGGTGTATAGCACTTTGTTTTTAATTTTATTGCAATAATTTGCTATTTTATACATCGAAAAAATACTTTTTTAATTATTAAAAACTTTTCTAGGATCATTTCTGACAGTACGGCTGAACATGCATCAAAAACCATAATTTCTGCTATTCTGTAGGTCGCAGTTTTAAAGGTAACTTTATGAAATGTGAAAAGCCTATTTTGGGCCAATAATTTAACACAATAAAATTGGTTAAAATTTAATCATTATTTCACTCAGCCTCCATGTTAATTTTTTTTTCGAAAATAGGTCAAATGCTCATAAATATCTTCAATATATCCGCATTTAAATAACATTTATCATAGATGAGTTTTGTCTAAGTAAAATTATACTATCAAATTTCATTTCAAAATTTACGGTACCCCATATACAGGAACCCCACCCGGAATTACTTTTTCGTTCATAATTCCTCTATAAATAATCGCATAAATGTAAAATTTAGTAAACATAAATCTCATTTAAGTATTAATCTTACAGTCAAATTTCTGAAGGATCGGTCTATAAATGACCATAGCTTTCATATAAGACCCTGTCACGTTAACGCAAATTCACAATTGTGTTTGCGCATTAAAGTGACTTAATATGGCAAAAGTTGCTCTACTGTTACTTTTCTACTCGTTTTAAGTATTTCCCGAAAATTCTATATAGTTCTCTTCTTAAATAATACAAAAAATTAAGTTAATAAAATATTTATTTTAAATTTTATTTAGTTTTTTTAAATGAAAACAAGCGATTATTTTACCTTGAATTTTTTTATATATTTTTTTTCTTCCAAATCGCACACTAAACATATTAAGTAAAAATAGAAAATTTTTATTTTCACCCAAGTCCGTCTAAAAGCTTTTTGAATTTTTATATAAAAGTTAAAAAATTACCGTTTTTTGACGGATTTAAAAAAATATTTAATATTTCTACAACATTAACCTTAACAAAAAATACTTAAATATGTTATGCTTAACCATTTCATTGTAAAAAAATATTTTTTATAAAATAGGACACAAAAATATAAACTTGAAAATTTTAAATTTTCAGATTTTACCACTGTGATCAAAAATTGCAAACAATGTGTGACATTGACAAGGAGAGTGAAAAAAATTAAAGATTTTTTAACAGACAATGATAATTCACTTTATATATTTTTTAGGTAGAATCAATTACTTTTTCAAAATATTAATTTTCAATTAATCGCCATATTTCTCAACTTCACTCCTCTGTGGGGCATGTGGATACATAACAATTTCCAATATGTCTCTGTACACATCTGAATTCATTGTAATATCAATGCGATAAATAGGACCAACACCATTACATTAAAAGCAATCACAAATCTTGTGAATTTAAAGTAGATTTTTTTTCTTTAGGCGGCGGACATTTCTTTGGTAGTCGTTTCCAAACGAATCAGTTTTCGTTTCGTCACAAAATAATATGTTTCTCCATTTTTTTTCGCCTTCACATTCAGCCTAAGGTAAATGTGCTTTAAAAAATTCTCACCGTATCTTTAAAGGGCAATTATTTTCGGCAATCTATCTTGCACAAGACAGAGACGAACTGTTTGCGTACTTACTTCATTAAAATTTTCAGCTGAAATAGCATTCAAAGAATTGAAGGGTTCTTTTTGCTAATACAATAATCCTCCTATCCGTTTCTGGGGTTATTTTAAGAGGTCTACCACGAGTTTATATTGTTTTTTTTTTGATAAGGCATTTTGGGTAAAATGTAGAGATTTTCCTAAACACCTGTTTGCTATTTCACGCAACGACTTTCTACTTTTTTCTCGGTTTGAAACATTTTCCTCTTCTATTTGGTACAATGGTTCTTTCTTTCTATTTTTTTTTTTTGTCAAAATACTATTTCTTTATTATCAATCAAAATACAATAGTTTTTTGCCTATTACGTAAAAGCGATCAAAAACGTCAATAGAATTCGATATAATATAGAAAAAAAAAAAAAAAATTATAAATTAATTAAATCGAAAACGTATATGTATATAAATCAATTTGAATGCATATACTTGCAGTATTTTTCATTGAAGTGGCATTGTCAGATCAAATTTTTTTACTACAAGAAAAATACTCGGAGTATTTCTGAAGAATTTTTCAAAGTTAACTCCACTTTAATATCGTCATACAATGTGTATCTATTATTTTGATAAGATGTGTATATGTAGATGATTTAAAAGCTAATAAATCTGCTCCATTACAGAATGTTGAAAACGATTTTATTTTAATAAATACCATATAAATTTATATAATATATATCACCCATTCCATGAAAGATCGGCTAAAAATTTTCCCTAGATTGTCGGATTTTGTTAACATTCTTTAATATTTTGTTGAATTTTGAAAAACTTGCGATTTTGTTCACGTTTTTAATTTTTTAATAAAAAGTCAACAAAATCGAAAAAAAAAATAACACGAATATCTCAATAAACTGTAAACAGATTTTAATTATTTAAATTACATGTAGAAGATGAATACGTCTTCTTTAAACACAATAATTTTGAAATAATATTATAACTTACAAAATACATTCATAATGCATATGTAATTTTTAAATGCTTTTATCACAAATTTCTACCATTTCAATTTTGGTTTTTATTTGATATGATAGATTATCTTATTTTAGAATAATTATTAAAGCAAATTTGTAGTAAAGATATTCGATTATAATATACTAAAAGGAAATTATAATCGAAGGGTATAAATTTGTCAAAAATGCATTGTAAAACTGCAATTGCACTACTTGTGCGTTTTTAAATAAATATTCCACTTTTGAATTATTGCATTTAAAGAGGTCTCAATTGGCTTTTATTAGAGCCTTGACCCAAAAAAATCATCTACATCATAAAGAGATATGAATATTTAAAGATACATACTTTGTCGATTTAAATAGTGAATTAAGTAGCGAGTTTTTTTAAATTTTAAAAATAACAATGAGAAAGATTAAATTACTCCATAGGTTATATTCGTACCAAATATAAACAAAATCTGATGACCTTCTGTTAAAAAATAACCATTTTTTTATAAATCTCTTGTGGGATGAACGATGTGTAATATATACTACCTTTTCCCGGTGCGCTTCGCTACCCATTTTTATGCGATAACTAATATTTACTTTGTATGGGGCTACGTTTGGGGAAGCTCAGATACAAATACAAGGGGTGAGTCTTTATATGATTTTATTCTTTGTAGTAGTTTAGATATTCTGAACATTAGTAAGGAACCAACCTTTGTAGTAACTAATAGAAGGGAAGATCTCGATATTACGCTAGTTAGTACTAGGCACTCTAATATGATTAGGAGGGTCTCCTAATGACTGTTCATTTTCTGATCACTAGTACATTGACTTCAATTTAGAAGTTTGTTTATCTAGGGATAAGCCCTTTCAAAACAGGAGGAAGACAAACTGGACAGTATAACATGACATCCTGTCCCAACTTCTCCCAAATCCCCCGTCCATCAACGGTATTGAGTCCTGTGTCAAGACGCTGGATTTTTTTGATACAGCGACTTCTGTTGCATACAGACCCATAATCTGCAGGGGTAGGAGTAAACCACACTGGTGGAACTCCGAGATAGGCGAGACTCGTAAAGAATGTCGCCGTCTATTTAATGAGGCCAAGATACTAGGAGACTATCTACCTATAAGTCCTCAGTTAATAAGTTTAAAAACCAGATAAGAAATGCTAAACGAAAATCCCGGAGGGCTTTCTGTAGCGGCGTAGAAAGCTACTCCGAGACCAGTCGACTTCGTAAAATTCTGGCATCATAACCTACTGTTCCAAGTTTCATCTAGAAACCATGTGGCAGTTGGACAATGAGCTGTCAAGAGGCCTTAGATGTCTTAATGGACGCGCATATTCCTGGCAGTCTCTCTTTAAAGGGATGCATTGCATTCGCTCGTATGGTATATTGAAAAAGCTCTCGAGTATAAGGAATATGCATTAGTGGCCTTTCTTGATATTGAAGGGGCCTTTAATAATGTGACTCCGGAGGCAATCAAATTGTCCCTGGAAAGAGTGGACAGTCGATCATTTGCCTATGGAGACTTCTAACCAATAGGGTTATAATATACAGTATGGGTGCGTCTACCATTTATAGGGTAGCAAATAGTTTTGTCTCCACTCCTGGAATATCACCGTTGACTCATTGCTCAGGGAACTTGATTCACTGAAGTTTAAAACTGTTTCTTATGCGAACGATGTTGCGATGGCTGTATCTGGGAACTATCTGGATACTACGTCTCACCGCCTGCAGACTGCTATGGGTCTAATTAGTACATCGAGTACAATTAGTGGCCTTAGCGTAAATCTAGGAAAATCGGAACTTGTCCTCTTTTCTAGAAGATTCAAGATTCCATCTTTCCCACTTCCACGCCTAAACGGTGTTGAATTAAAGGGGTCAGATAGTGCGAAGTACCAAGGGATTATACTGGACTCCAAACTATCCTGGCTCTAAAATACACGGGCAAGAGACACAAAGGCCGGTATTGTCCTATATATGTGTAGTAAGGCCATCTGTAAGTCCTGGGAATAAATCTCAGGACTACGAAATGGCTATTCGACACGGTGGTAAGGCCCGTACTTATGTATGAAGCGATAGTATGGTGGAAGGCTATGGAGAAATCCACCTATATCGGAATCTTTGATAGGATTCTGCGTAGTTCAGCGCTACTCATAAGAGGAGCGCCTCTTACTACTCCATCGAAAGACTTATTTGTTCTAATGAACTGGCTACCAGTTGGATATTATGGATCGCCATTATGACGGGTCGAGACTATAGGTGGAACGATAGCAGTTTATTTCCCAGTATCAATCTCAACTACCCCGGAATTAAGGGCTGGTTCAGTTGATGTTTATACTGATGGGTCCAAATCTGCCATAATGAGGTCGGCGAACTGGTTAATGTACCATAGGGTATTCGGAGTGGATGTCCAAACCTGTAAAGGCAGTCAGGCCGCGATCAAAACGTTCTCAGGTGTCTTTTCTACATCCAGATTGGTACATGAATACCGGACATCTCTGAGACATTCAAACCTGGAGCTGGTCTGGGTTAGGGGTCATTCAAGAACCCCGGGTAATTTTATTGCGGGTGCACTAGCCAGAGATAGATCCCTTCTTCGAGGTGAAGATACGGACCAAGATACGGAACTTATCGAGGATTACACAGGTTAGGTGGACAAATGAATCCACATGTTCAACCTCGAGGCAAATATGGCCCCATTATGATGAATGTCGATATAACTTCATCATTTGACTATCGGCTGAGAACTCTGGTAGCCGTGGTCACAGGGCATTGGATTGCTGGAGCGCATGCTAGGAGACTAGGGTTCCCTTTAATGACTTTTGTAGAAGTTATCGGATTGAGGAAGAGGAGGAGACGGTTTAGCATCTTTTATGCCAATGTCCCACTCTTGCCGGGATCAGGACTTCCAATTTTGGAAGTCAGTTTATTCATGTGTTGTCAGATCTCTCTGATATTGATTTCAGATGAATCAGTTCTTACATACATGCTTTGGGTTGGTTTGTTTCAGGGTTTCATAACGGGACCAAATTGGACCCAAGTGGGCTGTCTCTCGTTGCCTGGACAGCTGCCCTAATAATCTAACCTAACCATGGGGGTACTACTCTCCCTTGATTTACTTGCACTATTTGAAATTTTATATTTCTACAAAATGCTTTCCCTGTAATACTCCTTTAACTGCCTGTTTTTATTACAAATTTTGAAATTTTGTTTTCGTTTTAAATGTAAGTTAGACGAGTCGTTTTTGCGCTCGTGTTATAAAAACAGGTAGTTAATGTGTGAAAATTATTATTTGCTTTTTATTGGGATTACTCTAACATCCCTATTTTCAATTAACCAATGTAATTTGATAAAGTGGTCCCCACAAAGTTTGAGGGCTCTTATTGTAATAGCTCTTTAGATATAACCTCCTCCGTTACAGGTACTATCTGTGTGTCAAATTTCGTGAAAATCGGTTTAGGTTTGATAAAATGGTCCCCACAAAGTTTGAGGGCTCTTATTATAATAGCTCTTTTGATATAACCTCCTCCGTCACTGGTACTATCTGTATATCAAATTTCTTGAAAATCGGTTTAGCCGTCTAAGCGTGATTGATACACAAACAAGCAATCTTGCACCTAATTTTTATAATATATGTATAGGGTGGATTGGGGCAAAGTGGAGCATACCAATAATACTTTGAACTCTCCAATAATATTTTGAACTCTCCAATGGAACTGTTATATAGATAGGATTATTATCTAACCTTTTGCATACAAATAATAAGAATTATATATCTTTTAGTATGATTTTTCCGAGTTTTTTCAAATCAACTTTTTTTTGGATAAAATGGGAAATGTTGAGGTAAAGTGAAAAGTTTTAAAAATGGTAAATTTAAAGGTATTTAGTGCTTATTAAATGTTTATAATGATTTTTGTATTTACAAGGCCACTCGAATACCAAAGTTCAAGTAAATGATGAAAACAGATAGGTAATAACTGATAAAACTAATATAATATAATAAAATAAAATTTATAAAAATATGCAGCTATTTTTCGTATTCTTGTACTAAATCATACAATTTTTTATTTGTTTTATTAAATTTTCTTATATTTGTTCAAATCATTGGCGATTAAATCAATTATATACTATATTTTCAGTAAAATTGGAAAAAAAATTGGTGGAAAATTATCATCGCATTTTACCCCAATATGTTTTCCACAATTTTTACTTCAAATAGAGATCTGAAAAAGCATTATATGAACAAAACTTTTTTGCAGTTTGAATATGTACAAAATAAAGTACTTAATTTTGTATTCACTGATTTAAATATGCTCTTGATTTGGATTTCTTCCATAGAAACATCAGCACTTAAAAAAAATTTTTTTCAGTTCATTTTATTTGCTTGAGCTCGAAAAGCAATAAAATTAGAAATTTTGTGTATGAAATGTAATTTAAAAATATAGTGCAATAAGCACAAACATTTACCAGTTACATTTTTTTAAAAAAGTACGCGAAAAAGTACAATATCCCACTTTCCCCTGTGTATAAGGATTATATTTATTTTATATTATAGTTTTGCTAATTTCAGAACTGATACAAATATTTGTAAATAGATAGGTAAGTAATGGGGAGATCAATAAAGCTTTCATGTGAACTAATAAAAACATTTTTTGGGAAATTACAAATAGAACATGATATAAATATTATAGTTTTGTATTATTTCCAATATGTCTCTGTACACATCTGAATTCATTGTAATATCAATGCGATAAATAGGACCAACACCATTACATTAAAAGCAATCACAAATCTTGTGAATTTAAAGTAGATTTTTTTTCTTTAGGCGGCGGACATTTCTTTGGTAGTCGTTTCCAAACGAATCAGTTTTCGTTTCGTCACAAAATAATATGTTTCTCCATTTTTTTTCGCCTTCACATTCAGCCTAAGGTAAATGTGCTTTAAAAAATTCTCACCGTATCTTTAAAGGGCAATTATTTTCGGCAATCTATCTTGCACAAGACAGAGACGAACTGTTTGCGTACTTACTTCATTAAAATTTTCAGCTGAAATAGCATTCAAAGAATTGAAGGGTTCTTTTTGCTAATACAATAATCCTCCTATCCGTTTCTGGGGTTATTTTAAGAGGTCTACCACGAGTTTATATTGTTTTTTTTTTGATAAGGCATTTTGGGTAAAATGTAGAGATTTTCCTAAACACCTGTTTGCTATTTCACGCAACGACTTTCTACTTTTTTCTCGGTTTGAAACATTTTCCTCTTCTATTTGGTACAATGGTTCTTTCTTTCTATTTTTTTTTTTTTTTTTTGTCAAAATACTATTTCTTTATTATCAATCAAAATACAATAGTTTTTTGCCTATTACGTAAAAGCGATCAAAAACGTCAATAGAATTCGATATAATATAGAAAAAAAAAAAAAAAATTATAAATTAATTAAATCGAAAACGTATATGTATATAAATCAATTTGAATGCATATACTTGCAGTATTTTTCATTGAAGTGGCATTGTCAGATCAAATTTTTTTACTACAAGAAAAATACTCGGAGTATTTCTGAAGAATTTTTCAAAGTTAACTCCACTTTAATATCGTCATACAATGTGTATCTATTATTTTGATAAGATGTGTATATGTAGATGATTTAAAAGCTAATAAATCTGCTCCATTACAGAATGTTGAAAACGATTTTATTTTAATAAATACCATATAAATTTATATAATATATATCACCCATTCCATGAAAGATCGGCTAAAAATTTTCCCTAGATTGTCGGATTTTGTTAACATTCTTTAATATATAGTTTTGCTAATTTCAGAACTGATACAAATATTTGTAAATAGATAGGTAAGTAATGGGGAGATCAATAAAGCTTTCATGTGAACTAATAAAAACATTTTTTGGGAAATTACAAATAGAACATGATATAAATATTATAGTTTTGTATTATTTTAGAACTTTATGATTTTAACAATATTTTTTTTTTAATATTAATGATTTATTTTATTAAGCTTTACTGCAATGGAATTATAAGTACTTTCAATAATGCAAAAGTCTATAAATTAAATTATTATGAATGCTTTTAGGGATTGGTTATGAAGATATTAAAGAATAAAATTATTCGAACTTCTGTTATAAATAAAAAATAGATTCAATATTAATATTTGCAATCATAGTCAAATTTATTTACACATCATAACATTTTTTTAAAATTTAAAAAAGAAATCCAATATTGCTGTTATAAAATATATTGAAATACATAATTGTTTTGTTGCTGCCTGAAATGTGTAGATTAGATTATGATGTTTGTTTCTGATATAACATTTCAAAAGTATTTACATACAATTTTTTACACAACTTCAATTATATACTTACGTTTAACGTTAAGAAAAAGGAGGCAAAATCTTAACTCGTGCTACAAACTCGATTTTAAAATAAGTCGCAAAATTCCAGAAACAATTGCAAAAATAACACAGTGTGACGGTGAAAATATACTTTTGAAATGATCTAGTATGCGTTTTAGGTCACATTGAGTAGACCATTATGTCACTCTTAAAATTTTCGATGCACCCTCAAAATGTGAAGTTATCGTTATATATATATATATATATATATATATATATATATATTAGGGCGATTCGATCGATTTAAAAATCGCCTAAGTGACAAGGAAAATTGCAGACAAGCTTTGCCCAAGGAACCATACCTCTAAACTGAATTCTGATGTTCCTTATTTTGACCCAAAGGTCAAATTTTGAAAAATCCCACTTTGACCCATTGAGTCTAAATGTATGACCGACCCGCTATCTTTGGAGGGCCGACCCACCCATGCTAGTGGCACACCCCACCATACAAAAATTTCAAAAAATCACCATTTTTGGCACTTTAAATGAAACAATCAGCGAAATCGCTATGTTTGTTTTGGAGTTTATTTTTTTTTATACAACTTAATAATAGAAAAGAAACTAAAAAAATTATTGTTTGAAATCTTTTTTGCTCTGAAGTCTTGGCAATTTCTCGTCGCTATAACAGCGTCTACATTTTCTGGTATAACTCGTTTGGAAACGCTAGCTAGCACTTGAACATGTCGTTCCGTTCCTTGTATATGTGACGGAATGTTTAGATCATTAAACGGTGGATCAACTTAATTTAAATATTCTTTCAATGTATCGTACGGAATGATCCACGTGAATGTTTGTTCAAATACGTTATTTATATCATTCAAATTGATCATTTCCGTGTAATTTGTGCAATGAAAGTTTATATCTGGTTTTTTATAAACTCTAAATTCCGTTGGGTCTTCAACATCGGTTCGATAGAGTAGAATTCTCTTTGCTATCATCAAACAACATTGATAGCAAGATATATTCCGAATGTGTATAATATGAATTGTCTTGTTAATCCACAATTTTGGTCAAAAAATACAATTGTTCGACAATTTATTTATCGTGATGACAATAACGTAATTCTTCCAAGGGCTTCCTATCCAAATCCAAAAAACTAGTTGAATTAAGTAATCCATTAAATATTAATATTTGTCCAAAAAATTATTATAACTCCTCAGCTATCTCAGTTGCATTGACATTATTGACATTATTTTGAATAAATTCTATGATGGCTTATTTAAATGTTTTAAGAAATCAATCCCAATGACGAGAAAAAGAATTGCACATTTACCGCCTTGGAATAC
Source organism: Protocalliphora azurea (assembly GCA_932274085.1). Taxonomy (NCBI): domain Eukaryota; kingdom Metazoa; phylum Arthropoda; class Insecta; order Diptera; family Calliphoridae; genus Protocalliphora; species Protocalliphora azurea. The sequence goes on along the minus strand of OW026523.1, from coordinate 31,004,549 downwards.
AAAGCAGCTCAATGGTTTGAAAAATTTGAAAAGGTGAAAAGTAACTTTAAAAATAATCCAAAATATTTTTACCAGTTTGTAAATTCTAAGCGTCGAGTCTCTGGATATCTGTCCATAATGAAATTTGGAGATAAAGAATCCTCAAATGATGCAGATATTTGCGATATGTTTGCTTCTTTCTTCTCATCTGCCATTCTGATAAAGAATTACATCAACTTTCCGATTATCCATATCAAATTCCTGATGCAACCCTATACTTTGTTTAATATTAGATAAATCGATGGTGCTCACAGCTATAAATAATATAAAATAGCTATAAATATATTAAAATATAATAAATGTGAAACTGACGGTGTTCCAAGCTGTGTTCTTATAAAATCTTTGCATTCTCTTATATCTCCAATAACCTACTTATTCTACATATTAATATTAGGAGGTTATTTTCCTGAAGTTTGGAGGAAATCTTATATTATAGCTTTGCTTAAATCTGGAAGCAGATCCAACATTTCCAATTACAGAGGTATTGCTAAATTAAGCGTTATATCAAAACTCTTCGAAAAGATAGTTACTGAAATCCTTTCGCATCAAGTTATTTGTTATCTTTCCCCATTTCAGCATGGATTTAAAAAGGGATGTTCCCTACAACTAACCTTTTGGGGTTCACAACCTCAGTTATAACTGCATTTGATTCCAGTTTGCAGACAGACACAATATATACAGATTTCAGCAAAGCTTTAGATAAAGTAAATCACGATCTCCTATTGTTCAAATTGGACAAACTCGGATTTTCTCCTGTTTTCCTCAAATGGATTTCTACATATCTTAAAAATAGATGCCAATGTGTATTATTTAGAGAATATACATCGAAAACAATTCCTGTTTTATCTGGTGTTCCGCAAGGTAGTCATCTCGGTCCTTTATTATTCCTAATAATGATTTACCAACGTGCATTAAGAATTCTAGAATATTAATGTATGCTGATGATGTAAAGCTGTTCCATAGCTTTAACTATTCCTATCAATGTTCCTTACTCCAATCAGATCTTGAAAATCTTTATGATTGGTGTATGATGAATCTAATGGATCTGAATTTAAAAAACACATGATAATATAAATGAATATTAACTTGATCTAGTCGAAGAATTTCTTGATCTGGGTGTGCTGCTTGATTGCAGACTATCCTTTAATTTCCACGTTTCGCAAATCGTTAATAAAGCAAATGGAGTTCTAGGTTTCCTCAAGCGCTGGGGAAGAGAGTTTAATGATTCTTACGTTTCCAAGCAATTATTCACATCTCTCGTAAGGACAATCCGTGGTCTGGGATCCTCAAAATGAAGTTCATATAAAGAAAATTGAATCGGTTCAGAAACAATTTCTCTTATTTTGCCTTTGTAATCTTCCATGGAATTCTAGTATTAATTTACCATTGCTAAGACATTTTATTTATGTTATTCATTTATCTAAAACTTATTAATTTACATTTAGATTTATTAAACTTTTTTATTTTGAGCCCCTCTAATGTTTACAAGTTTTGTCACTTTTATTAAAGCTACCGTTTTTAATTTTAAATGCTTATCTGTATGTACATATGTATGTTTGCATTGCACAGTGGGGCAGAATCGAAATTTTTTGGAAATAAATGTGTAACTTCTGATCGGCTGGTTTGATTTTCATGAAATTTGGTATAGGCGTAGCAGAGGAGCGTACAATGTTATTTTTGGAAGGGAGGCACAACAGACCCCTCAGGGGCGGAGTTAAGGGGGCTCAAAGTTAGGTACCTCTGACATAAAAAATTTTTAATCTCTTGCCAATTTTTTGTTTCTCGCCCGATTTCAAATTTTTTTATATATTGTTGTAGGCCCTGATAGGACATATAAAAAACATGCTTATGTGTCCTATTTATCTCTTATAGTTTTCGAGTTATTTGCGTTTGAATTTTTAAGCACCATAATTTTGCATGTTCTTGGTCCAGTTTTTTCATATATATCCTAGTATTTCCGACCGAATAAAAAAAAAAATTGAAGTCGATATCTTTACCGAGTCAAAAATTAACGATTTAGAATTTGAAAATTGCAAAAAAGACGATTTTTATGTTTTTTTTTTTATCTGAAAAAGTATCTACACTCTTTTTTATCTAAAATTAAATTTTCTTTAGCAATATATAATAATTTTGCACTTTTCTGAAAGGAAACTTCACAGAAATGACTATAGGATAAAAAATAAGCCCAATCACTCAATTGGTCATGGTACACACCCTTCCGAATTCGACCCATTTTATATGAAAGTTTTGATTTTAGAGCATATATTCTCAAATTCCAAAGCATTTTAAGAATCTTCAATATGTTGTTAAAAGTTTTAAATCAAAATCTACGGGACTTCGGAAAAAATGTTTATTCTATAGCCATAAATGTAGAAAATCCCATTTTTGGGAATTTTGATTAGTTTTTTTGGGAATTCAGGAAAACCCTACCTCTGATTGAAATTTGGTTAACGGCTTATATTTATATTAGAAAGATCCATATTTTCTGAAAATTTCATTAAGATATCTTTATAAACAAATATGTTATTACAAATAAAATATTTGTATTTTCTCCAAAAACCCCAAATATATTTACGATCTAGTGGAAATGTACAGGTATCCTTTCCGGTGATAACTAGCTGCAGCATTTATCTATTACTGATGGTTCAAAATCTATATTTTTATGAGCTAGTGACAATGCACAGGTAATATCCTTTCCGGTGATACCTAACAGCATATAATATCAATGAATTCGGTATAGGTACTCTTCCAAATTGACTCTTTCAGATATTTTACCTAATGAAAATTCACAGAATACCTGTAAATATATATACCTGTGCGATAAATCTAATAGATATATATAGATGCGCAGCTAATCCTTATCAACATCATAACGAAGTTAATTAACATGGTGATTACATTGAAAGATGAACAATTGTGTTATGTTCTGTGGAGTTTATCTAAAAATGATCTTAATCGTTTAGAAGCTATAGTGGAATTCATAAAAAACTACATATCATGCAAAAGTCGACGTCATTGGTAAATCTTGGTAAATCATTGGTAAATAGAGAGCTTTTTAAAGTTGTATGACGTAAAAATGAAATCCTTGAATCAGCGTACTAACAGATTAAAAGTTAAACATTCCGATTGGATGGATACTGATATAGAAATATCGGTGTGCAAAATATCAACTGGAGAATCCTGCAAGACATATGATGATTTAAGTACAAGATCTAAGAAGAAAAAACTGGCCCATAAGCTTTCTATAATTTCGAATGAAGAAGTTTCTGATACATTCAAATACATTATTGCTGAAATAGTGCCAACTGCATCATCAAAACGTCTTAAACGGATTGCCGAAAGTGTACCTACTCCAAAACCACAATCCAATTTTATTATTTATTTATTTAATAGCCAATGAAATTACAATTTCTTACAGGCTAGCATATATATTATTCTTAAAGCTATTAACAATAAAATATTTTCATAATTATTCAATAACAAAAACTTATTATTTAACTAAGTTAAAAATATTCCTCTTAATGCGGATTGGATTTAATGAGAAATCAATATATGGATAGTAACTGTTGAATTGATTGCATATACGTCTCATGGGATCAAAGTTGGCATAATTGGTTCGAAAATATTTTATTTTTAAAGGAGTATAATTTCTAGTTGGACGATTTGGGATTACGAATTCGATCTTACAAAGCAGGAACTCAGAATTAATTGAACCGTTTACTAAATTAATTACAAATGAAATATTCATATATTTTCTCCTACTTTCAAGAGTAGGGAGATCAATAAGCTGTAATCGACTTTCATATGATGGTAAATTAATATTAGGATTCCATGGAAGATTACGAAGACAAAATAAGAGAAATTGTTTCTGGACCGATTCAATTTTCTTTATATGAACTTCGTATTGAGGATCCCAGACCACGGAAGCATATTCCAGGACTGGTCTTACAAGAGATATGAATAATTGCTTGGAAACATAAGGATCATTAAACTCTCTTCCCCAGCGCTTGAGGAAACCTAGAACTCCTTTTGCCTTATTAACGATTTGTGAAACGTGGGAGTTAAAGGATAGTTTACAATCAAGCAACACACCCAGATCAAGAAATTCTTCGACTAGATCAAGTTGATATTCATTTATTGTGTATCTACAGAGTACTGGACTTCTTCTATAGAACATCATGTGTTTACACTTTTTTAAATTCAGATCCATTAGATTCATCATACACCAATCATAAAGATTGTCAAGATCTGATTGGAGTAAGGAACATTGATAGGAATAGTTAAAGCTATGGAGCAGCTTTACATCATCAGCATACATTAATATTTTAGAATTCCTAATGCAAGCTGGTAGATCATTTATAAATATTAGGAATAGTAAGGGGCCGAGATGACTACCTTGTGGAACACCAGATAAAACAGGAATGGTTTTTGATGTACATTCTCTGAATAATACACATTGGCATCTATTTTTAAGATATGTGGAGATCCATTTAAGGAAAACAGGAGAAAATCCGAGCTTATCCAATTTGAACAGTAGGAGATCGTGATTTACTTTATCGAAGGCTTTACTGAAATCTCTGTATATTACGTCTGTCTGTAAACCGGAATCAAATGCGGTTATAACTGAGGTTGTGAACTCCAAAAGGTTAGTAGTAATGGAACATCCTTTTTTAAATCCATGCTGAAATGGCGAAAGATAACATACAACTTGATGCGAAAGGATTTCAGTAACTATCTTTTCGAAAAGTTTTGGAATAACACTTAATTTAGCAATACCTCTATAATTGGAAATGTTGGATCTGCTACCGGATTTAAACAAAGGTATAATATAAGATTTCCTCCAAACTTCAGGAAAGTAACCACTAAATATTGATATGTTGAATAAGTATGTTATTGGAGATATAAGAGAATGTAAACATTTTATAAGAACACAGCTTGGAACACCATCAGGTCCACATTTATCAGAATATTTTAGATTCTGTACAGCTCTCAGTACCATCGATTTATCTAATGTTGGACAATTTATAAGGGTTGCAGCTGGAATTGGATATGGATAATTGGAAAGTTCATGTGAATCTTTATCAGAATAGGCGGATGAGAAGAAAGCAGCAAACATATCGCAAATATCTGCATCGTTTGAGGATTCTTTATCTCCAAATTTCATCATGGATGGATATTCAGAAACTCGACGCTTAGAATTTACGAACTGGTAAAAATATTTTGGATTATTTTTAAAGTTTCTTTTCACCCTAAAAAGATAATTATTGTAACATTTGATATTTTCCGAATTGTAAACTGATCTTGATATGGAGTACCTCATGTAATCAATAGGTAAACCGGATTTTTTGTATTTTCTATAATGTTTGTTTTTCAAATTTTTTAAGCCATTGAGCTGTTTTGTAGTCCAAGGCGGTCCATGTGCAATTTTTTTTCTCGTCATTGGTATTGATTTCTTAAAACATTTAAATAAGCCATCATAGAATTTATTCAAAATGATGTCAATATTACGAGGGCATACTTTATTGTAAGGAATATATTCAAACCAGTTTTCAGAATAAAGTAGGTGATTTAATTTGGAATAATCAGCTTTACTAAAATCAAAAACCATCTCATTATTTACATTGGATTGTAATGATATTTTTGTTTCAACGTTTACGCTTATTTCAAGAGTGGGGTGATACGCATCTTCGGGTGTTAATAATGGATTAATGCGAAGAATATTAATTTCTTCAGGTTGATCAACAAATACAAGATCAAGTATTTTGCTAAGCTTGTTTACTATGTTGTTTATTTGGAATAGTCCCAAATCAGCAATAGCATCCGGTAATTCAATAGATGTTTCCGATCTTATTGATGGGCTTAAAAAGCATGAATCAGGAGTTTCGCACCATTTAATATTTGGAATATTAAAGTCACCAAGAACAATTATGGAGTCTCCAGGTTTGGATTGATTAGCTACAAATTTTATCGCGTTTGCATGTTGTTCATAAATTTGAATGTTTGACGCAGGAGGAATATAAGAGCAAGTTATAAAAATTGTTCTAAATTTAGCTTTAACACATACGGCGATAAATTCAATATTTTGATCATTGTTAAAAAATATTTCTTCTGAAGGAAAAAGAGTTGAGACAGAAATCAAAACTCCCCCACCATCTTTGCCCACTCTATCACGTCTATAGATTTGAAATTTACTGCACATTATTTCAGAATTATGAATTTCTTTATCAGATTTATTTCGGAGCCACGTTTCAGTGAGTACAATGATATTATGCTCAATATCAAAGCTCTCTAAATAAAGGGATTTTAACTTTGTGTTCATACCTCTAACATTTTGGTATGCGATGGAGATAGCTGAGAAGTTGTAATCATTTTCTGGACAAATATTAATATTTAACGGATTATTTAATTCAATTAGTTTTTTGGATTTGGATCAGAAGCCCTGGGAAGAATTACGTTGTTATCATCACGATAAATAAATTGTCGAACAATTGTATTTTTTGGCCAAAATTGTGGATTAACGAGACGATCAAAAATACTTTCTGGAACAATTATTTTAAATGAAGCTCTATTGCGCGCATTTATCTTATAAATTTGGACATTATTATAATCTTCGATGCCAAGGTTCGTTTTAATATAGAATTCAATATCATTTATTGTTGTATCTACTGAAAAACGGCTAGCAAATATGGTTTTCCTTGGAGCAATAATTTTTAGAGGCTTTGGAGTTACTGTTGTAAGAGGATTGTTGACCACATTTAAATTAGTTGGGATGTTTGACGATGAGGGAGTTAATAAAATAAGCTCTGGAGGCTTACTGGTAGCAAGATTTGGAATCATGGGCAAGATCGACGAATTAGATACCGTAGGAGTAACTGAAGTCGACTCTGACGGAATTATATTATAATTGGAAGCATTTGAAGTATGATGAGGCGGAATAAAATTATTTGTATTAGGAGTTACAACAGCAGCAGGACAACTAGTTGTATTTGCGGTTGGTAACGGAATAGAATCATTATTAGTAGTAATAACCCCTGTATTTTTAGGAATATAAGGAGGTGTTGATGATGACTTAGCAGTTCTTTTACGTTTTGGTCTCGGGGAAGCAGCAAAACTATCTAAATTTGTAAATTTAGAAAAAAGTTCACCATATTTAGTTAGTTTTCCTTGTAGAGATGAAAAGTCTTTATTAATTCCATCGAACTCT